>CABFOV010000336.1:32169-103271 GCA_902141375.1 Timema poppense
CCCCACCCCCCACAGTTATAAATGTCAAGTACTCGTCTGGAGATGGAAAGTGAAGCTCTGGCATGATAGTATTAGTATATTACCCATGATTTGTTTTAAATATATACATCTTTGTATATATAATATACATACTTATATGTTTGCATATATACATGTGTTTATTTGTATACATAAATATAATATGTATGCGTATGAAGTGTGTGACGGAAACAATTAAATTATCTATGCTGAGGAATGTGACATACAACGTGCTTAGGTTTACCTGACGTCCAGTTGGGCTCATCTGAATGATATTATCACACAAAAAGTGAGAAATAGTAGTATGGAGTGTACGGTTTTTTTAAATAGTGAGAATTTACTTTTCAATAAAAGTGTTAATTTTCAAGTTTCTAATCGACTAATTGTCTTAGCCACAGAGTGTTTATACATATATGTATGTATACGTATTTAAATTATGTATATATATATACATTGTATACCTAAGTACATATATACACATTTATGTATACATCCATATATGTACGCATTTATATACATATATATATATATTTATGTATACATTCATATATGTACGCATTTATATACACAGAAATGTTTGTGTGAACAGATGTTTAGATACTTGACTTATAGAATTGGCACCTCACTTTTAGTCCAAATAGTTTAAATTTATTTTAATAATGATTTTTGTCTATGATTTCAAATAAAAGTTAAATAATTTTTTTCATGAAAACTTTAGATCTTGGAATAATTATTGTGATTATGATTGTTAATTTTAGTATTGCGTTTTACTACTTGTTTAGGTTATACACCTATGTACAGATTACACTAATAGGTTAGGTATTAGGAAGGCTTAATTAGATGAAATAAGCCCGCATTTGAGTGGAGTGAGAGTGGAAAAACATTTATGGAAAACCACCCTTAGTGCACCAGACTGGGATCCAACCCTGATCTCCCTGTTTTTGGAAGTCTGGTCCAACACGAGATTAGTGCGTTAGACAATGCTGCCACCAAAGTGGGTGTATATATATATATAATTTTTTGAAATATCAATTAGCATTGTTAAGAGCCCCAATTTTCACCTGATGGCATAGTTTTTAGAGAATATGAACACACACTTAGAGAACCCTTATTGGATTTTAAGATATTCCAAAGATATAAATGTATATCTATGTATCTAATGTAAATATAAATCTATATCTATATATCTAATCTGTATATTCTCTTATCAGTACTCTCTTATTATAAATATATATAAATGGGTCAATTTCATATTCAGATTGTGTACACCTCAAAATTGGTGTTACCTTAAATAAAAAATGACCTACATAAACTAGAATGGAATCAGACAGTTTAATATGCGAAACTGGCTCATTCCATTTGAGTTTAGGTGGATTTTGTCTTGCATTACGTGTAGCACCACACTTGATGCGTATTCATTCTGAATACTAAACTGACCCATAATCATAACTGCTGGTTGTATAGTATTAGCTTAGGAAATTAGGTTATGTTGCCAAGTCATCTCTCAATACCTGTTTCAATTTCAAATCCCTTAACTATTTTATGTTACAAAATAAAGGATATAATAACACAACACTTAGATTTTTCAAATTAAATAACTGCCTTTGTGGTGTAGTGGTCAGTGCACCTGGCTACGAACCTAGGAGTCCCAGGCTCAATTCCCGGCTTGTACAATCAGTATTGTTACCAAAAGGAGAAATTTCTCAACGATTGTTGGGGTTTGTATGATTACGCTTAAGCTAGTTTTAATATATTTGCTGGCTCCCCACCTTCATAATCACTATCATCACATCATCCCATTGCTGAGATGGCATGCAGACAGCCTATTATGAGATACCCTGGATAACGTTTTTTTCTCCAGAATGGGTAAAAAATCAACAAACACAAGCCGACTGAACTAGACCAGAATAGATAATCTTGTGACAAGTCAAAGCTGTCATTTGGTAAAAAAACAAAAAAAAAACTATTAAATATTATTTTTATTTGTATCCTGTCATATTTTACTAAAAGGGTTGCTTCTTAACCCTCACAAAGGAAGATAATATTTTTTCAATACAAGTGATATACAGGCATTAGAGTAATATTTATTTTTTTATATAAAATTAATCTGCATCATCGCCTCATTCTTTTATCTACGGAGATTTAATTCTTGTTTGTCACTTTCTATCCTACTTGCCCTTTCATGACAGTAAATATTCCAACCTAATATAATAATCTTTTCATTTTACTTCCAACGTTTTTTCAATTTTTTTCCTTGCGTACTTTTAATAATTTAATCCTGTAGGAATAATCATTCATATCTCACATTCCGGAACGTTTGGTTCCACTTCTACCACTTACAATGTAACATTAATGAATTCTTTGGTAAGATCAAAAGGAGGTGGAAAAGTGATTGGATGTTGAAAAGGGGGCTCGGGAAATAAGGGGGGATGTGATAAAAAGAAAGAAAAGAAAATTACGTTTTGCGGTGCCCTAAAATCCGTGTAATCAATTATTGGTCTTTTCCATATTATCTTTCTATATAGACGCTGAAGCTAGCTTCACCCTCCTTACACCCCCTAAGGGCCGACCCACCCCTTTTGCACCCTACAATACTCTCTACATCTCATTTCTTTTTAGAATGTGTCTCCTTCTCGCTTCCATCACTCGATCTGCTTTTGTCTTGTCATGTAGTTTATGTCCTACGGCTCCCTAGATACATTTCTTTTTTTTCATTCTTAAGTCTAGGTAACGGCCCTTCCTGCTCTTCTAAACATGAAGTGCAATTTACAAACTGTAAGATTAAAATCTTGATCAAAATGGGTAAGTGAGAAGCAAACTAAGACTGCAATTATAAACAATATGTTATTGTTATTTTCAATTTAAATTCACACAAATTGTTTGAGAATTCTATCATAATTTATATAAATAGGTAAACAAGCCCTATGTGCTGGCGTTGTGAAAGGTATTTGTATAAAAGATTGACATTTCTTTAGCATGGTAAGCTTTGATTGAAAAAAAATAAATTATATATTTAAGAATATAAACTGAATGTGAACAAAATTTGATACTTCTTTAATATGACAAACCACTATATACGGGAATTAAATCGTCTGGTTTATAAAATAAGCTTGCTTAAAATAAAAGATCTATATGCAACTTAGACCCAGAAAATATACAATAACTTAAATTTAAGCTTATGTACTATTAAAAGCCACAGTCTTAGTATAGACCAAACCCTAGGTACACTGACATAAAGCATCTTTTTTTTGTCTTGGAGCTCTCAGTACACTAACGTCATAAGTCGAGTCCCTTATTTTGTTTGTCGTGATATTGAGGTCATAGGTCATATGTTTGTATCTTGCACATTTCGCCTGATTTGATGTTTTCCCCATTAATCTTATGCCCTATTTAAATATTTAATTGGAAGATATTTTTAATCTATTTGAATAATTAATGCATAAGTGATTTTATTAAATTTTTGAGAAGTTGTGCTCTTAATTAGGATGGTTTCTTTATAACAGGTTTCCACTGCTCACTGGAACAAGTCGCATTGAAACTTTGCTGTTATACTATATTTAGGAGTGGTTTTCCTTACTACACGTTCAACTGCCCGTAGCCGGAAATGGACTGACCATGTGTCACTCCATTAACAGGTAGGTTGGGAAACTCACAGATCAGTTTTTAATCTTATTTTTATTTTTAGCACTTCGTCTTACTACCCGTCCGGTTTATACACCCATGTACTAATTACACTAATGGATAAGGGTTTATAAAAGGTTAATTTAGAGGAAGTGCACTCACATTTTCAGGGAGGGAGAGTGGAAACACATTTAGTAAAACTACTCTCAATGCACCTGACCGGGATTGAACCCGTATATATAAGTCATTGGCAGTCTAATCTAACACGAGAGTAGTGCGTTACACCACGCGCCCATCGCAGTGAGTAGGCCGATAGAGGTTGCAACCCCCGTTTGATCTGATTCAACACGTTTTTTGCGTGGTCTTGAAGGGGGTGGGGAGGGAGCAGTGACCTTTGGGAGAGTAACGCACTCAGAGTTGACTTCTGTGGCATGGCCCTGGGACATAGGCAAAGAAACAGTCTTTCAACCTTACGGAGGTCTCGCTGCGCTCCTTTTTCCAGCTTGAGTCCCTCAACAGTGGGCTCGCTAGTGTCACTGCTGGGTGATTATAAGTCTAACCTCAGCGATCCTAGTGTTGGAGGAATCAAGTTGGCAAAAGGAGCGCAACCATTTTAATCTGGATGTTGAGTGTCCGGCTATATTATTTGTCTGTGCTCTGGGGTTAAATGGAGGGACTGTACCAATCAACTTATCACCAGGACAAAGGATGTTAGTGGACTTTGATTCATTTCTACTCGTCACTGGAACAAGGTAGGTCTTGTTACACATTGAGCACCATCCAAGTCCTTTCAGACGTTGTACCTCCAGGGGATGGTCGCAGAAATGAGCATACTACCCGCCCCCTCTTATTTTCAACTCATAATGAAGATTTTAAAATAAGTGAGTAAACGAAAGTGTATTAACAAATGTAAAACAAGACAAGACAATCACATGACAAATTTTCAATGAAACGCCGATTGAAAATAAATATATATATAACACCAACTTAATGAAACTGCCCATATCCTGAATTGGGTAAAATTTCTGCCCATTACGTGAACGGGCCTATTCTCTTGATCATATTTTCATGTACTGGGAAAAATATTACATGATATCTTGTCCATAACATAAAATTGGAAACGATTGCCCTATATATTAATTATTATTATTATTATTATTATTATTATTATTATTATTATTATTATTATTATTATTATTATTAGCACCGCGTCTTACTTCCCGTTCGGGTTATACACACTTACGCTAATGTGTAATGGTAAGGTGATTGTGAGAGTAAATGAAGGACCTACAGTTTAACGTGGAATTCGAACCACGGTGGAGGCCTGGCATTCCCCACATTCACAAGATGTCTTGTCAGAGGCGAAGGAAATGTTTGGTAATCAGATAAATCTGTGCCAGGACTGAGGATTGAATTCCGGACCCCAGCACAGAAGTCCAACACCTTACCCCTAGACCACCAGGTCATCCCCTATATATTTCAATGATTATGAAATACTAGTGGTAAAACATCAATATTTATTTGGCTAACTTGAACCATCTTTATATCCTACTGGACTAATATGGTGTCATAATAAACATGGTGAAAGTTAAATTGAAAATATTTAGTTTAAACAATATATAGATTTATTACAATAAAACAGAAATAACCAAATTATGGTTTACAATGTTATTACAGGCTATACTTTATAGTTTGATGGAGATAATTAGACTTTGTGAATTTGATTATTCTGCTGTAGCTACTATGGTTGTGTAGGAGCCGGGCTGCTGGATGAATTTTTCTGGAGAAGAAAATAATCAAGTAGTTAATAACAAAATATAGAACAAGATATTAATATATATATATATATATATATAGCTCTTAATCAATTATGCTAGACTGGATTGTAAGATAATCTCTTTGAAACATTTTTTAATATGATTAAAAATAGAAAGGTTCCTTGACTACAGTGGTCGATGGCTAACAAACAGGTGTCAACAAAATAGTACCATGGCTGGTCTCTTTACCCTTACGGTACTGCCAAAGCATTCAATAGTACAAACAAGTCTAATTGCAATTACACTAGGAGCAGCACTAACCCAATAGGAGCCCAAAAACCTGTCAAAGAAAAAAGGGTATTATTTGCGCGAACCCAACTATGGCTATATAGCAGTTCCCTGGTTTGCACACCGAAGCTAAGACTGCACGAGAAGCGTGACTGCTTAACCAACACAAAATAAAGTTTTCCATCAACTCAACTGAGATATGGAATACAATACATACAACCTGGTTGTAGCCATCCAAAAATTAAATCGGTGTACATGACGTACACGGCGTCATGAGAAACATTGGGTCAAAATAAACTAATGGAACTTGTGGAAGTTTAGCAAGTCTCTAACTAAGACATTACTGTATTCCAAGCCAAAGGCTCGTAACGCAAAGACTGTATGGTAAATATACAGAGCAACATAGTCCATAGGAATTATGTACAATATTTGAAACTAGTAAAAATGAGACTTGTCCCGCATTCTGGAAGACACAATATTTAATCAATAAAATAAACCTTTAAATTTGGAAGTCAACAAGACTTGAAGTTGGTTAATTGTCAACTCGACATACTATCAACATAAATGAAAATCGTATCCGACAATATACAGAAAACTAAAAAGGTGCAAATAGACATTGCCTATCTTTTACAATAAAAGTTAGATTTTAAGTCATAAGGACTCGTTGATTATTTCATGATAATTAATTGATCGAAGTCCATGGTCCTATCCATGGCGGCGGTGGACCCGACGGCCCAAACTTCATAGTCGTCATCGAAGTGCGTCATTTTGTCCATGGTGGCGGTGTATACGACGCCTCAAACTTCAGGGTCATCGTGTTCTTTGATTCGTGACGATGCAGGAGTTCTTCCTTCAACGCTGAGTTGCAGTAAATTGGCAATAATGTGAACCCGGACGTGGACCTTTATATATTCCCCAATCTGATACGAGCGGAACAAAGCAGAAAGGGTGATAAACACAGGATTATAGAAAGGACAAATACGGATGAAGGCGGAGGCAAATCAGATACTGACGCTTGGAGGGTAAGAGGGAAAAATGTTTCCTTGAATCGCCGCCAGTCTTGTCTGACGCGATGTAGGTCAGTGTGTCGATCTCGATATCCACTTTGTCAGTTGTAGTTATGATAGTAGGTGAGGCCGCCATTATTGAATAATTTTGTGCTTCACATGTGTGACAAACGAATCCAAGGCCATCTTGAAAAGGTGAGTAAACACCAAAGCATCTTATATTCAAATACATCTGTTTTAATTATGTTATTTAGGATCCGTTATTATTTTTATGAGAATTTGTTATATATATGTACTTTACTATATTTTCTTGTAGACAGCATGGCAGGCGTATGTAAATTTATCCGACATCATCCAATGGCAAAGGTTATGCGTTAACGTATTTTATTCATAAACATGATAATATTAATTCTCTTCTCTGATAACTGCTACAGTATTTATCAAAAGACAATACTTTTAACAACCACGTGTTTCAATTTGGGGAGATACAGTACATGATTTAATTTGACTGCATCTAGTCAGAGAAAATAAACTTTGAGGTAGATTACCTTTTTAAATATGTTGATATTTAATCATAACTGTCCAATCTGTCTGATCGACATGCTACAAACTGACACAAAACCTTTTGAATATATAGAGTGAAAATGCTTAGAAATTGTCGATATGAGAATGTGCTTAAATGTCCATCGGCAAAATCTTTATGATGAAAATAATTTCAAACTAGCTTTACCTAACCTTCCACGCGTCAATAGATAGGCATTTTGATTACATTTGAAATCGTCTGAACATTTAAATTTAGTTTTTTCTAGGTTGGCATCGTTTAAAGAGAACAATATATTATTTATTGCATACTCACCTTTGCAACAGAAAAACTCTGATATTTTCAAACGTTCTAATTTACATCAATATATACTAAATTAACCAATATTTGTGTTTCTAACAAAAAACATTCAAACACACATTACCACAAGCATATTATTCTTCAAAACACTAGCCTTCAATGAACTGTTCAGCTTAAAGCACTACTAAATTCATGAATTGTTTAAAAGCTTATACCCGGTCCATGAAATGGACAAGGGAAGAAGCAAGTTTAATGAATGGGCAGAAAACTGCCCAATTAAGAGTGTGCACCACATGCCCAACATCTCTGTGATAGAGTCTGCTCAAAATAATAAATTTACACGAACAATGATGCACGTGGATTGTTTCTTATTAAACATTGATGGAGATAAATAGTCAATAGATGTTCCTAATACAGAACATTGTGGAAATAATTATTTATACCTGGATACAACCTACGTTGATAAGACCGTTTTTGACCATTTTTGAATGGTTTCACAAATAAGCATTGTGTACAAATATGTATTCTGTCTTCATAGGGGCATAATGTAGTTATTACAATAATTTTTGTCCCTTTGTCCCCATCGTCACCACGGAAATTTCTGAGTAATCATTCAAATATGAATGCACAGGACACATTTCTGGCATATCTTGGTCTTTTCTTTACCTTTCCCATACATCGCATAAAACGAGAGCTGAGTGGGTACAGCTATTATGCACGCTCTTGATTAAATTGACCATTTAACGTTTGAGATGTAGCAAATATGATTCAACAAAACACGACAACTGATCTTATGTATATGCCATTAAAATTTGTGAAATAAAACAATGCAAAAAGATTATTTCTGGGTACAATAATTAACAATTCCAATCACCATCTGAATAAGATATTTTGCCTTAGAGAGCGTTCATGTAATACGTAGGCACCTTGGAGAGGAGGGGGCTCAAGCATTGCTTATTTTTTCTGACAAGGAGGAGGGGGGTCAGAATAATGCTTACGTAAGACAGAGAAAGATGGGCAAAATTGAGGCAGGTTGCATCACAAGCCGCTTGGTCTTCGGGGCAGCTTCGGACATCAATGATGATGCTTATTGGCTAAACGAGGAATAAGTGGAGAAGCCTATAGGACTAAGTCAAAGCTTGGATGACCTATCCCCCTAAATATAAATATAAAAATTGAAAGTGTTGAGAAGTATATTCAAGGACTTTGTTCATCGGATTAAATTGAGTTTAGAGTGTTTTTTATTTATAAATATAATTGAACCGTAGCTATAGCTAACATCAGAGAAGGCGATTGCTTAAACATGGTAAATAGACATTATAAGAGACACTTGAAAGCAAAGATATAAATATATATTAACAAATTAGTTTAATATGACAAAGGCAGAGAAAGTACAAAGAGCATCTTTAGAACACAAACCAATATATATTGAAACGGTCCATAGACTTGACCAAGATAGCTAGCTTCACAGATATCAGTGTAACAAATACTCTCTAAGAGAGATTGGCGTTAACAGCCAACGAATTTGAATAATAGGTTAAGCTCATGCTTAACTTGAGATACTCCAGTCCTCCTCTTAATATGTATTGCCAGGCTAGCACTAAATGATAACGATAATATGAATGATAATAGCAAACAATTACTAGTATCATCTAGTGATTAGCAAGCTATTACACAAACGCAGAAACGAAAGGACCTTACTTTGAACCAGGCATGAACAATACGTTGAAAGGAGAGCCGGCCTATTAGTGCCAGGGAGCCTGGCTAGGACATTAACGGTTAGGTTATCAAGGTACTAGACTGTTGGCTGTCGGCTCCATTCATATATGGACCGATCAAAAATTTGCAACAATTTAATATTATAGGGTAAATTCCAAATAAGCGTTCTAGGCCTTTTATTGCCATGAGTTGGCGCACAACTTATTGTTCTAAGCCAGGAACCTTTAACACATTACCTAAGTATGTAAACCACAAATCGGGAGGCACCAAACTCCACAAGGGCAATAACACCTCTAAGTGAGAGAAATGTGAGCCATGCCAGATGGGCAGAAACGACCCACAAGTTTATCACCAAAACTGGTAAACAACACAAGTTAAATAATGCACAAAACACGAGCCATGCCATATGGGCAGCATAGACCCACAAGTTTATCACCAAAACTGGTAAACAACACAAGTTAAATAATTTACAAAACACAAGCCATGCCAGATGTGCAGAAATGCTCCACAAGTTTAGCACCGAAACTGGCTCAAAAGAACATACTCAAACCTAACTAGGTATAACTATCCAGCCTGGAACAACCTGAACAGCCCTTTTCCCGACTAACTGCCTCGCTGACTATAACATGATAAAGCGGGCTAGGGCATTGGAATCATCCCTATTTAAACTGTTTGTCTTAAGGAACAAGCATAAGACATGTGAAATACTATATTACTCCACGACATGTAAACTAAGTCATGAAAAGACTAATCTAAATAACATAGGAAAATTAAGATGAGAGTAGCTAATCCTCTTGACAAGTTATAAAAACCCCAACACTTGAATCCGGCCATAGAGCCGCCTATTCCCCACAGATTTGAATGATCAAAATGACGTCATGTTACTTTCGTCGGTCCGGTCGGTCCCTCAGCAGCATCGTCACACCCAGTCGACTTGAAGAAAGGCCGTCAGAGAAGTGTCGACTATTTGACTGGTGATGAATAATTGTGTCGGTCCCCAGCGATCCGTGGAGCTTTATAGTGGCTAAATGCAAATAATAATGGGAAGTAAAGAAGGGGTGAGACATCCCTCTACATTGGAACGGTCACGTAGGCCCAAGCAAGCCTACGTAGGCTCCAAACGACGCGTAGGCCCCCACTGCAGTCAGTTGCTATTGTTACTCCAACCAGTCAAGTGCAGTGTTAGCATAACGGCGAGGGCAGCTAGCCCTTCTTATGGCGCCGTTCTTGTTCCATGATGTATCCGATACGTGGTATTTAACATATTGGGATTTATAAAACAGTAGACTGTATATATATTAGGGTACAATATATTTTCTTGAGCAATGATTATGTGATAGAAAATTTGGGCAGTATGGGGCTGAGTCAGTTAGCCCAATACATAATATTCATGTATTAACTGATAATTATTTTTTATAACTTCTTTTAAAAATAAATTAAAATTATAAAATTTTATAATGTCATAATTTATTTAAAAAATACTTTTAATACATTTAAATTCATTGTATACCAGTGTTATTTGTCAATATTAATTTACATCTACATATTCTTAACTACCAGACATTTATTGCATGAATTTTTAATTTATTATTATCGTGTCTTACCTCCTGTTCTGGCTATAGGTAAAATGGCATGAAAAAATGAATGGTAATTTCTGTGAATGAATTAAAATAGGTTTACAAAACTTACGTAAGCAAGAGGGTTAGTGGGCTCAAGCATTTTCTTATTTTTGCTTACAAGAGGATGGAGGGGTTAAACATTGCCAAAAATTTGCTTGCGTAATACTTGAACGCCCCTATATTGGCGGGGCACTGCTTAACATTTGTCTCCGTAATACTTCTCCACTCATCTTTGCAGGGCACTATTCCATACGGATTTGCATGGTTCTGCTCCACGCGTCTTTACAAGGAACTGTTCCACACGTATTCGCAGGGTGCTGCTCCACTCATCTTTGCATAGCACTGTACCACAGTTTTTTTTAAAGGCTCTGCTCCACGCGTGTTTGCAGGGCGCTATTCCATACGTATTTGAAGGACGCTGGCCCACGTGTATTTGCAGCGCATTTTTCCAAATGTTTCTGCAAGGAACTGCTCCACACGTCACCACAGGACATTGCGCCTTGCATCGCTGTGATACTACTCCACTCGTCTCTGTGTTACAAAGCTCCTTGCACCTTTGTGTGTTTCTGCTCGTTTTTGTTATTTTATTTTGATTAAATGTCACTAACACCAGTTGCACACTAAGTCTAGTCTTCAAACACAGCGTTGGCTAAGATTTTTTGGTTATAATAAAAGGTACGAAGCAGTGTAGAGACACGCCGAGGTTCAGATCCAGTGTGTGTAGGTATATAACGTTATTTCTTGTTCAAATAACCACGCACTTATCTTTACTATCAAATATACCTATACAAACTATACTAAAGCTAAACATTCTCTTCTACTAAGACAGTCTCATAACACTAGTATTTTATTAACACAGGCTCATTCTGGTATACCATCTGGAGGGTCTAGGGCAGTGAGGTAAGCACATATTGCTAACGTATTGATTCTCCAGTGTGGATAGAACCAGTGTGGGATAGAATGGTGGTCCTCTTCCTGTTCACCATGCACACAGGACGTTCTTGGGCCATTAACGTTGAAAAACTTATTACCAATGTTGTCATCTAATAATCTCATCCAATATAAATTTAGCATTACCATTATTAATTATTAAGATCCGCCACCAGTGGAATAGCGTTACTAATATCAAGCTCACTTAATATAATGTAACAATGATCTGAAGGTCAAGGTTTGAAACTTGGTTGAGTGATTTTTTTTTAATATCTTCTCACATTCTCTCTACACAAATGTAGATCCATTTTCTCTTAATTTCCCTCTTCTTCATATATACCACTTAGTGTTACTCTGCAGATAATCCGAATGGGGTTAAACACGCTGTGCAAACAAAACACTAATATTTACGGGCCTTGTAGTGTATCTAATATTAGTTATTTGATATTTATCTTACTGAAACTCGTAGTAAATGGTCGGAGAGCAATTGGTCCAGGAGCATTTTCTTACTGTTTAGTCTTTGAATCAAGTTGAACTATACTCTTATCTAACTTTTATTTTAAATTCAAATAAAACCATTGTTGTAAACAATTTTAATTAAACAAAATATTTAATATCTTGGCAGGAAAACATTGGTATTAACAATTTTTTTCACAAAATTGTTTTCATTACAAATATAATTACCATCAATAAACTACCTACGATTGCCCATAAAAATGTTGAGTTCACAAATAAACATACCCAAAGTTCATCCTTCTTTAAGGTGTCCTTTATCAACAAAACCAAAATCTGTTATTTTTTTTAAAATACTTAGGTCTAACATTCTGCCTTTTACCCTAGTTTTACCCTTCTAAAAATGTGGTATAGTACAAGAAGACACACGACTGACCGCATAAGACTTCACCCCATTTTGAAACCAGTTGGGCTAGGGGGTAGAAGGGGAGGCTGGTTACGTGGGCAGGGGTGGATCTTCCCGAGCAGTATAGATTGTTTTATAGAAAACCACCAACTTTTCCTGCGGACTTTCAGATTCTTTCCTCTCGATGTTTGTGGCGAATTAACAAGCCTCCCACCCTCCCCCCTCTTCGTTCTCTGTTGCTTTTAAACATTGTTTTAGATGTACAAATGTTTTGTGGTAGTGGCGATACCACAGGGCAACCATTGCTACCAACCCTATCCCCTACTTTTCTCTTTTCCCTTCACAACTAATACTGCACACCGCAATAGCTCTTTTGCTGCTGGGGCCCTTTCTGGGTGATATTTTGTAAGAGTTGTGGATATATTTTCGTAAAAGCAGAAACAAAGTATTTATGGAAAACCACATCAAGCAAAGGCAATGTTTAGGTTGGTTTGGGCAGCCCCTGATAAAAATATTTAGATAAACGTAAGGCATTCATAAATATATATAATGAAACCAACCAAAAGATTTTAATAAAAACATTTCCAATCCCACTCCTTCATATTCTGTCTTTGTATTCCATCGTTGTATTTTTTACTGGCGTCTTAGAAATAGTCTTAACACACCGAGCAATTATTATTACAATAACCATTTACTTAAATATCAGACTCACTTGATTGTATACTATATGATTAATAAACCCTTAACCACCTTGCACAATTTGCTATTAAAGATATTTTCCTACCAAGTGAGTTAAACAGGAACAATCTAAGACCAATAAATGCACTATTTAAGATAAAGCATTATTCTAGAATAAGTAACATACCAAATTTACAGGCTTACAAACCATCTTCTTGAAAAATATTATATTTTAGATTATACTATGAATCGATTTCATAACATTTATCTCATTGGAAAGACGCACTACTAATAAAAATATATATCATTATTATTATTATTATTATTATTATTAGCACCGCATCTTACTACTACCCGTTCGGGTTATACGCAGGATATAAAAAATATAGGACTCACTAAGTCAATATTTCCTAGTTACTGTATATCTTATAAAAACATAAATAGCAATAAACTAGGCCTGCTTAAATTCAAACCGGTTCTATATCTCTATTACCTCTCCTTACCTACACCACTCTTCCCTAAAACCCAGAAAGTAATCATTACAAGATATGTCAACTGAAACACTTACAATATGTACTCGAAAAACAATAGTTAGAGTGTAGTTTTTATCAGAGTGCAGTAATGGTATTAAGAATAATAAGCAAAAGAAAAATAATAATAAAAAAACGTGAAGTTAAAATACTTTCAGAAATAATGTTTCATAGCCCTTGTGCCTTAGTTTATAAAACTTTCTTCAAGTCTATCACACAACATCTTAAAGAAAAGAATAATTATTTTTTGTTAGCACCACGTTCAGTATATACGCTAATAATAATAGTAATAATAGTAATATTTAGCACCGCGTGTTACTACCCATTCGGATTATACGCTTTAAGTACTAATTACTCTAATGGATTAGGAATTGGGAAGGTTGAATAAGAGGAAGTGAACCCGCATTTGCGTGGAGGTAGAGTGGAAAACCATTTAGGAAAAACCACCCCCAGTTCACCCGACCGAGATTCGAACCTTGATATCCCCGTCCTCAGCAGTAGAGCTCAACACGACTAGCGCGTTAACCAACTACGCCACCGAGGCTGGTTTTACGCATATAATAAGGTTTTGGGGATTTTATTATATGGAGCAAATATTTTCTTTTTTTTTAGTGAGGGAAGTTTGGGAAATCCCAAATAAAAAGAGTGCTTAGTTTACATGGTTTTAAAAATTTTGAAAGTTATTTTCGCTATCCGATTGAGGTTAAGGAAACCCGTGATTGGTTTATTTTCTTTATTCAATAAGAGATTTGAAGACCTTTTGTCGGTTGATTTGTTGAGTCCGTGGTACTGCAGCTGGAGGAAGCGCAAACTCCTCATGGTTTTGAAGCTACGATGACAATGGACACCGAACGATCGGCGATCTCAGCTCTCACAGTAGATCCGCCCCCACCGGAGTTCAAGAAGGAAGATTTCGACCGTACCATGACCCACATATAGGTAGTTTCAAGCAACAGAGGGTGTAAGAATCTATGGAGCGGGCTTTCGGGCACGAGTAGAAAGCAGAATCCATTTTGGGTAGTAACACCTAAGTGGCCCTGAAACATTGTCATCCTGAATAGATGAGTGATAGAGCATTGGCGTTCTAGGCCAAATATCCCCATTTAAGTATCTTAACTAAGAAATAACACCTGAGCACATTAATTATTACTGTTCTCAGGTGTTAGATATATTTTTTCTAGCCACAGTATTAAAAAATAAAATGCTAGCTTTAATATATTGTATTTTACCCCTTTTAAGCTGATATTGACACGTGAAATATAACATTTTATATTGGAGTAAAATGTATGTACAAATTTTAATTTGAAATGTCTTAATATATTTTTTTTAATGTTTACAATTTAGTTATTATTTTCAAACTGTACTACATATTTTTCACCTCTTAGTTTCATTCTATCCCATTTGTTTTATAGTATATATTATTGTTATTATTTTTCTTGAGTATAATCTACTTTAAGAACATGGTGCACATGTGTGTCCTCTGCCTGCTCCCATAGAAAATGCTGGGTTAATAAATTAATCGAAAACAAATTTGATATACAACTAAAAAGAAAAAGAGAAGGAGGGTAAAAAAGATACGGTTAATGTGCCCAAACTAAAAAAAAATGTTTTTGGAATGAATAGAAAAAAATATTTATATATTTTTGTTTCTCAAAATGGCATAAATATTTTCGCGGTTAATATCGCCATCAAGAACCATTACATTATATATTATTTTACATTAAGTAACTACATGCTTGGGCCTATATTTGACTTGAATAATTTTTAAAAAGGATTTTAAATATCTACGTATTAAACTCGGCAGAGTGAACGTTTATAAATTGTAAGGGCTACAAGTTAATAATGCGAGTTTACCTAGTCTGGTAAATTTATTGGAAACAAATCCTATTTAATCTTTGATAACTCTCTCTCCCACAGTTTTTTTTTAATTCTTGTTTGCTTATGTGGTTTTTCACCCCAACCAAAAGAATATAGAAGTGCTACATATATATCTGACAAAGTTTTTGATTTTTTGAAGGTGTCATTAGAAAATAACGGCCTTCCTCGTGCCACCAAAACCAGAATCTATATATCTATAGCCATACTGATGTTGTATACCAACCAATTTACACGCGATATTGGCAAATGGCCGTTTCAACCAAGGTCTTCTAATATTCATAACCAATTGCCAGGGACCCGCTGCGGATCTCCAATCATGGACATTCATTACAATCACCCAATTAATGAACTAGACAAACAAATCAGACCAATGGTCGTTAAAAAGAACGTGTCAGTTTCATCATAAATGAATTTCGACAAGCAATATTTCCAGTAGTATCGTAGAGTATTATTTCAAAACCGACTATGTTATGCTACAATAGGACAACACTGATATTATTTTATTACTAGATGTTATAGGGACGTGTATCTGGTCAAGTACTACTCAATTTCTAAAACAAGTTGTACATTTATACCCATACAAAATCCAAACAATAATAATATAACAAGCTTTTAAACATTTCAGCCAAAAATATACTCTATGTTTATTTGATATATTCTGTGTATTATTAGGCTATATTAATTAATTAATTAATTAATTAATTATCAATACAGAGATAATTTATGTATTAAATAATTATTTATTAAGTTAAGAGCAGTAACAAAACATATTTTAACTTCGTTATAAGGTACTGTACGTTCGCTAAAGGTGGGGCAATACTTAAATTTAGCCCTAAATGTGAAGTGAGCCGTAAGAGTGCAGCTTATACTCATACGTATTCTGGCTAGCCATTTGCTGTGCATCTAAGAACAAGTAGGCAAGATAATTTAGCAACTTTTTGGGGCCACATCTCTCTTAAAAGTGTAGTTAGTCTCTAAAGGACACTTAATAAATTAATGTTAGGAGATTTCAAGGAGTTATATCATGATAATTGAAGATAAAATTAAATTAATACTAAACATATACAGAAAGCTTATTTAAATTACGTTTTGTTGTTATAATAAAATCTGGGCTTTTATTTCTGAAATTCGAAAAAACAATGTAAGTACGTGACAAAAATCTTTGGCACCTGTTGAGCATATTTATAACTCATATTTATATCATTCAAACAAAACACAAAATATGTTGATTTGTAGCATATTTTACTGTTGTGTATTATATTGAATACAATTAAACTGTTTGACAAAATTAGTAGTTTTATTTTATTATTTCATCATCATGTTTAATTGGTAGGTAAAACTTTATTATCGTGTGTATTTTTACTCACGAGAAACACAACATGTTTTTCAAGTAATCTAATTTGTTAGAATAATTATGTACACTTTCATTTCTGGTTGGAGAGGTTTGGGTTTGAAAACCGTGTGAATGCTTCTATGGCAATTTTTCTTGTGGGATTATTACAGTTGGTTTCCGAACATTTCGCCAATATTATATAGGTTAGCTTCCTAATGGATACCTTTATCATCTCGACTCCATTATTAACTCATTTATATATTTTCTTCGTTTATTTTGTATTGCTTCTTATAACCCATTAGGGAAAGCTGTATTAATATTAACTAAGATAATGTGGTAAGGATGAGTAAGGTATAATTTATAGAAAACTTACCCAAACTTACGTATATAAGAGTTGGTCCCTATATGCTACCCACTAGCTCACAAACTACCACACCAAATGCGCTGAAATCAAACATTAATATAGCTTGAACGTTCTCTTAGCACACAGCCTATATAGATTCTAGTAGAATAATTTGTTTTTACTTTCTCTCCATCTTTTAGGTAGAGAAAGTATTGTGATCGTCAAAAAAAAAATGGAACTTGAAATTTTGATGAATCTCGACGTTTCATGAAGCCCCGAACCCGAAAAGTGTTTTTTAAAATTTACTTCTGTCTGTCAGTCTATCTAACTATACCTCCTAATAGATTCTAAAATATTTTACCGAACCGGCTAAAACTTGGTGTCTAGGGTTTTCATAGGGTTGCCCCAAGGGTTTTTTTGAATTGGAAATCTAACACTAAAATTAAGGGTAGTTTCCTGAAAAGCAAAAAGAGAAAAAGTCGATTTTATGAAAATGAGATACGGTGATTTTGATTAATTTTCATTTCGAAATATTTATAAATATTCAAAACAAACTGGCCAACCTCAATATTTCGGAAAAATGGCTTTAAGGTCTCCAGTCTGCTGCGTAAATTCTTATTTTTTTAAATCATATATCCGAAACTACTTGAGATATTAAATTATTTATCATTGAAAATACTAAGATCTATTTTTAATACAAATATTTTATTAGATTTTTTTTATAAAACAAATTATTCTCAAGCTAAACGCATATATATATATAAGTTTTAACTTTTCCAACACAAATAGGTAAAGTATTACCATCGTAAAAATAAATATAACAGCATATTATGTTGATGGATGTCGACGTTTAATGATACTCCGAACATTCAAAATTGGTTTTTGCACTGCCGTCTGTCTGTGTGTGTGTCTAACCCTAAAATTAAGATAGTTTAATAAAGGGCGAAAAGAGATAGAATCCTTTTTCTTAAAATAGCTTCTAATAATTTTGTTTAAAATTTGTATCTAGGTGTTGATTAAGATTATAAACAAAATGGCAAATTTCATTTTCCTAGGAAAATGTATTTTTAGGTATTTTACAGAAGCGGAATTTTCCCTATCTCCACAACTATATAAGATACTAAATAACTTATCATTGCAAAATTGTAGTACTATTCAAAATAAAAAATAAACATTTGAGATAATATATATTATATCCTTACAAAATTTATAGTTTTGGAGATATTGTTAAATATATTAATACAATTTTGTTAGCTTTAGTTTTACAGAGATATTACTTATGGTTTAACGCAATAATTATCTAATTCAATAAAGTAAGTATATAAATAAGAATCTCAATACTATATATTTCTTTTTTAACCTCTTAGGAGAAATGTTGGTTCAGCAATGATCTTTCTTTATGATTTTAGACTCAATAGTTAATATTTACCTTTTTTATTGGTCTAAATTTATAAATGAGTAATTTAATACAAATGCGATAATCTTAAGATGTACGTAAAACCTCTGATAAAATGTCAAAACTTTTAAACGGAAGTCGAAGTTTTAATAAGAAGTGTTGACCCGTGTGAGCCCAATATATATTTTGTTTTTTTGTCCAAATATATTAGTGTGGACTTTAATTATTCAGAGAGAAAACCAAAAAATTTAAATCCGGGAGTCCAAAAATGTTGAACGTAAGTATAACACAATTTTCGCTCCGGGTTTGCTAGTGTATACGATTTAATTTCACATATGTTACTTGTTTTGAGTAAATATCTCTATTTTTATTAAACATTGGAGTGAAAAAGTCCGTGTGGAGTTCCGTACCATTTATTTTAAATATTTTGTTTTAAGCTACGTTTTCAATGATGTATTATCTTCTTGAATGTATAATTCAGGGTTTTTATGATTTACTTGATCACCAAATAGAGTGCAATCCAAAAAGTAATAATACTGCATTTTAATCTAAACTCCTAAGAGAAAATATAATTTCTGATAGTTGTTGACCATTTATAATTATTAGTAGTCAAATTATGTTTGCTTAGCATTAAAAAAACTCACACAAGGTATTGTTCAAAATCTTTATTTGAATTGATTTACATTTACATAATATACATTCAAAAATAAACTAATTCTTCCATTAAAACGCAGAATATGTTCCAAAGTAGATAAGCTAATAGTTAAATAAAGTTTTATATACAACGTGTATCTAAAACATTGCATCAAACTTTGGAAGGCTATTCCTTGGGTGAAAATAGAATAATTCACATCAGCAACCTAGGGTCCATCTTAAATATTAAGGGCAGTATTCACCCCTAAAGATAAAGCTAAAAACCACGGTTGTGTGAAATAGTATGAAAACTTATTAAGGTATTACAACGAATCATTGTATACTACTTATTGGAACCTTGATAATTAATAAACTAAATTTGCTGTTAGCGTTACCCACCCCCATCATGTAACAAAGGGGGCGGGTTGTAAGACTTTTTTCTGCAAACAAATATGTCAGAGTAGGTATTACTAGTTTTGACTTAAGATTACAAAACAAGGTTTAGAGATTAACAAAAAAAGGTATCTTGGAGAAATGGTCTAGCTTTCTCCGTTTTAGAAATAATCACACAAGTTTGAGCTCAGAGACAAGTGTAAATGCCTGCCATGTAGGCAACCAGAATCGCAGTGTTACTTCGCACTGCAGTTGTTTAAACATTTTTACCGGCACGTGTGACTATGTATCACGTACATATGGTAAACAGGGCTGGTTTGTGTGTTATGATGGAGAAGCTCAGATATTTTTCCTTCTTCATAAGCTCCGATGTGTTTCTATTTATCACATTAGTAAGTTATGCTTACACAGTTCACACTTGGGTGGGATTTTAATCATTACACTCACTGGAGTATTGAAAGCTAAATTAAGAAATACTAACTGTAGTGCTTGTATGTTTAAGTTCCTAGCTTCAAAATCAGATTCATATCAAGTGTTAAAAATGGCGGCCCCTAACGTCATTGCAATAATTGAGGTGGCGTATCAATGACTTGCGTAATCTTTCGAAAACACGTGGTGTTTCTTGAACCTTATCACCTACAGCACCTATCCTGGATAACAGGTCTTCCTCGGATTAAATGGCTGTCTCGTACACCAAAGCTTTGAAAAAACCTCACAGAAAAAGTCTAACGTATTAAGGTAAGGAGAGCGTAGTGGCCATGCAACAGCCATACAGGCTCCCTACCTGGCAAGAATTAACACTTGTTTTTGAAATCAAACACGCATGATTATCTCGGAAACGGGGAAAGCTAGACAGTTTCTACAAGATACCTTTTTTTTGGTTAATTTCTAATCCTTGTTTTGTAATCTTAAGTCAAAATTAGTAATACCTACTCTGACATATTTTATTGCAGAGAAATGTGTTACAACCCCCCTTTTTTACATGATGGGGGTGGGTAACGATAACAGAACATTAAGTTTATTAATGATAAGGGTTTCAATAAGTAGTATACAAAGATTCGTTGTAATACCCTAAGTAGTTTACATAATATTTCACACAAAAGTCCTTTTTAGCTCTATCTCTAGGGGTGAATACCGCCCTTAATATTTAAGCTGGACCCTAGGTTGCTGATGTGAATTATTCTATTTTCACCCAAGGAATAGCCTTTAAAAGTTTGATGCAATGTTTTAATACATGTTATATATACACATATATATACTCTTTTATATACATACTATTTTATATACATAAGATATATATATATATTTATATAACATACTGAAACAAATTAATCAGATTAATGTAGCCATATGTTCACTAAAAACGAGTCCACTAAGTCCATATTTGTCCAATATATATAATAGTAAAAGAAAATCAACGAGAGAAACAAAACCTTAAGTTTCTTTGATTCCAATCTTTTAGTTTGGAGTTGTTCTTGGTTTCAGAGCTACATGGAGCACTCTTAGAATTTTACTAGGAATATATATATATTCCTAGTAAAATTCTAAGAGTGTCCCATGTAGTTCTGAAACCAAGAACAACTCCAAACTCAAAGCTTGGAATATACTTGTGTAATCAAAGAAATTTAAGGTTGTGTTTCTCTAGTTTGTTATTTTCTTTTACTATTATATATATTGGACAAATATGGATTTAGTAGACTCGTTTTTAGTGAACATATGGCTACATTAATCTAATTAATATGTCTCAAAACATATAAATTCAAATAGGTCATATATATTAAAACTTTCTTCTATTATGTACCAATAATTTTGGTTTTAGTCAACCTAGAAACTAAATCGTCAAAATAAAAACTTAATTCTAACATTGGAATGATTTGATTGGTGTTTAGGTGAAGGGTGGCTGGAGTCTCAAAAACTTATACCAAAATAGACTTCTTGGTGTAATAGAAAGTTTTAATGTTAGTTACGTATGTTGAGGAAAAGAACGCAACAAATGATTGTTAAATGATTAAAATTTGAATTTGATCATTTATCAAAGAAATAAAGGGCTAAGAATTTCACAAATTATTTGAAAAAACATCATTTTCTTAATGAAAATAGTTAAAACTGTGCAGGTATTTGCAAAGATAAATCTTTATCTTAAACAGCCTCTTATTTCATTTATGATCTTAATTAAACTGTTTTGATATTTATTTTAATATGGTTTTGTTACAATTTATTAATTTAATTTCTCATATATTACTATTAGGCAGATATTACTTTCAGTTCGAATTTCGTTTGTTTGTGTTCTTACTTGTAGAGACTGATTATTGTTTTTTTTCAAAGATTGTTTTTGAAATATATTGGTTGACATATTGGTTTGGTATTTTCCTGGTATTCCTTATATTGTAAAATATTGAATTATAAAAAGTCAAAACAGCAGATTGAATTAGGCCAGAAACTTTTAAAATTAATTATCTATTTTCTAAAACTGTTACTATATAACGTTAATTTGTTTGAACTCGTTTGAGAATATTTTAGTTGAGCCACTCTTATTTCTTTTTTACTATCATTAACAGGTATGGGCTCAAAATATTTTGTAGAGCAATCTTCTTAGTAAAAGCCAACTTTTAAAACACGGCCAGTTAATAATATTTCTATTTTGACATTATTTATTAGTCAGCCTACTTTTGAATTTTTAGACAGAAGCAAACTTAATTAAAGTTTAATATTTTAACATAATTTACTTTTCTCAGTGGCTAATTTTATATACTAAGAATATCATAACTACCTCATAGATTCCCTGTGTGAAGAACGGGTATATAAGCTAGAATATACTATTTATAAAGACTGGTAAGATAGGAGTTTTAAAATTACTAAAACTAGAACAATAAAATATTTTTCAGTGTGGTATAAGATTGAAATTAGCTATGTGGCTATAAGAACCACGCAAAACAACCCTTAAGGATATATACTTTTATTTTAAGATGAGGATTCCTAACACTCCTAAAATTATAGTTTTATAAAAAAAAAACTTTTTTGGACAAATAAAAAAATATGTAAGTTCAACATGTAGGTCTCATGACATTCCTAGAGAACCAAATAACGTCTGAAAAAATCGAATTTAAAAACGTAAGCCCAGGAAATTAAAGAGCTTGAAATAATACAACAATTATAGAATAATACTATTCTATGTAAATTTACCACTTTTAATTTTATAAGATTTTAATTTTTATTAGATTACTTTTTACCTTTTATAAAATCATTCTTTCCTTTTTTGCTTAAAACAGTTTTTTATTCTTTTAATCCTATTCTTCTTTATAACTAACCAATATATTTTTTTTAATACTTAGATTTAATTCTTATCGTTTTTTGGCCCTTTTAACCTTTTTACTCTAAAATGTTTCACCTGGGCATAGCCGGCAAATTCATGCAAAAGGGTGTAGGAAGTGAAAAGGGGTAGTAAGAGTTAATTATAAGTCAATATGCAAAAGGGTTATAAGGAAAGGTCAAAAAAGGTAAAACAGAAAAAAATTGCATAAGGGATTAAATGGGAGAAAAGGGAATAAAAGGGTAATAAGAGCCAAATTGCGAAACAGGTAAAATGGCAAAATGAGCTTAAATGGTAAAAATGGTACAATGTTTAAAAATAGTAAATGGGTAACAAGGGGTAGAATTAATGATAATTACAAAAAGTGCAAAGAGGATATGAAGAGTTAAAATAAAAAGGGCAAACAGTGCAAAAGAGGGTAAGTAATCAGGGTAGACGAAGTAAATTACAAGTATTATAATAATGCTAAAAAAATTATATTTATTTCTTAACCTTTTTTGCCTCTTTTGTACTTTTATCAGTTTTTACCATAAAGGTTACTTTATTACCCTTATGACCGTTTTTAGTTATTTTTACACTTTTTTTTATTTGATTACATTAATATTTTCCCTTTTTACCCTTTTTTGTCTTTAAATTTGTTTTTCTCCAAACCAATTCTCCCGGACAAAGCCAGGTACTTTATTATAGTACACAATATGAAAAAGTCTGTGCGAAAGTGTTGTGTTTTACAATTTTTTTACATAAAATTCTTAAAATAAGGGTTAGCTATGATTTAACTTGTGAAGTAATCTATGAGTGGTGCTACTTACCTAGATAATATTATCTCATTCTAACATGGAGATAGAATCATTAAAATCTTGGTAAAACAAACATACAGAGATACATGAGGACTGTAAGCTCATCCAGGATTCGATTCCCAGTCACTAACTTAATAGTGAACGAATATAATGTAAGTCCTCCCTCTCTACTTCTGGTGTATTCTGGCTTTTAAGTAATAACTATTGTAACAATCAAATCGTTCTTGATTAACTATTATTGAAATAAAACTGCTTGTGTTTTTGGTTGCACACTGTGCTTTATAACCCGTCCGAACTGTCTGAATGTTTACTATCATGAAGTAGGGAATTGGAAGATACGTTTTAAAGTAAATGTACCTGAATGTGCTCGGAGAAAAAGTAAAAATAAATCTAGAAAGGACAAACTCTTAGTATTCCCGGTCGAATTCCAACATCGAATTAATCGTGACTGCCCAACCAGACCAGCTGAAGCTGACACCTTAGTCCTCGTACCCACCGATGCGGGTAGTGGTAGTCAACACAAGAACATGTTTAAATGATATCTTCTTTCTTTTTACAAATACAGATGAAAGAAATGTAATTTGGGGTTGTCTCCTGTAGCAATGTATTCTAGAAACCCCCGTAACAGACCCACCCCTTCCCCACCATCTCCTTCCTCTCACAGCACTTTTTCTCCTCTCCCACATCCCCTAAAAAAAAAGCAAAACAACACAGACATTAAAATTAAATAAAGCACACTCGAAGGCGTCTTGTGTGTGTGTAACCTTATATGGTAATTACCGGATGGACACGTCCGCCATGTTGGTTTTTGTGTGTGTCCTTTTTTCACCCTATTTTTTAGAAGCACGTCTGCAATGTCCCTGCCACATAATATGTACACACATAGTACAGGAGGGGCAGGGGTAAGGGGGAGGGGGGCATGTTATAGAAATTACAATTAGTTCCACTTCCGTAACCCAGAACACCGCTGTATACAATGGGGAAAAATGTCATTATAGTTTCATCTGGTTTTCGGCACAGAATTTTTACACATGCATGTATGAAATAAATACATGTTGATAACAAATATTATAAGAACCTAAGAGTTGCTAAAAAAGAGTTTGTAATGTATTTAATAATTCTTTGTAGTTAACCCTTAGAACTTTCTAAATAACTTTTAATTTAATTGTTGTAATATATAAATATATATATACTATATATTGTATAATTCAGTAAATTAGTGGGTTCAGAATTGCATATTTACAAGAATATTTAAAAACTATTTTCGATGTTAAATGCTTCTATGTAAATTTGAGATAGTTAGGTTATAACGATAAAAATAATATTGATATTTTTAATAATTTTATATCTTAAATATATACAGTCATAAAATACATAAAAATATTCTCTTTTTGTGTAGCAATATGTCTTACTATATCCCTTGGCTATCTGCATGTTCAAACTAATTATATAGAGACTTAGAAGGTAGAATTAAGAGGTTACTTACCAGAGTTTTAATAAAGGAAGATAGGAAAATCAATTATTAAAATCTGACCTTATTGAACATAGTCTGAAATTAAACTAAGACCTTTCTGTCATTGACAACTTAATCCGTTTGGAGACTGCTTTCGAGAGTGCCGAGAGGGAGCATGTAGCTACTGATCTGAGTTACTGCTTATCTCCATGGCCTATGTCCTATGCTGATATAATTATTTTAAAATAACATTATAGATTGTATTATATTATAAGATAAACTGATCATAAAATATAAGGTTATTAATATGTCATTGAGACATAATGTATAGCGAATGCTTGTGAATAGTAGTTGACAATTATTTAACGGTTTCTTTATTTGAACAAGTGGCCGAGTTTTGTAACGTGTTTGATTAGTATTACTTTAGGCCAGCTTTTATTGAAAAGTTTGGGTTAAATCCTGAGCATTATTCTCGGGATAAAGAATTGTTCGTATATATTTTTGATTATCTTCTTCGTCCCAACTTCTTCGAGATTAATAGCATTAATAAACCTTGCGTTGGATGTAGTGTAATAATTAAAATCCAACTTTAACCATGATCAAATATCATAAATGTCATCCAAATTTGTAATCAAGTTAGCTTAAATAAAATTTAAATATATATCATATATTAATATGATGGTTAATTTTTCAAGAAATGTATTTATGTGTATAAATCTTTAAATTGTAATCGTTATTAACAAAATGAAGAGTTTTTGTTTGTCTGTCAGGAGCAATGCGCGATATCTATTACACACAAAGATCTTGAATTTCAAAATAAGTAACCTCTGTGCACGAACATGGACACCTCTAAGAAGGAATTTTAATATTTTGATTTGATTTTCTTAGATTAATTAAAAACTAGTTTGGAAGAAATAGAATGAATGGATGTTTTTCTGTTTATTTGAAGATCATAAAGCGTTTCAAGAGGTAACCACGTAGTCCATTACGTGGTTACCCCAAACATCATCAAATACTTCTGCCAGTAGAAAATAAATCATAGTAATATCAAGGTAATTTTGTCAGTAAGATAAGTAACGTAATATGATTAATACCCAACACCTCTAACATACTTTGTAACTCTAACCTATGTCAGGGAAAGAATTACTAACTCTGTAGTGATTTTTATTACTATTACTATTAGACCCATCATTACGATAAATATTATTGTTACCAAACCAATACAGATTGAGGATAGTAGGAAGGAGTAAACCAAAACTACCTTAGGGATTCATTTGTGGTACCGGTTCCACATACACCAATGGGCCCTTGGAATAGATTTCAGCACTTCTAGTCTTATTTTCTGGTTATTGTAATGATCTGGGTTTTGATCCTGGATGGTTGAAATAAGGGTTTATTCTTCCTGTATGGCTTCCCATTCTTCCTCAACGTAATGTTCATACATTTCCTGTAAATGTTTTCTTTTTTGATTACACTTGCTCTAAAAATAAAGTGGTACCAATTCTTTCAAAGCTGCACCCGTCTACCCACTTCCCCGTTCATCAGGCCTAGAGTAGTATTCGGGAAGAAAGGGATTACGAGAGATTCAATATGCCGGTGATCCAAGGCATTAGTAATTCTTGAAAGAGTAAGGAGCATTAAAATAACACATTTGGGGCAAAATTCGTATGTGAGAAGGAATGAGTACGTTTTGGACTAGGTGAATGAATAAAACGAACTAGCGTTCACTATTCATGTGTTAGAAATATATCTTGAACGAGCTCAAATCTTCAGCAGGGTCATAATAAATTAACTTATTATATGACTAGCAGAAATATCATGTCATAGCATGGATATAAAACGAATCATTACTATAATAAAATACAGATAAACATACATACCTATTGGATACCATTTTAGTATCTAAGACTTGTGTTTAAACAGTTTACTTCTTTAAGCTTGTAATGTAACTAAAGTTAAAAGAAAATACAGTTTTTTACCCTTAACACTTTGTAGGAATGTACAGTATTATATTCGCATGCCTATTTCTTTGGAGGCAACCTTCACTTGTAGTGGCAGTATAAGAATACAATAAAAGGCCTGAAAGCACTTTTGCCCATAATCTTAAGATATTATACACACCAAGTTTCTAATGTTTATGATATTTGGTTTTGGAGCTACACACATCATTGATAACGTGGGTTAAGAAGCCAGGGTTGCAATATGTGTTAAAGCACAATTTAAGGTTAGCATAATTACCTAAGATCAAACAAATTTTGGATTTATATATTTCTTGCTTGGCTTAGCTATACGAGTTGGTGGTTACTATGTACAATACACAATAATTTATAGTTAACATTAGTAAAAATACTCCCAAGTCTCACACCTTAAACATTTCAGTAAGTCAAATGTAAATTTTGACTTTTTTACTTGGTTTTTTTTGGAATAAAAGATACTCTCAAAGGGGTGAATAATCGTAATAAATTAAGCTCACAATAAATGTTCTAAAAAAATACACCCAAGATGCACAACTTAAGGTTTATCTTTAAGTGTAAATGTCAAGTTTCAGCTTCCTCTCTTTATTGGCTTTGGAGCTAAACACACCAGTTGTTAAGTGGTTTAGGACATAATGATCGCAACATACCTATGTAAAACAGCCTAATATGTCCATCGTTTCCTTGAAGAATTTAGAGGACTTTTTTATATTTCTTTGTAAAAAGACTTTAATTTCTCTTCAAGAAATAATTTCATTAAATAACAAAACGTCATTACGTTAAAAAGCACATAGGGATAGGAAACCATGTGTTATACCTTTTTAATATCACAAACCCGCGATTACGTGATTAAGGTATTCAGGATTGTAGTGTAGAAATAAGTAAAAAAAAATCGAATAATCACATTCTCAGTTTTACCTAATTAAGTAGGTACATGAAAATTCTCAATTTTCTAGCTCTATTTTTTCATTACTGACCCATGAATGGGGCTACGCATTACAAGACGTAAGGCTCATAATATATATCAAAGTATAAATAAACTTCAGAGGTACACATCCACTAGTTTCCCTAAGTAATTTCACCTCGTTTAAGATTTTAATGATATATAACCACAACAGAAATCACGTAGTGTCAGATTTATGGTACACATTGGTGCAGAGTATGTGCTTGTATTGCAATCGATTTCACTGTGATCATACATGAAATAAGCCTTAGAATCTTCCAACACCTCTTTCAATGCCAGGACACATTCTTGACTCTCGTATTAATCATTTTCAACCTCTCTTGTTTCCATGCTAGAACATCTGTTCCCAGCCTAGTCATTCGTTTTAACTTCATACTTAATATCGATAAAGTATTTCATTAAAACGGATATCTTATCGACGAAATTATTGGGACAGTTTCTTGGATGAGACATAATCATCTCCCCTAAGTTCACAAATCCGTAGCTAAAGCAGTTTGCTGGAAGCTTGTTTGTTTAGTGGCCGTTGACACACTCATCCATGCCTTGTTGGCAAAATATACAGTTAGCATTGAAGAATCCTCTGTATTTCCTTTCTGCAACCGTGGCATAAACTTTAAGCCTGAACGGTGGGAAGCAGGGGCTGTCTGCACTCAGTTATTTGTCCTCTTCCTATAGCATATTTTTTATAAATCTATGTGCTACCAACTAAAAAAAACTCTGTTAGAGACCGAATATTTCTCCGGCTTAGGCAAGGAAAAAAAATGTTTGTTTTCAATCAATTATGGCATTAAAATTACAATTATTCTTGAATGTTTCAATATTTATGTTTACTAAAACGGAAATTGAAGGTTAGTTATAATATAAATTTATAGAAAATATTGAAATATAATTGAATTGGTACAGAACTTATCAGGATGTGCACTACAGTTAAATCCACAGTTGTTTTATCTCTAATAGTTAAAACAATAAACAGAGGGGAGCAACCCTTTAGGTTTTTGAGTATGCAAGCCTATTCCAAATTTAATTTACCAATTTAATTGGTTTTGGAGATACCCATGTTGGTAATCATGCAATATTAGGTGTCAGAGTAGAAATATATAGATAAGTAAAAATTTACCTTTCTACACATTATCAAGTTTCTCTAAGTACAACTGTTTAAACTTGAAAGGTATTAATCGTACATTGACGCACTATGCTAAGGCCCTATTTAGTTGCCTACACCATATTATAAAAATGTAAAAAAAAGTTTGCTACCTTACAGGGTAAACGACAAGTACTTATAGGCCTATTAAGATCTATCTTTCAATGGTTTATGATTTTATAGCTATCCAAATAGATCGTCACTTGGTTTAATGTGTCAAACTATGAATATAATTGAAGGATAGAAACAATAATCTTGAGATGCACACTCCAAGGTTTACTTACGCACGTAGACCTATATCAAGATTAATTTATTATGTTTGGTCTTTAAGTAACCGAAGTGGTGGTCAATTGGGGGTTGATACTTAGATTCACTAAATTATATATAATAAATAAACTATCAATCTCACCCTCAAAGGTGTCCCAGATAGAATGAAATGTTTCCGATTCCTGTGTTTTAAGTTAAATCACATATGCAGCCAATCTGCCTATGGCGTTATGGTCTCAATATGGGTAAAAAAAATTTTTTTAAGTGCCTGAAGTATACATCTTTATGTAGCAATGTAAGATCAAATCAGATAAAAATGTTGAGCGCTACTCATGTTATTTTTTTTTGTCAAATAACTTTATACACACTAATATAGAGGTGAAGCAACCAGCCAAACTAAACTTTTATTTCTCTTAGAACTTAAGATTTAAATATATTCTGAAATTACTATTTGGATCTAGAGTTAACGTACAGCAAACGTAAAAAAAAAGTTTATAGCGTGCTTAAAACAGAATATTATTAAAAATATTAATTTTAGGGGTTTTTAAAAGGAAAAAATATAACCTATACAATTTCTGAGATTATAATGAACTTATCTGTGACAATTCAGTTTATATAAACTTAGAAGTTTTCTGAGCTTATCGTAATCATACAATCTCTTTCGAATACGAACATCTCTATATAAGTGAGAGATACGAGATAATTATATCATAGATATCTAGCTTGAACGTCTAGAATTATACTTATTGGATATCAGTACTAATAAAAAAATATTCAGAAGTACCACCTGGAATTGATTATTTAAACCATTCAGATACCGGAAGTGCTCGTAGCTGAGAAACATTTTGAAAAATAAAGGTAATCAAATGTTTGAAGGAAAGCATTTATTAACATGTTAATTATTTATATAATGGTTTAAGTCTTATATTAGAACAAAATAGCAAAATTAAGAATATAAGGGAAATTTATATAGGTATTAATGGTTATAGGAAGTGTTAACTGGCTATGGAAAATTTATTGACAGATAGTAGTCTGATGGCAGACACGAACGATGCTTTGAGTAGATGGAACAATCAATTTAGGCATATTTTGAATGATCGTTAAATATATTAATCAGGTCAGGTATCGAAATCCACACTACTGAACCACTAGTACCCATTCCAAGTTTTAGTGAAGTCAAAGAAGCTATTAAGAAGTTAAAGAACCATAAATCTCCAGGCTTAGATTCAATTTCAGCAGGGTTAATAAAGGAAGGTGGTGAAATGTTAGTAATATACATTCATAAACTGATAGGTTCCATATGTAACCATGAGGTACTACCACAAGAATGGAAGGAAATTATTTAATAATGGGAGATAAAACAGAGTATAATACCTATAGAGGTATCTCACTACTACCAACATGCTTTATTATTTTCATCCATAGTAATTTTAATGAAAGTAACGATACATACAGAGGTAATAAAATTGAGGATCATCAGTGTGAATTTTGACGAAATAGATCAACAATTGATCACATTAGTACTTATCAGCAAATATTGGAAAATAAAGTTGGAATACAACATGAATGCTCATCGATTACACATAGATTTTAAAAATACTTATAATTCCGTTAGAATAAACCAATTATATGTAAGTTTAGTAACGTTTGGGAAAACCAAAATACTTGTCAAGATAATTGAGGTATGTATGACTGATATGCGGGTCATGTTACGGGTTAGGGGTCACTTATCAAACATTTTTGAAACACATAATGGGTTTGTAACAATTCCCCATTAGTTTTTTAATATAGTCTTAGAGTAAGATATTAGGGTAATGCAAGAATAGAGAAAAGTTGACATTAAGTGGCACAATGCAGCTATTAGGATATGCAGATGATTCAATTTGTTTGGAAATAGCAAGAAAAGGGCTGCAAGAAATGCAGAAATTGTACTGATGGTTAATAAGAAAAGAGGTTTAGAAGCGAACTTTTAAAATACTAAGTTTATTATCTCGAAAAGATTGGGGACAATTATTTAAATATTACCTCTAGTAAAATACCATTTGAGAGGGTTAATGAGTTTACATATTTAGGATCAATCTTAACTAGCACTAATGATAGTGATTTGACCCGCCTCGGTGGCGTAGTTGGCTAACGCACTTGTCGTGTTGAGCTCGACCGCTGAGGACGGGGAGATCGAGGTTCGAATCTCGGTCGGGTGAACTGGGGGTGGTTTTTCCTAAATGGTTTTCCACTCTCCCTCCACGCAAATGCGGGTTCATCTCCTCTAATTCAACCTTCCCAATTCCTAATCCATTAGCGTAATTAGTACTTAAAAGCGTATAACCCGAACGGGTAGTAAGACGCGGTGCTAAATATTAATTTATATTAATTAGTGATTTGAAATTAGGAAAAGAATACTGTTGGAATATGGATGCTAATAATCGGTCAATAAATTGTTAACATCTCACCAGCTGTAAAGGAATTTAAAACTCATTATATACGAACTAATCCGTTTACCAGTGGTTCTCTACTGGTGTGAAACGTGGTCTCTTAGCTTACTTGACGGAAACAAATTTCAAGTGTTCTAAAATAAGGTGCTTAGGAGTATGTTTGGTCCAAAAAGAGATATGTCTCCTAGAAAGGGGAGGAGGTTACATATAGATGAGTTACATGCCTCATACTCATCACAAGACCTTGTTAGGATAAACAAATATCTTCTATAATGGTGGACAGGATATGCATCGTTAATGGCAGAGTCTAGAACCGTGTTCATGGTACTGACTGGCAAACTAAATCGGAAGAGACCATTAGGAAGGCACAGATGGGAGGATAACATCATAATGTACCTGAATAAGATAGGGTGTAATGAGAGGGACTGATTAGAGCCAGCTCAAGATAGGGATAGGTGACGTACTTTTGTAAGTGAAGTAATGACATCTCGAGTTCCTAATACCATAGCGAGTAAGTAAGTATGTAATCTCTTAACTCTTTAGCTTTCCGCCTACTTGAATGAGAATCTTAACAAGGACTTATTTATGAAGGTAATAGTAGTTCTGAAACTTCAAAACTACCATAGCAATCATCAAATATTTTAAAACATGCTTCAGAAGCCGCATGGTCTATTACCTCACCAGCGTCTTGAACTAGACTTCAGATGACAGGGAGGTCGGGGTTCTAATCCCAGTCATAAGTATTGAGGGTGTTTTTCCCAAAATGGTTTTACACTCTCACTCCGAACAAATGTAGATACACTTCCTCTAAATTAAACCTTCCTTATTTCTAACTCATTAGGTACCCTCTTAGTTATTATTCTGTTTAAAAAGTATTTGATATGAATTTTTATTATATATATGACAAATTGCTTAAAATAATGTATAAACCCTCAATGTTTTTGATATAAAATTACGCACCAAAAGTCTTTGTTTTAAGTAAACACTGTTACGTTTTTTTTAATGTCCAATCAAATATTGATCCTTTTTATCGTGATCTCCAATTGTGGTTGACAAGGAATCTGTGTTTCTTATCTCGCTCTAATCTATCTCCCACACACCTCAAGGTATTATATAATATTCTTTTTCTTAAATGCATCTATTTCGAATTGACTTTCTCCTGTATATCCATTTCTGACTTGTATTTCATATTCTTTATTTCGGTCCTATTAATTAAGCGTTCCGCAGCAGCGGTAGCTTCAACGTTCAGGGTCCTGAGGGACGCTCGAGATTGGGTAGAAGGCTAAGGGGTGAGGGCATCTCATTCTCCCTCTCAGACAACCTCTCCCCTGTTTAGAATCCTACCCCCATCTCCCAACTCTCCGTCACAGTTTTTATTTTACTACGCGCTAAATAATTCGTGTGTCCGGGGTTTTAAGGGCCCATACGGACTCGCAGCAAGAGAAACTCTAGGTGGGGGGGCTATGTGAATGAGGAGGGGTGTTTTTTTAAAGGGTGAGGTAGGATGGCGCGGGCAGAAGAGATGGCCACAGGAGGAAGAGGCAGGGAATGAGGGGAAGGATAGAGACACTGGGGTGAATTAAGGGAAGTATTAAATAATTTTTCATGTCCGTTTGCTAAAAATAAAATAAAAAAAAATCGGTCTACGTTTTTAGATCCGCATTGAAGAAGGAAGGAGGGGATGTTCTCGCAATGTCGTTCCCGGTGTTGAAATTTTAATTTATTTTCTCCTCATTCGTCCTGTTTTGTTTACTCACTACTCTTCCATTCTCTTATTCTGGCTTTCTCTCTTGTTATTTCTCTCGTGGTCGCTTTTCTTTTATTCGTGAATTTCCAACTGAATTTTTAGTTTGTTTGTTTGGCTACAGTGCAATAAACGTGTCCAGACTAAATCAAGTTTTGTTCAAATAAAAATAACTTTCTTACACAAGTTCAATTATATGTTTAACATGTACTAGTCGTCTGCTGATCAGTCGGTAATGAAAGTGTACGTTAAGTACTTAAAATAAATAAAAACTAAATATAATACATATACTAAGTAACAATTTTACACTTATACTAGTTTTAACTATAAAATTTAATAAAGCCATATTTTTTATTATTTATATTGATATATTTTATAAGTTAGATGCCAAATATATCTATATTATGAGAGATATATTATATAAATGTGTAATGCTTCTGAAATAGTGTTAAACTAAACAAATATGCATGTACGTAATTGTACATTTCATGACCTAGCCTCGTTTATGGGTAAAATCACTGAGGCGCTATCACCAACACCGGTGACTATATGGATTTAATGTCAAATTCATTATATCTGGTGCACTAGTGACAAAGTGGTAGGTAATGGACTATCGTTAATTTTTAAGGGATGGCTTTTACCAATTGATCTTCCACTATCTATTCCACGCAAACCAGGATAAATTTAATGAAAATCATACAATCTTAATTTCTTGATCATTTATTTAGTTGAATGCGCATATCTTCGTCTTGTTCAATATGGAGGAATGGCGTACTTGAATGCCTATCTCAACCACTGGAGTAAAACGGTTTTAATCCCTGCCGTTTCGAAATTTCTGAGTTTTAACGAGGTGTAAAATAGTACTTGTGTAAAAAGTTCACAATTGTATCACTGTAAAGGGGAAACAATCCCTCCCATTGTGTGTTAATAGCCTTTAAAAAACCACGCATATGATATTTTAAGAAGGAATTAAGGTTTGAATACTAGTCCCATAGATCTTCAAACTAGAGCTTACACCAACCTACTTATGTCATTTCTGGAAAAAAGGGTCCGGGTCTCCAATAATAAATAAATATCTTCATAAATATTTGACTGGATTACGTAAATTTGCTCTAATTGGTTTAACAACATTGCAAGTATTCCTGTTATTTTAATTCAATTTTTTTTACCAATTATTATATATTATTTAATAAATACAATATATATTTTATTATAAAAATTTAGACAACATTTGCGAGAAAATTAACATCCACCCCTTAGCATTAAATTCCCTATATGACCGCAGCCATCTCATAGGCGAAATAAAATATTCTTACTATATTTAAATATGTTAAATAATTTCTAAGTAGCCGTTATTTACCACACACTGTCAAGTGACTGCTGATAGTCTTTACCATCTTAGGTGAAGTCATTTGAACTTACTCTTGAATGTATCACGGGATTTTATAATAAGTAGTTCTATAATATTGTTCGACACCTTATCTCAGTCAGTAGCGAGTCTGTCTACTGAACTGAGGTTGCCGGGTTCGATTACCGACATGGCTGAAAAATTTTCCATTGGTCAAATACGGGTTTACTCTCTCACAGTTTTGTGAGGGTGTGGAATGCCAGTCCTCCATCGTGGTTCGGATTCCACGTTAAACGGTAGGTCCTCCATTTCATCTCACAATCACTCTACCATTACACATGAGCGTAAGTGCGTTTTACCCGAAAGAGTAGTAAGACGCGTTGCTAATAGTAATAAAAATAATCTTTCACAGTGATGAATTAACGGCCGACGACTGGTTGTTGTGCCTGTCCTAGTCTTCAGAAATGTTATGTCATATGAAGCTTCAACAGGCCTAGCAAGCTGGTAGTGGAAAATATATGACTTGAATAATAAACTGACCCAGGCCATCGTCTGGAAACAGTAATGGATGATAAGTTCTATGATATTGAAAAATAGCAAACCACATCGGTGAGCATGTGGTCTAAGCATCAAGCTCATCTATTCCAGTTTGCTGGCAATAGAAAGGTTGGGGTTTGAATATCAACAGGATGTACTGAGGGTGGTTTTCCACTCTCCTACCACATGACTAGGATTTGAACCCATCATTGGAAAACCTGGCCAAATGAGGACTATGTCGTAGCCTAAGTACCCATCTATACGTCGCTCTACCTTTACCGTTAATAAATTTAACTACTTTTGTTATTATTTATACTAAACAACTATACACATAGATACACTGGTGTTTCTAGGAACTGACAGTTTAACTTTTTTTTAACACCAACATTCCACTAATAATAGGATTCTGATTCAAATAAAGGGTTATTTAAAGGTTATTGATAACAGATTAAGTGTATATTTAGTTTAGTTTTAAAAACCAATTTATTTCCTAACCTATTTTAAAAATTTATAAAATTATTTCAAATACCGTAGTTAAATTAATGTAATATAGTCCCACCACTAAATTAATAAATTTTATACTATTCAAATATAATAATATTCTTACATGTTAAAGATTCTTCTATACAAACTAAAATATATTATCAAATATATATTTCACTGATAAATTATTTTTCACCACGTTTATATTTATTAGCGAACATTTTGCTTTAATTTACCTGTTGAGTTGATCTTAATTTGCTTTCTTAATTACATTCTTAAATAAATCCGAGACGCTTAAATAAATTATTTTTATATATTTGTGTTTGTGTGTGTTTCATTTGAAATCAAGGAAGTGATCTACATTATTTCATCGACTGGCAAAAGACGTTCGATTCACTGAAATGAAAGAAACTGATGGAAATATTTAAGATTACCGGCATTAACAGGAAGGGGAGAAGGCTGATGGCAAACCTGTAACTGTGACATCCAGTGAAGGTGAGGTTGAATGATGGAGAGACGGAGTAGATATAGGAAGAGGAGTGAGGTAGATATGCTCTTTGCAGTCCTGTCTGTTCAACTTGTATGGCGAGTGGCTGCTCAGGGGAGCCTTTAAAGGCACGTGGAAATTTCAGGACAGGAGGACGTGTCATCAACACAATACAATAAACAAATGATATTGCGTTGATGACCGAAAATAAATAGATTTGTAGGAAATGAGGGACCAGCTGGTGTAGAAAGGGAGAAAATATGACATGGTGATCAACATTGAGAAGTCAAAAGTTATTGTGACTTCAAAAATGAAGAGCTACTGAAAATAAAAATTGGAAACCAAGAGTTTGAAAACAGATCAGTTTAAGTAGCTTGGAAGTCTAGTGACAAAGAATGCCTACTGCACCAAGGAAATTAGGCCGATGATTGCCGTGGCCAAGGAAGAATTCAACAAGAAGAGGCTACTGCTGATCAGCAAGTTAAGTTTGGAACTGAGGAAGAAACAAGTGAAAAGCTACATTTGGAGAATCTTGTTGTATGGGGCAGAGACTTAAAATCTTAGGTTAATGGAAAATAAATGCATGGAGAGCTTTTAATGTGAGGCTGAAGAAGACTTGAGAAGATCATATGGGCAGGCAGGTTGACAAATTAGATATTACATTTGTATTTGTTGTAATCTAAAGCTATTGCAAATTATTTAAGGTTCAGCTTAGTTTGTATTGAAAGACAAAACCTTTCAGAAATTTGGTTTAAATTAGAATAAAATACAGAATTATACGTTTACGTTAAAATAGAACATCCATGCAGGTTAAGCATTTCGAATAAGATAATGTCATCTGATTTAGATAAAAGTTGGTTCACAAAAACAAGTAGCTTAGGACTTTATTTAATAATATCACTATGTTTTGGTGTCCCATATCATACAATACACTTTATGATCTGATTTTTGAATACAAACTATATTTAATATTTGAAATTCAGAAATAAGCGCAAAGCTTTAATTTACAATTTACAATTTTAAAACGTCTAAATGAAGTTCTTAAACTAGAATTAAATTAAATGGTTACATTAAAATACGAATTTATAATGAATAACTAGCTTTAATTTGTGCTAACAATATTCAATATAATAATAGAAATATTTGAGCAATTAATTTAATCTCTGACAAAGGAATGGAAACTTTTTACTTTAAATCTATTTTAATAAAACAATTTTAGCACATAAATTATAATGTATATAGGACATCAAAAAGTTCATTTGTAATTTATCTGGCCCAGATTATCCAAAAATATAAATTGTGTGTATAAATGTGAATACTAGATCAAAGGAAAAAAATAAAATTCAAATAAATTTTAGTTGTATGATATAATTTGTAAATTTCATATATAAATGTTTAAATAAAACTTTATGTTTTATAATTTTATGTGTATATACTAGCACCTTATTTTACTACCCGTTCGTTTTATACTGCCTTAATGTTGTAAAAAAAATGTTTTAATCATGTAGTGATTTGTGCCATTATTTAGAAAATAATTCATACCAATTAAGGCACTTGGCCCTGTTGAGTGCAAGTATTAAGCCTATTTTGTGGGATGGTGGACGGGAGGGTGAAAGGCATTGCGTGGCTTCACAACTGACCAAAGTATCCTTCCGTGTCAACAAGAACAGATGGATCACGGAAACCGTAGATGGCAGCGTTTGAAAATATCAGTTTTCTAGAGAACAAGTGAAATTTTTATGTTATTATTTTCAACAGACCTTCTAAGATAATGTATCAATGTTTATTAGTTTTTAAATTTTCTTATTTTTTGTTATGAATCTGGCAGTTTTATATTGAAAAATGTCAATTTTATCAATATTTGATCACTGTTAAAAAAATAGAGGTGATGTGTGTATACAAAAGGTATAACTTAATCAACATTCTTCTATTCTTTAACAAACCGTTTCCGAAAAGAAAATTGCAAAACAATAAAAATGATTGAAGATAACCTTTGGTTCCCATGGCTCTGCATTTTCACGCCAAATGAAAATGGCCAATTACCTTAATGGAATCTAGATTATTTATTCTCATATTAGCTTAAAATAGCATATTTCATTTTTACACTTCTTCAACTTAGCACTAATAAATTTGACCTCTTTGAAATAACCTAAAGCTACAGTAAGGTATACTATTTCAATGTATTTTAAATAATTAGCATTCTAACAACATTTTTAAAATTGGAACATTTTGAAAAAATTATACCTGGACAAAAGAATCAAACCCGTTTTCAGATGTCATCTTTTAATTTACAAATATAATATTTAGTACGGCTTATATCCGTAACCATGATACTTTCTATTTTGTGACCCTAGCTGGCCATGTACAGTTACATTGCATTCAATTTTACAAGAATTTACTTCAATCCATTGCCATATTTTTAAAGATGAAACGATCTCGCTTAGGTTAAAGTATACCCCAAGTATTCTTTTTAGGAACAAGATTTTTTTTTATCATTTTCTCAAGTGAAAACAAAAGAATTTTTTTTATATTGATACAAATATATTAATCTATTTACTTTAAAGTGAAACTTAATTTTACAAAGTTTATTTAATACATCTTTATGTTCATATACCAATTATCAATTTAGCCACTCACATCTACTTATTGTCATAAAATTCAATTTAAAACATTCTCAAATCTTTAAAGAAATACATTAAAAAATATTTGGATTTGTTATCTAAATAATATCTCACGTCAAATCAATGTGTCTTGGTTCAAATGTATATTGTTTTATAATCAAGACATTTTTAAACCTTTAGTTCTTTTACTCTGTATTTATGTCTTATTTTTATGTTTGCTTCTAGTTCAGATAATCTTTGACTCTCCATAAGAGATAAAGAAAAATTTATATCTTAATCAATGATAATATTCTTATTTGTCTTGCTATTTGGAGCCAAAGTAAGCAGTTATTGAACCTTTGTACTTGAATAAACATCTGGAATAACCTCCATAAAATAATTTTATATCCGCATCTTAACTATCTTTACAGGCTATCCGTAAAATTATACCAGCGAGTAGGGATTAAGGAAGAGAAAAATTTTAGGAAAGGTACTCCTATTTGCTTTGAAAAAAGTTGAAATATTCTAGGCAAAAACACTTTCACTACACCCGGTTGGATTTTGATCTCTTACCATTTGGTGACTGGGAAGCAAGACTAAATGAGCTTTACGTTTAGCCCACAGGCACACAGATTTAATTTAATTTAAACTAATGTTATTTGTGATACCATTTATGATTTTTATTTACATTTGTAATTTTGGTATTAAATTAAATGATCATTAGAAAATCTTAGTTTATTGTGTTCACTTGAGACTTCAAATATATATACAATTATTCCTTTCAGTATCTAATATTCTTTACGCTTTAAGTGCTAATAATATTGTGTCAAATAGTAAGTTGGCCTACAAAAGTTTGGAATATTTTCTTCTATGATTTGTACCTTAGCTTTTAGTATTTCGAGGAAAATGTTGTTTTAAATTTATGATTAGTTTTGGAAGGAGTTTATCTTAAATTTAATGCGTTTTTGATTTTTTTAGAAGTATTGTAGGTTAAAACTTTTTAAAAGCTCAATCTGAAACTTGATAAGTTTGTTATCTGTGTTGTAAAGGTATAATTTGAAGTATCTTATAACGTATGCATATATATTTAGGAAGTTTAAGAGATCGTTTAATAATGTTTAAAATAGTCAGTTATACGAGGCATAAAATATGGTTTAAGTGTTAAAAGACAATTTTAACAAGTATAATACATTTTTATAAATGTTGTGAATAGTACATTATAAGAAGTGTCATATATTTTTATGAGTGTAGGGAATAATACATTATAAAACCACCATACATTATTTTAAAAGTTTGGGGAATGGTAAATTAGAGGTCTTCTGCATTTCCCTGTGTTCAGAGAAGAGTTAATATAAATGTTTTAAGCTTTTAATTAGTGCTAGGAAGACTCAATATTAACTATCATATAAATTTAATGATGGTTGGGTGGAATCACTATTTCACATCTAATTCTTAAAGAGTTTTGTGAAGTCTTAATAGGAAGTCTCATCGAATAATAATTATTGTGGATATATTCAATACATGCAAACTTCAGTCTATTCCACCATGGTTAAAACACACCAGTTAAAGTGGTTGGAGAAGGATTCTTCTCAAATGTTGAGACAATGAAGAAGAAATGAATTAAACCTTAGTTGAAACATTTAAGGTAGAATCATATATTTATTGTTCTATAATAGTGAAACTTATAGTGTAGAATCAACGTCTAAGCTTTGACCACTGTGACTATTTAAGGTACAATCATATATCTATTGTTTCTATAATGGTGAAACTTATAGGGTATAATCAAGGTCCAAGCATTTAATACTGGAACTATTCAAAGAAAGAGAGTCATGTTGAATCAACCATTTGCTATACGAGGGTGTTTCATCACGGTTATAATAATTATCAAAGACTAAAATATTTCACTTTGAGATTCATACCTTGGTATAAGTATCGGAACCAGATTGGAACCAAGGATTCAAACCACTTTTTGATTCAGATAATTATAATATATCTACGGGGAGTACCATCAAAGGTCTAATTATCAATTACAAGACAATTACCACCCTTTGATTGAATATAATATATCAATAGAGGATAGTAATATGGGTTTAATAATCAACTACTAAAACAATGGTATAACCAGGAATCATACATTGTAAGCTAGCATATACTTAAAATTCTCTTGATTTTTACTTGTAAACATTATGAAGACTGAATGGTTGCAGTATGATCGTACTTGGGTAGTAGAGGAAAATTATATATAAACAAGGATGGAATTCCCAAGAGGCTGTAGATGTACATATATGTTTAAAATAATTTACTCTTGAAGAAACAAGATCTTCTATATAGATTAAAAAAAAATTTTGTTAGAGGAGGAAAAAGTGATTATATCTTGCATAACTCTGATCGGATCGGTGAATGATGATTAAGAATAAATTGTTAATGGAGGGATTGATAATGAATTATCACAATGACATTAAGATAAACAATGTATGACTTTTATCATTAGATATATTGTTTATATCTGATTACTTTCATGTGTAAAATTGCTCGAGCATATCCAAAGTATAAGTATTGAGACTGAGCGTTCAATTTGTGATGATCAATTGAATATATTTGAGAAATTAGCATCAATCGTTTACCTTGTGGGGTAGTAATCGGACCTAGCATGGTGTATCCATAGTGTAACTCATAAAAGTCCGACCGGGAATTTCAGATGTAAGGTATGATGCATAACTTATCACTCATCGTTTAAGTATAAGACATGAAAATTAACAATGAACTGTGATGACCGATATTAACTAGGATCATTAAAAAGTGATCAAGTATGCGTATCGTACATTATTTGTCGTGATGGGACGATTCTATAGTTTATAAATATAATGTATACTTTCCGATTGAACATCATTACATTACACTATGGAACATGATCATAAACTGTTTGAATGTTATGTGTGATTCTGAATAGACATAATAACTTTAATGAATGAAGAGTGCTTCTATACAATTTAAATATGATACATAACTACGATTGAGTGTTCATTACTTTGACAAATAAAGGACAATCCTTTACCACTTAAGTATGATACATATTCATCATCAAAGAATAATTATGAATTATCCTTAAAGCATTATTGTAATTATTATGATAAAATATTATATATGATTCTGGTCGAATAAATATTATTTATTATTACATATTATGTACTACTCAAGCTTGATAAAATATGTAATAAGAATAGAACATATTACTTTTATCATGTATGGAGTATGAGATGATCAATGAATGAAGATCGAATCAGTTATAGATATTATATTCTGAAGAAACCTTTAGCTTGCTACAAAGATGGAAGGTATTTTTTTTTCCGATAAGGTCTAAATAATTCATCTACCCTTTCCTGTAGGCATGAAAATTTATAATCTTTGTTTCTCTTCTTAAATATTTCTACTATGCTTCCTTTTTTCATTACTAAACTACACTATTTTGAGGCCCCTTCTTTTATCATTTAACGGAACTCCTTAAAGTAGGTTATTTATGCGTTGATTCCGTCATTGCAACATTTACCAGTACAAGTCAAGAGTTTTATATGGGAATGATAACATAAAACCTATGACTCATGGCTCTAGCACAGTTTTCGCCTTTGATACTTAAACACATGATACTATACACTGTTGATATATCAAATTTAACTAAAGGCTGACACTTGTCTTGATTTTGAAACATAGATCTATGATGATACTCCCAGTTGATATATCATAAGTCTCGTAATCAACAATTTTGTGAATCATTGGATCAACATTTGTTCCAATACTTAGACCTAGACATGAATCTTATTTTGAAATCTTTCGGTCTTTGATACTTAGGACCATTATTAAACAACTTAGTATGCAATTGGTTGATTGAACACGATTCATTATCATGATTAGGTCCAGTCGTCAGTACTTATACCATGATGGTCTCCTATGAGTTTTACCATGCTGGAAACAATCAATTTATTAATTTTATCTTGAATGCTTCGACAGTAGCTAAATTTGTGTATTATTTTTTGACTCAAAATTAGAGCGAGATCCTCTAAGAATATCAACAGATGCGTTTTCACGATGGTAGAATCAACCAATGTGTACATATATTAAATTTATAATCCATGATTAAATTATAAAGTATCCCACTTATTTTCAGCGACCTTTGATAGCCCTATTATCTTACCAGATATGACCCATAGTTTTATGACAGTTCCACCCATTAATAGTTAGACACATGATAACACATTCTCTTAGTGAAATCAAACAAGAAGGAACACTTACCGGATTGAAACTACTACCACAATCTAACACCCTAGGTTAACCTCTAAGAAGCTCTGGTCAGACGCATTACTTAGCCAAGTCATAGCTATAATAGCTATACTAGTGCTCTAAATGATGTATAAGCGTATAATTACGTAAAACACTAAAGTACTGTATTTTTATTTTCCAGGGTTTGATTTGTTGAAGTAAATTATGGAAGCATATTGCATAGTTTGCAAGGAAAGGATCGCCAAAAAGACTATATTTTTCTTCCGAACAAAGTACCAGCACTATTAATGAACTGAGTTGAACTAAGGGTAATGACATTGAAGCATTGCCTGGTTGTAATGTTCACATCATATGCAGGAAATGTTATAAGTATAAAATGTATTTAAGACTAGTTTCGGAACATGAGATAAAAGTATCTTGTAGAAAGTAGAAAAAACACTGATCAAAAATATATTTTCCGAAAAGTGATTGAATATTATGTGGAACTCACGTCGATTTTGCTGGTTCAATTTAAAAATACTGCGAAGATAGAAGTGATAAGTGGCCAATTAAGTTGAGTGGTCACGTATAGTATTTCACGTCTGACCTTCATGTAACTGAGTGTATATATCTTAAAACATGTATGGGGAATTTTAGAACAGGAAGACGGATTCCACAGAACTGTAGGACTGACTTTTGTGGAGCCGAAAATTCTAAATAAGTTGACATAAAATGAAGCTCAATGACTTATTTTTCTACGTACCTGTACTTATTTTTAGAATAACGACGAGTAGCAGCTTATTATAACTGAATTAATGAAAATCATGGATTGTTTCCTTGAGTGAAGTAACGTGTCATCTTATGATCAAGAACTTATGAGGATAAAATTAATATAACAATTTGGAAAGAGCATAGTAATATCTTGGGATGACACCAAATGTGATATGGTGACTCTGAGTGAAAGTGCAGATAATATGTTGAGACACCATTATGGAATGTCCAAGGATGTGCGTGTCAACTCACAGAAGGTTTAAATAGTAGAAGCTGCAGCATAAATTATCAAGCGGAATATAAATGCTGGTCGAATTCAAAATGATAAAGCGTATCCAACTATCAGTAAATAATGGTCTCAAAAGCACTTGATAACTGCCTAACACACTGAAGCTGTTACTCTCCAAGAATATCATCAATAGAATTATTAACCTCTAAGTAACATTAGTTGGTCAGTGTATTATACAAGCTACTTTTCTACGCTCCATAACTGCACCATTATAAATTAGACTTGCAGTTCATTTATATAATCACTTTTGATCACAATTTCTCATAAACACATTGCATACTCTTAGCTACACTTCATCAAATAATGAACGTCTTGAGATGTACAGAAATGCTGCTATTTTGTCATCAGCTAGTTTACGACTCAAGGAAATCATTGATATGTTCTATATTCCTGTGGAATCCGTCTCCCTGTTCTAAAATCCCTAATATATTTTTTACTATAGACACATTCAGCTACATGAAGGTCAGACGTGAAAAACATTATGCGACCACTCACAACAATGGACCACTCATCACTTTAATATTCGCATAATTTTTTAATTGAATCAGTAAACACAACATTTCTCACTATTTTACATTCACTTGATGCCTAATATTTATTAGCAAAATCAACGTGTGCTCCACAAAATAGGTAATCACTTTTTGGATATTATTTTTTTGAGTGGTGAGCTTTATTTACTTGCTACAAGATACTTCTATCTCATCTTCCGAAACTTTATTTAATTATAGTTTATGTGTATACACTTTCCTGCATACGATGTGAAGTTTACAATCAGGAAACGCTTCAATGTCATCACCCATAATCCGACTCACATCATTAATAGTGCTGGCACCTTTGTTTGGAAGAATGTTATAGTTTTTTTTATGCGATGCTTTCCTTACAAATAATGCAAAATGCTTCCATATTCTACTTCAGCAAATCATAACCTATAAATTAAAAATACGGTACTTTGGTGCCTTACATAATTATATGCATAGAAATCATTTAAAGCACTAGCATAGCTATTATAGCTATGACTCGGCAGAGTGATGCGTTTGGCCGGAGCGTCTTAGAGGATGATCTAAGGTGGGGGTAGGAGTGTTGTAGTAGTTTCAGTCTTCAGGCATGAAATACAAATTTGTGGCCCAATAATAATTAATATATTATAGTTTCGGTACCGATAAAATACTGTGCCTGGTTCAAAAAGCATGTTATTTATGCGTAAAGAATCGGCAAGAGCCATTTAGGCATCCATATAGGATTTTTACCTATTTCCCGTGGAGCAATTCTTGGCGATTTTGAAGTATAATTCGGAGCTATGATCATTAACCAAATTTCAAATAAGCACGTTGTGAGTTTATTTTTATTAAAAACCAAGATATCTTTCATTAGCAATGTGTGACTTTAATCGATAATCTTATGACATGTAGGTAACATGTATAGCTTTGAATGATGATCAAACTATACCTAAGAATAATGCTGGTCATTTGGGAATGGCTATGTATTGACTAAGAGTTATGTTAAGTTTGATCTAAAATCCAACGCTTACAATAAGATTTACGTGTGATTTTAATCGATGATCATATGGAATGTAGGTACCATGTAAATATTTGAAAAGTTATTATTATTATTATTATCATCAGCATTGAGTCTTACTACCCGTTCGGGCTATACGCACTTACGCTAATGTGTAATGGTAGGGTGATGGTGAGGTGAAATGGAGGACCTACAGTTTAACGTGGGGTCCAAACCACGGTGGAAGACCAGCATTCCACACATTAACAAGTTGTGATTAATACACGTCTTGGAACAATTTATTAAATTATGTCTAAATATAATATAGGGTGAGGATAAATGCTAATATGATATAATGAAAAATGGATTAATATGGATATGATCAAGTCTAAATGGAATGTAAATCTGATCAAGTCAAAATAAGCTGTGGAGTACAGATAAATGATCAATATTTGTTAAATGTGTATAGAAATCTGATCAATTAAAATATTGTTTAAGTTTGAGGCATGTATTTGATCAATCATCAAATAAATAGTCAGTATCATACTTGGTTATAATAAATCCTAAATATGATAATAATCCTAATGTGATATAATTACTATATATATATATATATATATATATAGTATTCGATCATTTATCAGAATTTCACATTATATAGTAGTCAGACAACATTAGGAGCTTGATTATACTTAGTATTTATTATATATAAAAATAGTATTTATTATATATATATAAATAGTATTTATTATTATATAAATAGTATTTATTATATATATATATATAAATAAATAGTATTTATTATATATATAAAAATGAGATTTATTATATATTAATAAAATTTATTTTATTTATATATATATACATATATATATATAGTATTCGAGGGTAAGAACACCTATATTGAGGGAATGTGTATAAATTAATTTTTCCAGATTCTGAGGCAACATGTCATAAATTTCTGATTACAATAATATTCTAAAAAAAAATAGGGGTTCTGGCAGGTGCAAGGGGATTTGTATATTCAATTAATTCAAGCAATGCTAGACAAAGGTCACCTAGCATTAGTATTTTTTATCAATTTGGTGATCAATTAAGTGGCTTGTGCGAACATGAGATTATTTCATATATACATTTTATGGTCGGAATCTTAACCTGATTATTCCCCAAATTTTTTTTTCTTTACATCTTGTATGAGGGTATCTTATCATAAGTTTTACATGGCGTTTTTCACAGAACAAACTTATGTGTGGTGTTTTAAAGTACTGGCGAGTCGAAACCTTGGGGTAGGTAAAAGAGCTGGTTAATCCCTTGTACATTGTTAAGAAAACACTAGTTTCCCTTTCGCCCCATTGCTTTGTCAGTACCATGATAAAATGTATGTCAAAAGTTATTAAGTTGCGGCAGAAGGGAGCGCAAGTAATTTTACAGTTTTTATAGCATTATATTTTTTGGCCAAAATAGATAAAATATTTCTCCAGTAGCAACATAGAGTTTAATTTTCTGCACATTCTAATATGAACAGAGCTTGAATATCTATCAAAGATGTCCTGGAATTTAGTCAAAACTTTTTCTCTTAATTTAAAAAGTTTTGACAAAATTCCAGGACACCCTAGACAGATATTCCAGATATGTTGATATTAGCATGTGCAAAAAACTAAACTCTAGGTTGCTACTGGAGAAATACTTTATTTATTATTGTAAAAAAAATATATATAATAAAAACTGTAAAAATACTTGAACTCCCTTCTGCCGCACCTTAAACAGACTCCCAAATTATTTTTATTTCGCACGCCCTTGACCATTGAATAACAATGTCGATTATTACCGGGCAGGTATTGAATGGCGATCTTCATGCCCTAACCATTTTTACCACCGTTAAGCATCAGAAAAAAGGGACTGGAAGGTGGTTCCCACATTCAATTTACCGTATCACGCATGTCATGCAAGAATTACAGGCTGTTCGTCAATAGTACTGGTCAATAGTACTCTCACCCTATTCTCAATATGTTATCTACCAGTGAATATTTTTGGAAACAACACCTAACGGGCTTTGAGTGACAATCTACTAAACCCTTTCTCCAGAATACACTCAGATAAATTTGGAGTAGTGTTAACCATATTATACATTCCTTGTTGAGTGGAACTGAAGGTAGGACCTATCGGGAGAAGGGATAACCATCGTAAATATAACCTGGAGGTGGGATTAGAATTGTGTGGCGCAGCACTGTATATAGCAAATTCTTATTTCTCAATTTTTTGCACTGTCTCCTCATTAGAATATCTCTTTTGCCGTATTACTGAAATTTTCTAGCTCAACATTACTCGCACGTCAACATAAAATATATTTGTAAACTTGGACAATAAATAGCTTGGGTTGAGGAATATATTACATTTATATACTACTATTTAAAAGGCTGATCATTAACTGTTATAGAACTTTAACTAATTATGAAAAGGCTCAACATGAGCTTTCTTAATGTTTTAATCGGTGTTAGAAAGGCGTCATAAAGTCTAAAAGAGTCATGGTAAGGTTCAATATTAACTGGCATTGATTTTCTTGACTTTTGAGAAGGCTATATAAGAAATATCATATATATTTAATCAGTATTGCGAAGTCTCTATATTAAATGTCATGTGTTCGTTGAGAAATGAATAATTATGAGATGTCTTCCTTTTTTGTGGAGGGGAAGAAAGTGTAAATATTAGTTATCAAAGATTTGAATTGATTTTTGGGTATATTAATAAACATCCATCGAATTAAATACTAAAACACATCTTCTGTAACATTTTTGAATTCGATACTTTAAACAATGAAATCTAGGGAGTAGACATTTTCAAGGGAATCATCTTGGAAACATCTCCCTCAAATCTCAGCAAAGCAACAAGCGACGAGGGATCGACTGAAGGAAGCTTGTCTCTCTTGCAGAATTCGTAGTGCCCATGCGATGCATAGATCTCCTACGCAGCATAATAACTTCTGAATATTCATATCGTGTTTGCTACTTGAAGGAGGTGGTAAGGGGTGAGGGGTAAGCTCACACGAGTTTTCGCAGGGAGGCGAAGAGGATATTTCACATGAGGGTGACAGAGAAAGAAGATGATATTGAAAATGTCGTCACCATGGTTACTTTAAATTAAGTCATCAATGAATGATTGTTAAGGGAGAAAGGGACGGTAGGGTGGGAGAGAAGTTATTGATGCCTTCCACTAAAAAGAGTTTTGGCAACGTCTTTGGGTGGATAAGATGAATAGATAAATTAAATGTTATGGTTGAATGTACAGATCTATCCATGTATTTACATTAGTATTATTTATCTTAAGCTGTCTATACTTATTTTATGTATGGTTGTATTTTGAGATGATAGTATCAATAAAATATATGTAGAAATGAATTACTCTAGATAATATAAATGACTGCTTGGTGAACACCTGGTCTAAGGCGTCACTCTCGTAATATATCAAAATTCCAATGACAGGCAGATCAGGGCTCAAATCTCTGTAGGGTATACCGAGGGTGGTTTTTAATAAATTGCCTTCCACTCACTCTCCCCACAAATTCATGTACACTTCTTCTAAATTCAACCTACATCATCCTTAGCCCATTAGCGTAATTAGTACTAAAATATAACTAATAAGACATTTCTAACAACATACGATTTTTAATTAAGAAAAATTACATTAATTGACTGAAAAATACGACAAATGTTTTGCGAACGAATATATTTTTATATAAACATTTATTGATATTGTACATTTTTCTTACTCTTTCATTTGATCAAAACTAACATTATAATATTCTTTAAATAATATTTATTTATGATAAAGCTAACTAAACATTTATAAGCATACGCCACCTAATTATAAAGAAAGTATTCTCTTTCCTTTTCATTTCTACCTTTCGCTTTCTTTCTCTGCGTATACATAATGCATGTAACGCTATGTTATGTATAGTATATACTAACATTACTATATGTATAAAAATATATGTATGTGGAAAGTCAGTTCTGTGACAGCATGTCTGACATTAATCTGAGAAGACGTGATTCTGACAAAAGCCTGTCAAAAATTATTGCAGTTGTTTATTATATTCTTTATTTTTACATTCTATGAACAAAAAAATTAGCCTGATTTTCCGCTTATGAATAACCTAGTATTTAATATATTAAATTAAGTAATTAATAATATGTTTAGCATTTATTGTCTTGATATAATATAAAAAGTTTTTTTAAACATGTATGTTGCATATTATATTATAATCCATCACATATTGGTAAATGTTTTAAACCAGAGTCATTGTTTATATAATATCAATACGTATTAGTTTTGAACAAATTTAAAATTTAATATATTCATTTACTCATATTTCATTAGTAAGACAAAACTTTAAAGAGTATGTAGATAAGTCATGTAAGATTATTTACTTCTGGAAAGCATGATAACTTTTAAATTCCTACAAAATGTATTAATGTATATACTTTATTGGTCCATTTTGAAATTAACAGCGCCCATCTTAAAGGAAATCACGCTCGTCACAAAGCAATATCACGATCTGTAAATGAAGGAATATTATCAGTTGTGGCAGCTCACGTATCTCCGCTCTGCTGCTTCTCTGATGAAACCTGCATCAGATCTCATCCTCAAAACATTCACCTCACACACCCACCCAATCAAGAGCATCCGACACCCCCCTACCACCACCTCAAATCCGCCATCACGTCTCTGGAGCTCTTCTAATTTATACTAATTGTTGTCACCCCTCCCTTTCTCATACCTTCAAACCCTGATGTATACGTTGCCTAGGAAACGGAATAATTATCAATAGATTTGATTATTATTGATGAGAACCGGAGCTTTTGAGAGAAGACAGATTATTACGCTTCCGTCCTAATTACAAAGAGACAAATAAGGATGAAAGGAGAGGGTGATGAAAGGGATGTATCTAAACAGTTTCGTTATCTCGAATCTATACAATCGATATAAGTAGTCCATGTGTCTAGATTGGGGTGGCGTTTGATGATTTTCGATTATAGTTTATGGAACGTAGGAATATTGATCGAAATAAAACTAATCGATAACTTGGTAAATTATAAATTTATATACAAAAATAAATATATATGCAATACTGTTCTTATAAGAACTTTATTTACACTCTACACGTCCTGGTGGGTACACGGAATAAAACGTCAGCTAGTCTGATTTGGTTTCCCTTAAATGAGAGTGTAGGAGTTTGGAACTGGGCTGGTAGTTCTTAGTTGATATACATCAAATGGTTTTACACAATACCGCCACGCTGACGCGTGATCATTCCTGCTATTCCCCGTCACCTCATTTAAAATATTTTGACAGCTCAGATGGATGTAGAGCACAAACCCCTATTTTATGATTAAATAGCACTTTATAAAAAATTTCGAATAATATCATTATTAAGGGCTTCTAGTTAAAGTGTATTTTTGGTAGATCCTTTAATATTAAAATTATAATTGCGATATTTTATTAAAAATAACTTATTTATAAAATATAATAATAATGTAATAAAATTTATAGATCGCTTTATAAAACTTACATCAAATCTTGCTAACGAAAAGCTTTACCAACCAAATGTGTTTAAGAAACGACGACAAAAATTAATTAATCATTTTTAACCTTGTAAAATCCGTTTACATTAGACATTTAAAACAAAAATTTGACATTTCTCGATAGAGTTTGGACTAAATATTTAGTGGTGTCGACTTGACTTTCATTATACGCAAAACTGTTTGGCTAAGTTCGGATTTAACTTGTTTTACCTGAAAAATATCACTACATATTGTAGTTTGGGTACATTTCTTTAAAGGTTAGTTTAGTAAAAAGTGATATTCAAAAACTCACAATATTTTGAAATCCACTAAAGCGATTTCTTTAAATGTATATCTAAGAAATATTTGACATGAAAAAAAATTGTTTAAATTTTTTGGGGAAACATTTTTATTTTAAATTTTGGATCAAAAGATTTGTTAAAAATTTGAATATTTTAAGAAATGGCTCCAATGATTTGTTTCAAAATGAGTTTTTGTTAATTATTTACATTATCGATAGTTACATATATTTGTTTTTTAAGGTAATCTAATAGTTGTCTATCAATAACTGATTTTTAATTATAAAAATTGATTTTTTGAAAAATGCTTTAACGATTTGGTTCAAAATTTTTAATTGGGTATTATCTTACATAATAATAAATAAAATTTGTTGGTTTTCCTAAAGTAAATAAATTTAAGCGTAGTTAACCCAATAAAATTTGATAAAAGTTGAAATATTTCGAAAATTGCCTTAAGGATTAAGTTCAAAATGGTGTCTGGGAATAGTTTTCATTGTAGATAAAAATTTGTTTTTATCTGTACAAATATAAATAGAGTATATTAAAAATAACATATTTTTGATAATTTTGTCTGATGATTTTACACACTATTAGAGAGTGTTTGTACGACTGTTTCGTACTATTTATTTTATTCACTTTTTGTCTTAAATCCCGTCAGGAATATACGTATTTATTAACACTAATATAGGAGGGATGAAGAAGGTTTAGATAACAGGATATTAACTCGTATTTTCGTATAAAGAGAGCGAGAGAAAAGTGTGGAAGATATTTAGGAAAACATATCCTATGTACACCCTTTTGATACTTAAGCTTTGACCTTCCAGTTACAGAAAACCAAGAATACCTTGACATTGAATACACGCACTGACTGATGAGAGTAGTCATCTATTATTAAAAATAAATGTATATTTTTATCTTTGTTATTATCTCTCTTATTGATTAATGTGTAGGTTTATATAATGTTTAAATTTAAAAATAAAGGGAAGGGGACCCTTCTATGCGGCAATGTTGCACCCCATCATAATACCTGTCCGGAGTAACAACGTGTTTACATAAAGGTGTTAGGGAGACAGAGATACAGACAAGAGATAGAGAGAGAAAAAAACCAACCTCTAGTACATCCGGCTAGACCATACCCATCATCGGACAAATTAGACCAGCTAGGTTTACGCCCTAGCCCATGTGTTCATGAATGTGGGACATGGCTATATTGAGTTCTTTAAGTGTATCTGTCTATCTAGTACGTGGGTGAGTTATTATAGTATTAATCTAGCTCAAATACAACAATCAGAAAAACCACACCGGTGAACAAGTGCACTAAATGTTGAGCTCATCTAATCTGGTTTATCGGTGATAGGAAGTTCTGGGTATTAAGACCAACTCGGTATACTAAGGATTATTTTACTCAATGATTTTCAGCTATCTCATCAGACAAATGAAGATACATTTAATCTAAATCATACCACCTCTTCCCTACTCCATTAGTGTATCTAAATACATATAAACATGTAGTGTAGTGAGACATTTAGCCCAAAAAAGAAAAAAACAAATCAAACAACCATTTGACAGAAGCCCTATTTGCTTGGTTTTATCTAAAGTTTTGATAAAGACTTAATCTTAGGAACAAGGAGGATGGGATTTATTTATAGGAACTGACCTTTGTTTTAATAGAAAAAGGATAAGCAAAACTACAAATAAAATTCTAAAACCATTTATCCCTAGTTCGCCCAAGAATTTATCAAACTATGACCTTTTGGACAACAGTAACCAGCAACGATGTGACTATAATATCCTAAACCCTTTGACTTCCGGCGAGATAACACATACTATAATAGAATATTTATTTCTAATTAAAATACTATTTCCAACAAAATCATATATTTTTTCATCGTCAGAAATGATTAGTTATGATCAAAAACTATATAAAATAAAATTGTATTTTCCTTAATTTTAGTATTGTATAGCTCTTTCACAATAAAAGTGGTCCTTTTAACATTTGTAAGGCTATAAAAAAAGTTATATGTTCATCCTTGTTATATATATATATAGTCATTTTCCCAAAAGATGGAAATTGATATTCGTTTCAAAGTGAACAATACACACTTGTAAGGTGGTCGAATTAATAAATATGTTGAAAACTTTTGTCATTTAATATAAGTCCGTTTGTATAGATCAACTTTAACATTCTTATCTAAATAATGCCATTTATCATGTAATTTGTTGATATTATTTTAAGTACTTATTTATTCCATTATCTAATGAGTTCCCTACATAAAACCGAATTAGCATAAAAAAGAAAAGTTGATAATCAAAATGCAAATACGTTTTGTTGATGTCTAGTTTTAAGAATCTAAACACAAATAGCATATATTTTAGTTACTGGAACTATATTTCCTTTCTTAGCTCACTAGTATGCAGGTAAAATATATTGATCTCAGGGTTAACGTATTAGATTTGCATTAGTAGAGTTTGATTACAGGTCACCTCAAATTATAATTTATTTAGCCTAATAACTTAATAGGTTTTAACAAAGCTTAACTAAATATAGAGAAAATCCATTAAAAATAGAAAGTGAATTAAAAAAACTCTGAGTTTATTCAGAAAAAAACATCATGATTAATACACAAGACCTCAAAAATAATACTAGTGTGTTCTGTGTTTGTCTAAGGTAATCAAACACATACTATGACCTAATAAATAAAGACTTAAGAGTACAACCCAAATAGTCACTTAATTTAAATGACCTAAACAAATATATTAATCAGCATCGCCATGCCCCAACTCCAGTTTCCCGTTTGTGGTAAATGAGCACTCTCCATTCTATCAATTTTTTTTTACAATTCACTCTCATGGCTAGTATCTCAGTCTTGTCCTCGTTCTTTTACAGCTTTCTTTACTTGTTCTATTCATCGCATTCTTGGTCTTCCAACTAGCCTAGTCCCATTTACTTCCCTTCAAGGATATTTTCTTACCTTTCTTCTGTTGTTCATTCGTTGTATATATCCATATTAATCTAGTCAAGATTTACTTATAATTTCTAGCACACTACTATATGCTACGGCATCCTTCCTCTTGATCATATTCCTTATCCTTTCACTTTATTGTCTTAATAACATTGATCTTACGAACTTCATTTTGAAGTCCTGCTATAAATGGTTGTTTCTGTAGTGATATTATACGTCTCGAGAGCTTACGTCAAGATATGAATGTAATATGTCTTGAAGAATGACAATTTACCACTTTGACGTACTTAAATATGTTATATAATTGCCATCTTCTGGAATTGGGCAGTAAATTCATTTTTTGCTTAAGTTATTTCTTGGTATTATGCTACCAATGTACTTAAACTTATCTACGTTTTCTTGAACGTCACCATTTGCTTCTGTTTCTTTTGTATTCTCATTTAGTAGAATTGTCTTTCTCTTGATTGATTTTAGACCAAACTCTCTTAATGTTTCATTTCACACATTTAGCTTCTCCCGAACTTCTTCCACATCTAATTCCCAGATAATGACATCATCAGTGAAGAATACATTATCAGTAGCCCCTCTAATCATTTGTTTGATTCTCTTTTGTTATTTTATCCTATACTATGGTCATCAGAAGTAGTGACAGGAAGACAATTGTTGGACACCGCGTCTAAATTAAATCCCTTCAATGTTTCTACTTAAAATCTATACACAACTCTCTAAATCTCTATACACCATCCTGATATTTTGGATCAGTCCCATTGGTACATTTCCTCTCTCCAGACACTACCAAATCTTGTATCTTTATACATTGGCATAGTAAATTTCAATGTTTACTAAGACGAGAGAAACATTCCTGTCATTATATTAGAACTTTTCTAGAAACATTCTTGTGGCAAAAATAAGGTCAATGGTAATCTTATCATTACTGAATCATTTTGCTACTCTTTAAATTTTGGCTCCAAGTGTGCTCTTAGTATTTTCTCAATGATATTCTTCGTCAACTTCAGGTCATGTGACTGTAGGGTTAGTTATTTGTAATCTTCACATTGCTTCATATTCCATTTGTCTATTGGTGGCACTGTCATACCTTTAATCCAATCACCAGGTGTAATGATTTATTTTCATCCCGCTCATAGTACTCTCTAAATCTAATGCAGTATCTCCAGCAGCTATAATTGTATCTCCATTGAGCTTATCGAACGACTCGAATTCCCCTTCCTTATAGCTTTCACGCTAACTATACTGCCAGCCAAATTGGTGGGGGCTCCTCTCCATCGTGCTCCTCACTCTCTACTACCTCTCATTCCTTTAGACATTGTTGTTCAAGTCAAATCAAGTAGAATATTGAAATATTGTACCATTTCCTATCTGATTGCCTCCACTCTCCTGACCAGACTCCCATACCTCCTCTGTGGTGATCAAATTCCTTCGCCATCGTTCCTTTTAGTCTTGATCATTTTACACAGAAGTTTCATATTTTCTTGAAAGTCCTCTTCCAGTCTCTCTGTAAACTCATCCAAACATTTCTCTTTCTTCTTGGTGATGGTTCGCTTACTTCCAGTTTCTAATCCCTGTGTTATGTTTTAATACCTGATTTCTTGATTCATCTCTTTTATAGTCTTATTTTTCTTTTTCCTAATTCAGTACCTCTCTTCGGTGTTCTATTCCTCTCGATTATTGTTTCTTTCCCTCTATCACTCTCCCATGGTGTCTCTTTTGATCTCATTCTCCTAATCGCGAAATTCTACTGCCCCAGTAACTGGGCTATCTCTGAACTGTTTTCACTCTTCCTCTACACTTCTGATTTTTGACTAATCTGATTTTGATATTTGTTCTTTTTACTATTCTTGGCTTATTTTCACTCTTGGTTCTTCTGCTTCTTTTCTGTTTTCTCATAACTTGGAATAGTTACACTTAAATGTGCTCTGACTAATCTATTATATATTTGTATATGTATATAATATATTAATAACTTAAATAAATTGACTTAAGGAACCCAATAGGTTTGCTATTAACATGTAACTTTATCAAAACATCTAAAAGAGTTACATGGAAGTTTAAATTTACTATTAAAGTTTTTTATAGTACAAACAAATTGATATAAAAGATATCTCCTCTTCAATGTGAATTAAATAAATTAGAAACGTTATAAACTAAATTAAAGATATTATGAGTCCATACAATTGGTCTCAAAAATCTCAACTTTCCACAGTGATTAAATGTAATTAAATAAATCGTCAAAAAAAATTAGCGACTTTGTGAATCCAAACGAATTGCTTCTAAATTGGTCACCTTTAAAAAGCGAATAAGATAATTATAAACATTATGAGTTAAATTAAATAATTTATAAGTATAGACAAAGTGATATTAAAAATGTTACTAAAAAAATATAGAAAATAGCTCGAAACATGATATAATTCATTATTAGAATGACTCTAGAAATAATGTTAGCAAAGTTTTTTCTTTTATAAATTGACTAAAAATAGTTATAAATATGATACATTCTATAATGGAATATAAAATATAAAATGTCAACAAAGTGATCACGTTCTTAAAAGTGACCAAAAATAGTTAGATACATAAATAATGAGTTTTAATAAAAAAAAAAGTGAATTAAAAAAATTACTGTCTAAAAAAGTACACTGAAAAAAATAATTTATAATGTAACAATATCTTCCCTAAATACTCCGTCGTAACTGCTTCTCCAAGCGAGGCCTGTCCTAGTTGTAGTGTAGGCATAATGTCATCACTTAATGGGTCAGACCTCCCATATAAACTAAAAGTGGCCAGAACCAGTGCGTTCCGGAACAGACGGAAGCGTAAAGGGGGATAGCAGTGCATTGGAGCACCATCTAGAGGGTCTGTTAACTACTTGGGACTGCCGAGAACCTTTTACTTCGTTCTGGAAACGTTTAGATCTGGGGAAGCTTGGTGTGCATACATTTCTACTCGATGTGTCCCTAGTGACATTGATGACACGCTGATATTTGGTCCGGCTGACGTACTTCCTTACGACCACGAAGCTAAGTTTGACTTTGAGCAGAAGCATGCGTGACGAAAATGTGGACTAGATTTATCACTTGACATCTAGGAAAACCTTCATACAGCTGTGCACTATTTTCGATAGACGGGCATGATCTTGTGTTGAGTCACTTTTCGTTTCCCGGAGATCATTTTATGGAGGATAGTATAAAGGAAAGTTAATATGAGAATATGGTAGGAAGAAGAAACAATTTTTAATTCTGTGTGGATAATATATAGTAATATTATTGGGGAGTTTTTGTTTATTTAGGAAGATTACATCTTCTTGTAGCTTAGTAAATTAAATTACTTAGCATATGCTTCATTTGGTTAATTAAGGATAGGTCGGTGTAATAGGTAGTTCATACAGTTGGAATTTGCATTAAATACAAAACAAACCTAGTCGTCCTATCAATAAAAATTATTAGTATTAAATAATTATTGAATTCAAATCCAAATCATAGTTGGTCAGTAATGTTTCTGCATGGCCTTGTTTCTTGGAATACCTGAGGACTGTGTAATATGTGATTTTTTTTTCTCCTTGTATAAAGTGATAACTGGACAGCCAGGTTCTTACTGATACGTGTTTTCTATATTTAATTTAATTTTTTAGTTGTGAGTGCAGATAAATATTATTTTACGTGATTGAATTTAACTCACAGTGTACGTGAGTGAATATAGCTCGTAATTAACGTTTAAATTCAAATTTAATGACTTGTATTAATTGTGTCTTACTATGCGTTATAATTATCTTCATATCTTACTCTATTGGTGTAGAGGTGAGGATGGGGACGTTAATAGTTACTGTACCTCTATTTAGGAGGAGAGTGAGTAAGAAATATAATACCAACCAAATACTTGTATCATTTAAATTTAACTTTCATAAATATATTTGAATAATATAATACAACCATTCTAATCATAATTTTATCGAAGGTAAATAGAAAAATCTAACTACATTTCTAGAATTTAAATTATTCACTCTTCATCTCTATCTTTTTGGTAATTTACTTTTATTATATCTGTGCAGCGTTGCACTTTGTTTTTTTAGAGAGTTCATTACCTTCTTTTATTTAATGAATCCTTACTTCATGACTTCATGATGGAGGAAGAGAGGTGTGAGATGTGTGCAGAGGAATGAAAGGTGGGTTTGAATGGGAGACGCGTAGTGATTAGAAAACAAACCGTGGTGATGAGATGGTGGCAACACTGTAAGGGAGGAGATGCTTGGGGAGGAAAATTCGAATAATTTGGTCGTCTCCTTTCCCTATCTGTTGCAATTCAAGAAGTATATCGTAATATATAAGCTCGATCTAAATTTTTAAGTCTAAAAATGATTTGATTACATTTATTTAGTGAACAACACAAGACACACAGTTTTCATATATGAAAATGTTGAATATTACTTAAAGTAAATACACATTTAAAATATAATAAATATATTAGAAAACGTTAAATGGTAATTTGAAATATATATTAGAAGTTATACTATTAAAAAATTTAGGTGAACAACAATGAAATAAACTACCTGTGCGTCTCGTCGTACTTGCCAGTTACTTAAATAATGGTCTTCGAATCTCTGACTGTTGTAAAAAGGTGTGTTTTTTCTTGGATGGGTTTCATGCCTTTTCTCCTCGGGAATGCTAGTACACGTCCTCTAAAAGTATACCCTACAAATTCAAACCCTTTTTATGTAAATATGTACGTAGCTCGGACGGGTAGTAAGATATGGAGCAGGGAAGATTACTGTAGTAGGGAAGTGTGAGCTATCGTGTTATACTTTTCTCAAAGGGATTGAGTCAATTTACCATAATTTGCATTTTTTTAATAAATGTATATATACATATAATATTGTGTTTTCTCACTGCTTCTCTAATTGAATGTTAGGGCATGGTCTCTAAATTTGAATTGAAGAGATAATGTAATTAAATACTTATCAACTCCTTTTCCTGTTTAAAATAAATACCCCAACTACACACAAGCCTTCTAAATCCAGAGTCTGTCAACCAGAAAAGGAGTCCAGGTGACAACTGACCGCTTTTATAGATTAAAAAAATATATTTAAATGCAGTCATAGATGTAAACCTTACAATATTAAAAATTAATTACAATACTAACATAGCTGGCTTTGTGTGGATATCTTTGAATATATTATTAAAATGTAACTATTCTCTAATCTCAAACAAACTTTAAACACAGATTCCAACCCACAAGCATCCTGATATTGCTTTAAATTATTCTCCAGTATATTATTTTTATTTCAAATGGTGGAAGATATAATAAACTACGTCTATCCTTATTAGAGGCAAATAATAATTTATAGGCATTCAATTTCATTTAAAATAATTGTTAATATTCTTTATATGGTAGCACCGTGTCTTAAAACCCGTTCCGGTTATACGCCTATGTACTAATTACACTAATATATTAAGGATTTGGAAGGTTTGTAATTTAAAGGAAGTTCAAACGTATTTGCTTGGAGGGAGATTGGATTTTTTTTTTAGGAAATCAACACTTAGTGCACCCGACCGGGATCGAACTTCAATCTCTCTGTCTTAGTCAGTCTAGTCTATTACAATAGTAGCGCATTAGACCATTCGGACAACGAAACGGGTTAGGTCAATCATCTCAAAAATATGATGTACTGGTTGATCGTTCGTTGTAACGATGGTTGCAGCTTATCACGCTAGAATTTATTTAAACTCCTTATTGGAAAAATATATATAGAATGAGGCTTAACTTGACCTTATAATTTAAGGTCTACTCGTCAAAGTTTATATATTTTCCAAAGATTTTATGATTTTAGTATTTAGTTTTATAAAGCAAAACGTGTATTTACTATCCTTCACACCACGATGATAACTTTAAAATTATAAGTCTATCAGCTGTCTATCTATTTGTTACACCATACCCTACCACTTAATTAAAAATGGAGTTTTCTTATGCATAAATTAATATTATATTTACCAATTTACAAACATAAACAAATCAGGGTTTCCGTTGCGAAGCAAGAAAATTATGTTGTATGGATAACCTAGTGTGCACACGGCATAAAAACTTGAAATTCGCTAATAAAATTGGGTATTGGTAAAAAGATATTATATTGGCTGATATACTGAATATCAAATCTTTAAAATTAATGGTAGTTTGTTAAAATTGTTTTAGCTGTTTTCTCATCATTACAACTATATCCAATGGGCCTATAAAATTATTTAACATTTTACTATGTGTTTGTTCAGTAAATTCTGCAATTAATGTTAAAGTTTACTAGCTACTTTTCTGAGGTGGGGTAACCGAGGAATGAATATACAGATGAGATTAAGCAGCACATATATGATAAATAGTATACAGTAAAAAAATTTTTTTATATCTACGAGAGGTGAATAAAAAATACATGGTAAAATTAAACAGAGTAAAGTGCATTGATTAATACACATTAAATTAAAACTTAGTTGTAAACAATATTTCTTATAAATAATCCCTCGTATCTGGTTAACTGCCCTGACAGGTTGATGGAATACATTATGAACGTATCTTATAAGCTATACCATAGTGAAATAACATAAGGTATGCTTTCTACCTTAAAGGGGTGAATGGAGGGGAGGGGTTGAAAAGTATATATATGTGTGTGTGTGTGTGTGTGTGTGTGTCTGTTCAAAGTATATATATTTTAAATCTGGAAAAATGAGTATCGTGTGCAAATCTAGTGTACGTTTTTACAAAGTGAGTTGTATTAAAAAGTTCAAATCTGCTTAATATGAGTCAATAATTGCCAAGTGATTATAAATGTGGGTATTTTAATGGAAAGGTTTTATTTATCATTTCATCTTACTACCCGTTCCTACTATATGCCGAAATTTAATTAAAATTTATAATATAAAATTATTAAAATTGTTTTATTATCCTTAATGGTTAGAGTGACAGATTGACTTTATTTATAGTTTTATTCTTTAAATATTTCACTGTATTAGTACTAAACAAATACAAATACATCCCTCGCATCAGATTAATCTTGTCACGTTGGTACCACATATATCTTAAAATGTAATTTTAACGTTGCGAGTATGCGAGCGTAGCGAAAACCATCTAAGTTATTTGTTTGAAAGAAACAATGTGAAGGTTTAATACACTGATTTTGAAAGATTTATATTAACTTATTTTAATATATGTTTTAAAAATAAGGTATTTTTAGATATCTTGGAATTTTTTTTACGATTATTAAAATAATGACAATTATTTATCATGCGGGACAAAATTGGTTTAGCATATCTTGAGTCGTCCAGTAAAATGTACTAAGATGAAGTGAATGAATTTAAAAAACTCTTAGTAATGTTTAAAAGAGTGTAATAAAATTTTGTAAGGAAACCCTTACTAGTCTATTCTGCCATCTACCGGTAGAGACCCAAGACTGCTAACTAGTCGCAAAGCCTTTGGGCCAGTTTCTTACATACTTGGAACAACGTCGAGATAGATATTTTTAATTACAGACATCTATCATATGTATGTCAGTACGGCTGACGTTAGATCGATCTTCTGCTGTTTCTCGTGACGTCACGTACTCTATTATTACAGTTCCCGATATGAACGCTCGTTCGCCAGAGAAGTAGACGGAGACATGGGGGGATTTCAACATATGATATAGAACCTAAATATATTACTCTTGGCTCTTAGATGTCAAAAGCAAAATGAGATAACCAATTTTTTTTAAAAGACCAGAGATAAAATGTTTTTATTAAAAAAAATGACATATATCAGTACTCAATTATTTGAAATAGTTATAAAAGATATATACAATTCACACTCAGTTCTCACATACCCTACAGCTCTATAAGATTGATATAAACATGCCACCGAAACAATACACTCACCAGCAGCCTTGGATAAGAACTTAAGGATATAATATTTATATTTTGGTCGGTCAACCTCACAAGGCTTTTTTTTTTGTGAGCTGGTGGTCTAGGGGTAAGGTGTCAGACTTATATGCTGGGGGTCTGGGATTAAATCCTTTGTCCCGGCACAGATTTATCTGATTGCCTAACCCATTTTTCACCTCGGACAAGACGTGTATTAATCGCAGCTTCTGAATATGGGGAATGCCAGGCCTCCACCGTGGTTCGGATACCACGTTAAAATGTATATCCTCCATTTCATCTCACAACTACCCTACCATTACACATTAGCGTAAGTGCGTACAACTCTAACGGGTAGTAAGATGCGGTGCAAATAACATAAATAATAATAATGTCACAAGGGGATTGGAGTTCCAAACTAGGAAATTATTTATATTTTTTTAACACTACCTCAACACTCATGTAGTTCCATTTAAATTGATATTTAGTCTTTTTACCTATTCTTTAGAGGAGATGTGTCAAAATTGTTTGATAAAAATGTAAATAGAAAATGGGAAATACAAAGGAGACCGCATTTCAAAAGCATCAATATGGTCACTTTCTTAAGTTAAAATAAATCAATTTTAAAATGCCTATTATTTAAAAATAAGATTATATAAAATATTAGAATCAATTTTATACTTTTTCCTAGAAATTTTAAACTAGTTTTGTATCAAGGGTGTGAGTGATAAATTTTAAATCTTGTGTTGAACTCATGTTTATAAGCATAGACGAATGCCGGTCTGTAAGTCATGCTCTCTAATAATATTTCATAAGAGAAAACCACAAACATATGTGCTTCCAAAAATTGCACAAATTTGGTGAGTGAATTTAGTAATATTTTGGGCTCGATCTCAATTGAATAAAGAGTAAATATTTGGTGTACCAATCTCACTTGCTATATTTTCACAAATAACCAAAAACCAAGTTTCAAATCCCATAATCTCTAATGGTATATCTCTAGGACGTCTATAAAAAAATTAACGGGGCCGCATTTTATGTTGGTTTATCAAAAGATCAATGGATATCACGGAATCGTGGATCAGGACACAAGTTTGACATGCCGGCTTTGGATCAACTGTTTAGTAGCTTTGTATTAAACGTAGAAATAATGACGCAAAAATAATTGGGGAACTTTGTCAGTAATAAATGCAATAACGGATGAAACCTGTCTTGCATAGTTAATACCAATATTCTGTAAAGTATTAATAGGTCAAAATTAGTTAAATATACGTGAGTGAAATGACTTCTTATAGCTTCTCTTCACGACTCTATTTAAAGGAAACCCACAGAGTATAACCAAGAGAAAATATAACAGCTTTCATATTTTGAACCTTTTTACAATTATTGTATTTTTAACCTAACTGAGAACTTCAATTTTTGCTACTGTATACTTGAACGTATGTAAAATTTTTGAATTATTCTGTCATATTTTTAGGTGGCCAGGAGAACGAAGGTCTAATCTGGAGGAGTCTGTAATTAAATATGTCTTTTTTTACAATTTCACACTATTCTCTCAAGCCAAGGAGGGTGCACTCCCTCTACAGCATACCTTGCTCATCAATACCCAATTAGATTGAAAATATTTCGATATCCTGAAATGGTAGTAAGAAACAGATAATTTTGAAACCCTTATTTGTGTTTAGTCCACACGGTTTGAATAGAGACTAGCCAGTTTTTTGTCAATGGTGACGTGTGATACAACTGTATAAAAACTAAGTGACACCAACAACATTATGCGAATTAAATATACATTACATACTAAATTCATTTCACATCATACTATGATTAAGTTCATCGGATACTGATTTAACCATAAAGGAAAAGTTCACGCCGGTTAGTTAAGTAGATCCAACATTATTGACTAAAGGAGAAACTCAACATTGAAAACAATCAAATGACTTAATTATTCATTATATTCCCTAATTTTCTTGAAAACAATTATTTGTATAAACAATTTTTTTATTGTCTCTTCTTTTTACGTCCCGCCCCAGCTACATCAAGTTTTCTTTTTAGTTTATTATATGTGTTTGTGAGTTATTTGTTGGGATAACCTCTATATAGAAATACGTGAAATATCTGGATTATTATTAAGTGTAATCACTTAATAATTATATAAATACATACTATAATGTGACATTATGCGTTGTTTTCACAGTAATTATTTGTGGGAATTAATATAATTTGTGGTACAACTGGTTCGTAATTCAGGTGATATTTCATGACATTAATAGACCCTGCTTATTGGTATTTGGGTATTTGAGTGTCACTTAATGGTCGGCCCTAGAGAATCAGGAAGTATGGTATCCTACCAATAGACTATTTTATTAAAAATATAATTCCCATAAATCAATTTATTTGTATTTATTAAACAACTTCCAAATTTAGGTATTGCTTATTGCATTTCTATAATCTTGCCTAGACAATTGAAAATGAAGATAGAATAGCTATCACAACTCAGTACCTTTTGAATACTAAAAATTTAGTAATTTATATAATGCAGATCATCCATCGCAACTTTGTATCGTTGACTTTAAAAACCAGAATGATATATGCGACCCTAGTCGTTAGGTTGATATCAGCAACCCTCTGGCCCTCGTGGAATGATGAACCAATAAGAATCCAGCACTAAATAGTTATAATAAGAAGAGCCTGCAACAAGAAGGGTGCAGATACACTTTTATTAATTTTTGGAATCAAGAAAAACTGTTTTCAAAATTCCTGACCCATAGAAGTTTTTTTATTTTTTAAAGCATATAAAATATATAATTACATATATATGCAGTCGCTAGCATTTTGGTATTTCATCACTTTGCTGCAAAGGTTTTTTTTTATCCTGGAGCTGCAATCTTTTTGCACCAAAAACATAAAAATGTGAAAAATTTAATGAAATATTTGATCAATTTAATAAAAAAAATTGTACTTTCCTGTAGAAACCAATAAAAAACATATAAAGAGACACTAATAAAGAAACGGAAAATAAAAAAAAATCAACTTTTGGCTTATACTTATGATCATCGTCATCTGTTGCCGAACGTTTTCTCCTTGGGCATTGCCACTTTTAAGTGCTTTATATTATATTTAAGGAGGAGGCACATAACGTTCAGCTAAATACATTACGTCTTTGTAATTGGCCTTCTTTACTCGAAGAGGAGAGGTGTAGGCGATGACACTTGACTTAACTGGTATGCTTTCCTCAACATTTTTATCAATGTTGAAAGAGTTGTAGACCGGATGGGAAGCAGACACACCTTACAACTCCATGTTTTGGTGGACCTTATTGTATTCAAATTTTCAATATTTTGAAATCGTGTTTCTTTGCTTTTGCGCATCAACAAGCACTGTTTTAAAGTGTTCTTCACATTGTACCGTAACATTTAGAACCATATTTGGGCTAACAAGACAAGATACAAAAATTTAGATAAATCATGAATGTTCTGCATATACTGTTTTCTTTCTTCATTATTATTGAAATTCCTTGATAGTCTCTTGCCTCTGATAGCCTTAACCTTTTATTTTTTTTATCTTCCTCCACCATTTAGATCATCATCAATATATTCATTAATGTCAATTCTTTCAAGGTTCAAAAATATCAGATGAGCTACTACTAAAAGAATCCGATAATCCGATAACCAAGTTTATTCATTTTTACAGTCAAACAAAAAAAAAATTATGTTTACTCCTACTAAAGTTAAACTTTAAATAAACAACTGAAAACAAAACATCACAATAAACAAATACTTATTTTAATTAGTGCTAAAATGTTGCAGCTCCGGAGATTCCTCCTTATTGCACCAAACACATATGGCTGCAAGTACAGATATTGAATGCCATTTCATTTTAATGGAAAGTTGGAGCTACATTCTGTTTGGACGAATCGAAGCGGCTTTTTTTTATATAAGTAATACTTTATAACATAAAATTGGCCTAAAATGGAGCTGCATATTTTTTGCAGCAGAGTCTTTGTTTCTCGTCTAAAACATTTATATTGCTGTTCCAAAAAATCCTGGCCTTTTCATGCTTTAATTTGCCAAAAAAATACTGCACAATACATAATAGAGATCGGGGAACTATCTTTGAAAGCAAACTCCATCAAAATAATTTGAGTATCTTAATAGGACCATAAAAATAACTTAGCATCTCTGTCTAGCAATGCCCAGTCTGGTTTGAATGCAAGAATCAAAATTTTCTACAAGGGGAAAGTAAGCTCATTGAATTTTAATAGTTAAGTAATTTATATATGACACATTTTAATTAATAAATAACAACCATTACATTGAATTAATTGTCAGTACACCGGGCCACGAACCTAGCTGTCCCAGGTTTGATTTCCTGTTAGTAGCATGGACATTTTCCCCACAAGGAGAACTATCCTAAAGGTCATAAGGACCTAGTAAATTAGGCTTAAGCTAGTTTTAATCCACTGGTCTCACAACCTCATATTCACTAACACCATCACCTCATCTCATCGGGAAATGGAAAGAGACTCCAAAGAAAGGATGAACTATTGGAACAGTTGGGCGTCCCCAGGGCAACGGTACACTATTACTGGCTAATTTTTACACAAACTGGAATACAAGTATTCTATTACATACAAATGTATATATATATATAATGCATAACTAATAATTATATAAACATTGTATATCAATAATTAATATATATATAAATTATTAATATGAACATTTTATATTAATAATTAATATATATAAATTACTAATTTTGAATTTGAAAATATATATTAAAATTATATATCAGAACCCGAAGAAGTGAACAAAGTTATCAGGCTATTTTGTAAGGGTTTAAAGTGTCGTTAAAATGGGGATAACATTTCAGGAAAAACTCAGTTATGTCATGAGAACGAAAAAGCAAAGAAGGCAAAGCTGAGATTCATCAATACATTAGTTCATTTACGTCATCACCATCATAAAATCCTCAGATAAGTTTAATAATGTAAGATTCCGACTAATTTTAAATTTTTTAAAGATTGTAAAGTAAATAGAGAAATGATAGTGTTAGAGAAATAATCGTTTATTTTATTTTCAGAAATCATCACATAAATCAGTCTATGTCTCGTCTAAGAATGAAAAAGGTATCAGGTATCTTGCCTCATGAAAGAAGTTGAATTCGGACATAAATTTAACGTAATGGTGTATCGGGATTGATTTTTCCCTAAACTGATGGTTACATCGATTCAGCTGATCTGTATCTTTATAACCGATATCAAAACCGGTATTTTGAAGTTACATTTTTGTTTAAATCATTGGATTGAGGAATGTTTACGTTTTATTTTACAAAAACATGTATTTCGATGAGGATGGTGGATCGAAGCTGAGAAATGATTAAAAATAAAATATACAAAATAATTTCTTGTTCAGTTACAATTTGATGAATTTTACACCCAGATATTAGGTGGAAAGAGTAAATAGTGCTTATCATAATTTTTTGTAAAATAATCCATGAACTGTTACACATTATGCATTATTTCAAAATTAACCAGACATTATGTATTTTGAGAAAAAGAATAGCGCAATTTCTTCTAATCTAGATAGGTCAATCCAAACAAATTAAGAATATATAGGGCTTTTTTTTTGCTTAACTCCTTTATTTACCTTTATTTGGTGAGTTTCCATTTCCACGCTTGCCCTAAATGAAACATTCAGACAATAATGTGTAAATCAGCACAAGTTACAGGAGCCGCTATGTGGATTTGAGATTTCGAAATCGATGATGGCTTCACAGGGTTCAGAAAATAGTTCGTAAATCTCCCAATTTTGTTTTTATTTTTGAATGGGAATTTAAATAATTACTCAATTTTTCTTCTCGCAAAAGGCCTAAAGAAGAGGAATACACTAGTTATTTACTATACCATGTGTTGTAAATAATTGGGTTTAGTATTTTAGTCAATATATGAACGTACCATCTAAGAGATTCCTCTCTACCCTGGATAGAACGTCCAAAATCCTATTCCAAGAAACATTTAAGATATAATTTTTTATAAGAAGAGAAGGATCACCTTAGCCTGATTGGCTGTCCATGAGCCCAAGCTATCACCTCTTGTTTTGAATCGAGGAATCTTTGTGGGAAGCGAGGAAGTTCACGTGGCTTAAACATTTTTACGGATCTTTGCTATATCGTAATGTCATCAATCTTTTATATGAGTAAAGCAGTCGTACTTCTAATTGTTAACGTTCGGATGGTTATATATTTCATAGCTTTCTTCTTGAACACTTTACTTAAGGCCATTCTCATTCTATGTAACCTGTACTCTTAACTAACGTGGTTGTGACTTTTGGTAGATTATTAACATAAGTGCACTCCACAGAATTCATGTAAATCTTTGACTTAACACTGTCTCTCGATACACCACGTTTATATGAACTTTCTTAACGTTTGGTCAATGGAAATACGTCTCTAAAATATTTTACACCAATTAAAATACATTCTGTATATATACGTATACGTTCGTGTATGCATATAGATGGAGGAGAACATATTTCCTAAATATAATTATTATACACTTAGTACTAATATATATGTATATATACATATAAAAATATATATAAATAAATAGGCCTATACATATACATGTAAATAATTATATATATAAGTAATTATATAATATATCATAGTACTAAATGTAGGCTTGATTATATTTAGGAAATATGTTTTCCCCCCTGTATATGCATACACGAATCCCAGATAAATCAACGTGCATAGTGTATGCACTTGTTTTATATGGATATTTTCCATTTCTCTCTCTCTCTATCTCTCTCTAGGCTACTGTACAATTCTTAGATTGTTTATATAGTATATCTTTATTTATATATATGTATATAAATATGTATGGATGGGTGTGAATATTTAGCTATCTATGTATACATGTGTATTTAAGTATACATTAGTGTATATATAAATTCATATATGCATGCATTTATGTTTGTATTAGTGTATACATTTATAAATTATTGTGTGTGGGTTTATATATTCTGTGCAGGTGTATATTCATAAATGTATATATATATATATTATGAATTTGGGATACATGTTTTTGTGTGTTTGTATATATGTAATTTTCATCTGTATGCATGTATATATGTATTTATATTTATATGTGTGTATGTGTGTATGTATGTATAATACATATATATGTATTATATTGAAGTGAGTGCAAGTATTTTTATTGTATGTGAGTAATATTTTATTTACATTACGTATTGCCTTGCATATATGTAATGTATGTGTTGTTTGTATTTTGTCTTGTACACATGTTTGTAATTTATACATGTATGTAGAGTATATCTGTATACCTATTTAATCTATGGTATTAGGAACGCAAAAGTTCATTACTGCACTTAAAAAGTATTCCCCCTATCCTTATCTTGAAATAATTCTATTCAGTCCACTTCATTACACACTATCTCTTTCGGTTCATTTCTGATGTTATCCTTCCATTTGCGTGTAGGTCTTCACAATGGTCTCTTTTCATTGGGTATGGCAGTCAGTACCCTTAACAAGTTTCTAGAATCTCCCATGTCCTGTTCACCGTAATATAAGAGACTTGATTACCTGAACAATGTCTTATGGTGAGTACAGAGTATGTAACTCATCATTATTTAGGCACAACTTCCCATAATCCCCACCACCCTTTTTGGACCAAATATTTATAAAAATATAAAATATTAAGAAGCATTAAAAATGTTCTATAAATCAATGGTACAAGATTTAGTTACGAATTGTACGATAATGCCAAAACCAATAATAAAATATTAATTAAATATATTTAAATACATTACAGTGTTTTATATAGCTGATCATGAAAAATCAAGAGCTCAGACTATAGAAAATTGTCTATTCATAGAGTTACTAAACTTTGGCTTTTATCAAAGGTAATAAAATACCCTCTATTAATAAGTAAGTAAAAAATCTAAAGAAAACTTATTCTTCCTTTAACAGATTTTACTCCTATATCAAGACTAAAAACACAAACCAAATTCTGTGAACAACTTTCTTTCTACCATCAGCGTTGATGTTAGTCATTACGTCTAGAACCTCCAATCAATGCGATCTTCCTAAAACAGAGTAGCAGGTTGCATGTTCAGTTAGATGAAGAAATTGGAAAGGGTATGAAACTTGAGAACATGGAGGATGCCACCTGCTTAGTAAAAAAAAAAAA
>CABFOV010000336.1:103306-186498 GCA_902141375.1 Timema poppense
AAAAAAAAAAATGGGATAGGGATGGATGAAGAAGGTAATAAGAGGATCAAAGGAGGAGCAGATAGAAATGAAGGTCTACCACTTAATTGGTAGATCAAGATTAATCTCACGATTAAAACCAACAGCTGCGTCCCTTAGTTTGAAGTACGTTTCATGTGTGATACAAATTGTCAAACAACTTACAAACAAAATGATAGTTTAAATGTTATATTTACTTTAAGGAATACCTGGAATAGTGTATTGAAAAATTAAAAATAAGATAACCATGTCTTTAAATAAAGGTCCGTATAGGAAATATATATTAACTACAGTACTTTACAAGTATTTCAGAAAACCTTTGTTAACAACACCATATTGGTTAGCCTCAAACCGATACCACCAGGATATGAGTCGGGAAGAATTTCCGTTAACCTTGACATTCAAAATAGTATTATTCTTAGCTCTACCATGGGCCCCCAAACGTGACCAATATTAAACTAGAGATATACTGTTTAATTTTATATGATATCATTTTAATAATAGTTAAAACTATTTCTAAATATCTAGGAAAATATACGCTATCTAGTTACATCTAGTTACCTTTTTATATGAGGAGTTTAATTTTGGCGGGACTTTTTAATATAACCAGCTATGAATACTACCAAAATTTTGATACATTTAGGCCAATAATCTTGGATCCGACAAGTTTTTGAATTCTATTATATAAATAAATATATCTCTTTAAATAAATATATCTTACTGATACTTAGAGAAAAAACCCAAGCATATCCACGTTCCTCTACACACCCAAATCCAACTCTAATTATTACCTCTGATTTTTATCAAAATATATGTATTTAATCTTAAATTTGTTTGTCTTAGGAAAAGGTTTTTTACAAATTTATTTGTTAACTAATCTAGTTTTATTTTAAATTTTTTTTAAATCATAATTAAATAGTTCAACCTGTAAAGTTATACGATTCCTTAAAAGAAAATTTATTTTAATTCTACTATTTCCTACATATTTTTTATATTAGATTATAATTTGTTAAATTCAATTCCCAATAAGCAACCAAAACTCTGTCAATATTTTTATTTGGGTGACTTCATTCTATGTAGCCATTAAAAAAGTTTTACTTTTGCTTCTTTTCAAAATTGTGGGGCCTGTAATAAAAAATATATATATAATAATATAATAAACTTAATTTGATAAAATAATAAAAGTTTTAAAAAAGAAAAAAAATCTTTTCTTTATCTATATAATTTGTGTTTTTGTTGGGCGCCACCCCTGGTATCTTGGGGAAAAATAATAATCAAAAAGGAAAAATACAATTACCTCGGCTATCAACTCAGTGGCACAACGACTCTCAACCTCGAGACCACTGGGTGAACTTAAAACTAAAAAACATGAACAATTTAGATTTAAAAAAAAAAATGGATTGTTGAAAAAAAATGTAATTTAGGCTACAAATAAAATAAATATATAAAAAGACAATTGTTGGCACTTTTTGTGAATTTATTGTGGTTTCCCTTTTGTCCACATCCAAATCCTACCTATGGAATTCCGGTTAATTCTAATTCTAATTTAATAAAGCATAGCACAGTATTGTTGAGACCAAAAGAAGAGAATATATATATATATACAATCAATAAAATTAATAATTAGACAACAAATAAAATGTTAAATAATTCTTTGTATTATTCTGTCCTTCTGGAAATAAAAGAGTTCTGATTTATTTAGGAAAGAGAAAATAAATGATTTCAATAATCAAAAGTTGAAGAGTTGGTTTGACCTCACCCATGTATAATTAGTCCATACTGAAACACCATCTTCATAAATTTTTTTCACTTGAAATTCTTCCACAATTTAAATGAGCATAAACATTGTAGCTCTTATACACTCTCTTAGCTTCCCTTTTTCACTACTTTCACTTTAATCTTCCACTTTTGAATCAATATAAAATAATTTAAATTGGGAGCCCACATCCATTTGGCTACATCTTGGACCATCAACCAGGAAGAAGACCACACTACTCTTTTTAAAACATTCCAATCTTTTTAAATTTAAAAATGTTATATTCCAAGTCCAAAGAGAAAACAAACTATATGTAAATAAAAACGAAAATGAATTGTTGGCTATAAACTAGGGAGAGAATAAAAATGAAATGTAGGTTCAATATAAGTATTTAAATATAGCCAATTGAATAAGAATAATGTTTTTAATAAAGAATTAAATGTCTATTTCCTTCTGTCAAAATTAAAAATCGCGCTCGTTTTTTCTTCCTTCCTTCTTCCTTTCCAAATCACGAGGTCTACTCATTCGTTTGATAGCACTGCGCATGCGTTAAAACAAACATGGCCGACCTTCAAAATAAACACAGAGTCAATCACACTTCTTAAAAGGATAATTAATATGCTTAATAAAAGGTAAGTGTTCTTCCTTAAATCAAAATTCCTTATTTAAATTATTTAAAACAATGTTTTACGTTGTTCCTTCCGTCCTTTTATTAAATTTAATAGATGTAAACAGTAGTCAAGCCGGTAGCCAGCTGGCGAGCTTCGAAGATTTCACGCGAAATTAAATGGGAAAATAAATTAGAAAATGTTCACAAAAGTAGAAAAATAAAGGGAAATACAAGTTAGGGTGGCAAATTACATCACAGGCCTAAGCCTATTTATATCCTTAAGGGGTAAATCAAAAATAAATGCTAAAGACATAACAATATATTATATTGTATAATACAATCAATTGTAAAAATGAGTTTTTCAAACAAATATTTGTGATAGTAAAAAATATCATCCCATTCAGATTTATTTATAAATTTCTGGGCTACATCACCCATAGTTCATTTTGAGTTAAGATTATCCAGTACTTATGTACCATGTATTATTAGGTGTGCTGTCTTACGACAGGTCCATTCCTTTTGTCAGTGAACATAGATCGCCAATGCGCCCTGTCCTGTGCCTCCTCCTTCAGCTCCCAGACTTTTATTCTTTCCTTCAAGCTATCTAATATTTGAATCCTTCTTCCTAAGCTCCTCTTTCCCCAAACATTTCCTTCTATTATGTCGTGCAGAATAAAGTTCCTCCTAAAGTTGTTCGATCTTCTCAACCACTCTTCTTAGGACTTATTCATTGGTCACCCTGTCTTTCCACCTGATCTTCTCAAGTCTTCTCTAGCACCACATTTCAAAGCTCTCCAACTATTCGCTTGTAGCATTTCATGAATTTCCTCCCTTTTTCCAAACCCAACTTGCTGGTCAGTAGCAACATCTTCTTGTTGAAAGCTTCCTAGGGTCTGAGCGATCTTCGACCTAATTTATTTAGTGCAGTAGGCATCCTTTGACACCAGACTTCACAGGAACTTGAAATTATTTTTTCCAACTACTGGACTCCAACTTTGATTTTCAGCGGTTTTTCATCTTTTGAAATTACCATAACTTTTGACTTCTCAATGTTGATCTACATGTCATATCTTCTCCCTATATCCACTAGCCAGCCCATCTATTCCTGCACCTCCTCTTTATTTCTGGCCAACAATGCTAGATCATCTGCGTATTTTACTGCATTTATGGACACGTCCTCCTATCCTGAAATTGCCACGTCCATCTAGGTATTCCCTGAGCAGCTACTCACCATACAAGTTGAACAGATTAGGTGAAAATAAGCATCCTTGTCTCACTTCTCTTCTTATATCTACGCTGTTGGTTTCTCCATCATTTGACCTCACCTTCACTTTCTGTGATAGATACAGGTTTGCAATCAGCATTATATCCCTCCAGTTAATGCCGATCTTCTTGAGTATTTCCACGAGTTTCTTCCATTTAACTCTATCGAACGCCTTTCATTGAAACTGATGTAGACTTCTTCCTTGACGTACCATGTACAACACCTATATGGTATTGTGAAGGATCACGAGGATTGGGCAGGGAAACAGCTAGAATAAAAAAAATAAAACGGTTTATTTAAATTATTTTATTTTATGTATAATTAAATAAATAATGTAACAATATTTCCAAACCCTAGGCCAATTTTAAACAATATAACAAAACAGAGAACTAGTAGATAATGTCCATTGAATGGGACAATTTAAGTAATAATATCCATAATAGGATTGATTAATTATTATAGTCAAAAGAAATTCTCTAGCAAAACCCCAAAATGGCTGCAAAAAAACTAAATAAATATGAAAACTTAAGCAACATTGTTTCTCTTACTTAAATACGTTGTTTCAATGAACAACAAAGAAATAGTTTGGATTTACTATTAAATAAACAAAACAAAATTATCCTAGTTTACTGGAAACACCATACAATACTTAAGTAGTACTTAAATTTTAGAATAAAATTCGAACACACTAAAGATTGCTCTCTTACTGTTGGCACTGTTGCAAAAAATACCAAAATATATAAATAGTTAAAATTTATTTATCAAACAAATTAAACTTTAAACTAACAATTCACATGCAAAATAATAAATAGCTGAATAATAACTAAATTTAAGACATAAGTGGAAGCACACAAACAGTGACTCTCTAATGTGAAAGCATTTGTTTTTTTGAACATCAAGAATCATATTATTAAATTTACCATCAAAGATATTAGGCGAAATAATCATAATTAACTCGCAAAGCCATAAAATAACTGAAAAAGTCCCTAAATCTAAGACGCAAAATCAAGAACACAAAAAATGTCCTTCTTACGTGGAGGCACTGTTGTTATGAAAAACAAAACAAAACTAACAAATAAACACAATTCGAACGCCAAACAATATAATAACTAAAAAAAATCCTTAATTTAGGAGGCAAATGAAATAATGCAAACAGTGGATCTCTGACGCTGAAGCATTGATCAAGGAACAAAAATATAATTTTTAATGTTACTAACAAAGAAACAAAATTAATAAATTTTTTAACATCAAAAACCATAAACTATCTATAAAAATACATAAATTTAAGATGCAAATTCAAGCACACTAAAAGTATCTCCCTTCCGTGGAGATACTGTTGCAATAAACAATAACAGCCATATTCTTTATTGATTGATTTATAAGATTTATTCAATAAATTGCATTATTAATTTTTGTATTTAAATTATGAATTGTACTCTGTACGTTTCCAAATACATCAATATAATTTTAGCCTTATGTATTTAGATCAAAGATAAAATGACAGATGTCAATTTATTAATGTGTATTTTTTATTTGTTAAAGAAGCGCTATTTACCTTCAATTGTGAATGTTAAAACGAACTTTAAAAACACTTCTTAAAACACTCATTTCTAAGGAGTTTTTTTTTTATCTTTCTAAAGATCTCTTTGCCAAGAAGAATTATAATTGGCTTGGTGATATTCCAACAAAATGTTTACAAGGAAAACTACAAATAAATTTTAATAATTAAAAACTAATATGTTTGATTAATGGTACTAATTTAAGACGCAGTGTTACGACATTAACAGTAAGATTTTTGACACAGCTTCGCTCTCTCTACTGGAATAGAGCGATCGTACAGTTTATTCTTAAAATTAAGGAGTACAATGCAAGTAGTCTCGCCTATAATAAATTAGTACATTTGAGTTTACTAACAACAAACAGACATAATCAAAGGTACAGAGAGATTTAGAATGTTATTATATTTATAAGGCTGTAATAAGTTTTGTTAAAATGGGATAGGTAAACCACTTTATTGGTCAGTTGTGGCTTAGTTAGTAGTTATTGTAGGTAAGTAAATAAACAATTAAGCAATGATAATATTTTGTTAAAAAAAACAACACAAATTTAGAAGCCAATAATATGGGATTGCTCGCAAGAACAAATGTTATATATTTATAATTTCGAGAGCTCAACTAGGACTATAACCAGGGCCAACACGTGAGGGGGACTATTCATACCATGGTACCGGGCCTGTGCTGCCCAGTAGCCTGGGCCTAAGATCCAGATTTTTTAAATGTACTGCATAGTGTAAAATAAAAGATCGCTAATAAGCTATAAAACTATTATCCATACCAAGGAATTGTACATGCTCAGCCAGCCAGATGGGAGTTCCTCAGGAGGAACTTACTCGCATTTGTCACAAACTCGTCATTGGTTGGTACATACTTTTCTTTTGTTTCGAAGTGTTAGAAGATTAAATAGTCCATTATTATTTAATTAAATTTTGTCACATGAAGAGAGTCATCTAGTCAATCAAGTTTAGTTTATTTTAAACTATTTTATGATGCACTGTACGTAAAATTTCAGTTTTCAGTTAAGGAATTATTTTTCTATAAATTTATTTTGTGTTGTAAGTGTGACTAGATATTTAAAAATAAGTACAGGCATAATTTGAGTAGTGGTGGAATAATATTAGGGGAAACTTTCTCCCCTTTGAAATAATTTGTGTCCACATTCTCCAGATTGAAATAAACTCATTCTCTAATCTGAAATAAACTTACCCCTCTTTAGATTTTTTGAACTTCCCTCAAATATTAAGCTAATTAATGGTCTTGATAATTCAAAAAGCTTCTAAAAGCTTTCAAATTTCAAAGGATTAACAGGGAAGGACCATTATAAATAATGATAAGAAGTATTGATTTTTTTTGAAAAATAATTTACCAAGAGCACACTAAATATCTTCTAGAAATATACAATTTTCAAAAAGTGACATGGTGTTGAACATTTTAAATAGCTTCTGAGGGCATATAATCTCCTAAACATTACCAGGCGAGAACCAATTCAATTATCTTCTAGAAGCGTCAATTTAAAAAAAAAACTCAAGTCGAGGACCACCTAAATAGCTTCTAGAGGCACACGGTCATTAACATTACCAGGGGAAATACAGTTCCAAATAACACTTGGCAAAATATAATTTTCTAAAATATGCTGGTAGATGACCACCATAAATAGATCAATTAATCAATTAATTTTAAAGGCAAAGTGATAACCCCTACAAATAGCTTCTATAAGTATCCAAATGTTCACAAATTTTCAGAGAGGACAACACTTAAAATAACTTAAATAAAAGATATCTAATTTTCCAAGAATTCAAAAAATTCCCACTCTAAATATTTTCAGGGATAATAAAATCTCCAAAAATCCACATCATATAGCTTTTAGAGAAATATAGTTTTCAAAAATTTTACAAAAATAGACCACTCAAAATAGATTTTAGGTGTATCCAAATTTAAATTAGCTTGGGGCAGAGGACTATTAAAAATAACTTATAAAAGAGTATAATTTCTAATTAAATAAGAGGATGGCCACCAAAAATATATTCTAAGGAATGTCCAAATTGTCAAACCTTTTCCAAGGGAGGGTCTCCATACCCACCTTTAACTATGCTAAACTAATTTACCTCTATAGACAAATAATGTTCCTTTACCACTGAAGTCAAGAAGAATAAGGAGATGGAAACTACGTCTTGACCCTGGTACCAATCATGGTTTTACCATCTGGTAGTCCTGAAATAAGAACCAACACTAATATTATTAAAATATAGTAGGAGTTAATAAAAGGAAGAAGCCAAATAGCTATTTATAGCTACCCGTACTTCAATTATTATACTGTGGTTTCCCAAATAGGAATAGCGATGTTTATCAGGTAGTCACAGTAATGGGTAACGTTATAACTTTATATTTACTTTTAAAGTGCTTAAAGTAATATTCACTCTATTCATCGAATGGTTTCAAAATAGTTTAAGCTGCCGATAACGGGGAGATAGGAGTTTGTTACAATTGATTTGTTGGCTCTTACTGATTATACTTATATGCGATCATGTCACCTGATGGGTAACATGTAATGAGATTAATATTGTTTTGTATTAATGATTGGGCTTTGTGTTGACACGTTCATTTTGTGACATGTTGTAAGACTCACTCTCGGGGGTGTTATGGAAAAGGAATGTAATTGATGATTATCTAGTTTAAATTAATTATTTAAAAGTTTATGAATTTGAAGGATTCCTTTAGTTAGAGTACTCATCCTATTAAACGTATCTGATCAGACATAGCATTTGCTTTATAACGACAAGCTCCAACAGTATAGAATATTGTGACAATAGAGTTTAATAACTAAATTAAAATAGTATTCTTCACTGACATAGCGACATAACTTCTGCTAGAATGAAATCTTGGAGAGCCTTTTGATAATATTAAATTAAAATAAGATTCATCACCGACACAGCGACACGTCCCGCTGGTTCTAAAGTAGATAGACGAGTAAGTATCATGTAGCGCTGTTTGCAACGCAACCCGTGCAATAGTGTTTCTTATAGAAGTTTCTTTTTGCAATTGCGCATCATATCCTTCTTTCAAAGTTATTTTTCGACTGTGGCAATAGAGGAAGAAAGAGCGCAATGTTGAAATAACTTGAAATAGTACCTTATTTAAGAAATAGACTTCAGTATATATGTTAAGCTAGATAATATTGGCCGCAGCTTCACTCATGTCATAGGTAAATTTTAAAATAGATTTCCTAACACAATATTATTTCTAATGCCAAAATTTTTAATTTCCCGTAAAGAGAAAAACTCACGCAACTTATTATGTAGAGGTTACCATGATGAAAACTTTGGAAATGATAAATGAATAAAAAAATAAAAAAATAAATATTTCTGTTTAGAGAATAAACACACCAAATATGTGTATTAAATATACAAAAATAAATAAAATTTAAGTATTCAGTATTTAAGTATGAATACACACAGTACATTTGTACAAAATTAGAAAACTGAACATATCAATTTAACAATATAGTTTTATTTAGTAAACAATAAATGCATAAAAAGGTACAAGTTTTACAATAAGCTAGAAAATTATAGAGTATTAAATTTCTTCACAAGGCAAATAAACTTGAGGGATTACTTGATTACTTGTGGCTACCTGGGCAACACAGTGACCAGGCCAGAGGCTGTAGAATTTCTAAAAGGAGAGTAATTTGAGAATTAGTTAAATCAAAGTATAGAACAAATTTATAAGATAACATTTATACAGTCTCACTTGGCAGGGTTGAATATTAACAGGGATCCACTAAATTAGTTGGATAATTGGCTGGTGAATCCAGCTGATTGATGGCTAAGGGCCAGGCGTCATTAAGGCACTATGGCCGGACATATTCCCTTACGGTACTACCAGAGCATTCAATAGTACATTAACATCCTTTAGAACTAATACAAAATTTAGGAACCTATTTACAGGCCAAAACAAAATAGTATTATTTGCGCGGACCCCACTATGACAATAGGCCAATTTCCACGGGTTGCTCACCCAAACTAATACTTTCCATGAACCATGACCGCATAATCAAATCTCAATCATTTACAACTGAACTGCGTAAGGCAAAAGAAAGAAACAGACTTCCTGGCGATAACCATCAATAACAAAGAACTGATGCACATGACGTTTAGGGTGTCATGAATACTTTTCTTTTTCAAGATTTATCGGAACTTGTGAGTTAGCGTAAATAATCAACACTAAAATTCAAATTTTTCTAAGCCGGAGGCTTTAACGTTAGGACAGTGTCCAAAAACACAATAATGCACTCAGCAATTGACTAAATGAGTCATTAAAATCTGACTTGTCCATCAGACTAAAAAAGCATAATATAACCAAGGTACTTCTTCCATATTGAAGTTAACTAGTCCTGAACATGACACTAGATTCCAAAAACATTTTCTTCTTGCATTTAATAAAAGGACTTCTGAATAACTATTTGCATTACGTTAAACCAAAATAAAGTTTCTTCTAACTTAGTATCTAAATACTAGGGACTAAATGACGACCGCTGGATACCAATACCCTAGCTGCGGCGTCCTCGTATCCAGCGCGTTGAATAGGACGATTCATCCTCCTTCAATGACGCTATGGAGGCGATTCCGACGACCCAGACTCCATTATCCGTCTTGGTTATTCACCGGCAGCGGTTCGTTGTAGATACTTGGCTGTGTAGAAGCGTTCTATATTGTTGAACTCGCGGCGCGGCCCATATATACTCACAATCAGACATAAACATGAAAGAGAGAAAAAGGGGAACGAATTGAGAAGCGGAGGTAAAAATAAGGAAGAATAAACGAGGAAAAGGAAAGAGAAGAGATAGAAACTGACGAGCTTCTTCTGTCGGCCACCAGAGGCGCAGTTGCGCAAGAGGTCGAGGCGTCGATCTCCATTTTCAGACTATCTCCCCAACTGAACAGGCGAGTCTTGTGCCACGTGGAGCCGCCATTACAGATAATCCTGTGATTTTAGAAGTGAATTAATGATATCTGCAGACATCTGCCCGTGGTGAGTTTATACACACATATCCTATATCAAAATGTATCAGTATTAATTTAGTTATTTGATTTTCACTGTTATTTTTACGCAAAGAAATAATATAGATGTATTTTTTCCACCTTTTTGAGTGCCGCATGGTCGGCTGTAAGTTTCTTAATCTGACCCCATCTTATAACGAAGGGCATGCATTCACATATCTTATTCATAACTATAATAATATTAGTCTTCTTCTTTGATATTTAAAACAGCAATTATTAAAAGACAATTATTTTTTGACTAACCACGTGTTTGAACGTAGGGCAATACGTATTTTTCAGTATGAGAGAGTATAAACTTTGAGGTATTTTATCTTCAATATCTTGATATAATTCCAACGTGGCACCCAATTACATAAATAGTGATAAATAGTGAACCTTTTTTCTTGTAGGTGTTCAATCAATTTGATTGACACGCTACATCAAGAGCTAGCAGTTAAAGGTTGTTTGCTAGAGTTATCATGGGAACACAACACGTATGATTTTCTATGTGAGAGGAACTTGTCGTGGAGATTAAACGTCTGTAATATTCAGGATTAGTCCTTGCAGTGTGTTGATGGTCACCGCACAGCAAACCTTAATATAAAATTGCATGCATTTAAACTAGAGGGGCAGGTATTATGGCGTTATGACTATAATTGGTATCACGACCCATTTTCTCGTAGTACAATCTGTCCTGACAGTTGCTTCTTTGATCAAATTTTGCCAACTCTTCTCTTGCTAGCGATTCTCGTTACATAGTTTAAGTGGGCTCTAATTACGAAGCAAAATTAGGGGTGCTCAAATTTAAATTAAAGAGTGTGTATGGGTAAACCGAATGGATAGGAATTTCTTATTGACATGTGAGGTATGGGGATTCAAACTGGTCTAAAATACATTCATTAATTTTACTAGCTGTTTAATTTTTGTAGATAGAATAACTCAGTTCTTTAAATCAGAAAAGAGGCAATTTTGCAGAAGATTTATAGCTGTGTAAATAAAATGGACTAGTTCCTGAATTTCCTTGACCATGACGCATATCTGAGAGCTATTCAAGGAAGCCTGGTACTTGAGATGAGTCTCTGAGAAGACTACATTGCTGAGTTTTAGCAATATTTCGACAAATAAGTTTAGTTTTTGTATTTGCATAGGTAGATGCAAGTGTTGGTTGACAGGGAAAGATTCGCTAAGTATAGATGTATGTAGGATCTTTTCAGGGAGGTCTTTATCTCGTTAGCTCTAGTGACTCGGAATGACAGAAATAGCTTTTTTGGAAGATTCCTGAGAACAGTATAATGACTCCTATAAATATATTGTTGCTTCTAAGATATATATGTGTTCTACTTATATCGTAAATTGAGGTCTTATGTGACATTCCGTAATTCAAGCGATAATTTTTTTAAAGTATATTTGATGTGAAACTTTGCTTAAATTTATTGCACATAGTTTTTTTTTTAGAAAAATATAATGGTAGTTTAAATGTCTCATGGGCTATTCTACCCCTTATAACAAATTAGCAGTTAAACTCGAATGCTCTGCTCCTATCCAATATAGCCGGGTTGTGCCTATACTAGATGAAGCCACTATCCTTAAACAAGATATTAGCCAGTAATATATTAATTATAAAATTATTTCTTTTAACTCCGGATTCTTCTTAAAATAACACTCCTCCTTTTGGATTAAGAACACTCCATAATACCTTTATGTCTACAGTAAGTAGTTTTGTATTTAATATATAATTTTTTATATAATAGCTTGTATTAGAATTTCTCGGTTGTTTGTCGACTCTCTCAAATTGTTTCTACAGAATATAAATCCGTACAAACTGTCAGGTAGAATATTAATAATGTCCTTCATGATATTATGAAAGAGAGAACTTAAAATTTGATTAGTTTGGTCTAAACGTTTATAAAAATAACTTTAATGAATTCTAAATGTTCAACCAATTGATGTATTCTTATATAATATTAAATATCTTTTTAAAAGCTTTACCTCTGCGTTAGCCATAGTTAAGGAGGATCTGTCACGTGAATAATATTAATAGTATGGAAAGAAAATACCTTAGTGAGGAAGAACTATACAAAGTGGCTTTGGATTAAGTACTACTACAGTGTGAGTCAGTATCTAAGTGTCTCAGTACTTTGCGAACTAATTGGTAGGATGTGTGGGTTACATAGCTCACGGCATTTTATTCGCATGTTTATAAGAAACATTTTACTTTTGGCACTGGAAATTATTAATTTTTTAAGCATTATATCATCCAATTTTATTTAAATAAAGTGTCTTAGCAAAGCGATCTTCAGCGCAAAGTTTGAAGAAGGTTGTTAATGGGGTGTGCATGGATTGATAAGGAAATCATTATTATAATTTGTTGCAAGAAATACACATCGTTCATTTTCTAGATGGACAGCTTAGTGCATAACACCTTAAATAATCCCAACTGAAATTGTACCAACTAGTTTGTTGGGTTAATGTTAAACATCCTTGATCACTACCTTTGTTTATTTACTTACATACATACTTAATGGGTTTGAAGAAACTGCACAGCTTCAGATAAATGTGAGAATCTAATTATTGTCTATCTACAACGCTTGAAAACATATCGTTGTCGAGTGTCCTTTATCATAGGGATGCCATCTTCGGTATTCGGGATATCCGTTATTTTGGTCAAAGTAGCTCTTTGAAATATCTTTGGATATATATATATTTGCATAATTGAAGACGTTCGATTTAAAAGTTTGTATAGACCTTGTACCATATGTTTATACACTTGCATGGAGTTGTTGGTTTATGTTTGAATCAGGAATATCTGAGATTATCACCGAATCTATATTGTTGTGGATAAAGGTTGTCAATGGTCTTCTTCACAAACATATAATTAAACGTGGTCACCACTATGCTGAGAGGAGAACAGAAAACGCTACCAATAAAAATTAAATAAAATTTTAAAGAAAAAAAAACTTCAAAACCCAGGAAATATAATATAATTAGATTTGCCAACAGTGTAGTAAATGACATAAACCTTTTTACTGTAGAAAATGTAATCTAAGGCAGTGTGTCAATGGAAATAGGGTTTTTGATTATCATGTAAAAAGATATTATTTTTTTACCTTTTATAATGTCTGAAATAATACAGTTCAAAATATTGAGTTTAAAAATCAGGTATGCATAGCTTTATTTTTTTCATAATCTTCACTTTTTAAAATCAATATACTTCTTCGATTATTGAAAATTAAATGATAGTATTAGAAAAGTATTTATATTGATATTCCACATTCATATTTGTAGTGTTTTGTGACTATGATAACACTTGGAACATTGTAATTTAGATTATTTTATTATAATACTAACTACAACTATAATGTAGTGTTATATATTTAGCACTTTGTGTTCAGAAAGATGTTTGGAAAATTGTAATTCAAATTATTGATTCGAAATTTAATTATTATGAGTTTCTACTATCGTATCTTATTGATTATCCTGTTAAATACCTGAGTGGTTTACTATGTATAATAAATGATACATACCCATACAAAAGTAATTTGTTTTTATAAATCTATTTTTTACTATTCATGTATTTTAAATGCTCTCTAAAAACCAACAATCAAGGAAAATATATTTTATTCAAATATTTTGTGGCTGTGGATAATTAGGGGTTAATGAATGTCGAGAATGCTATACAACCTTTTAAATGAACGTTATTACTTTTAAATTACATTTATCAATATAAATCATGCATTTTTCAGTAATTTTTAAATTTGAAAAGAACCATATCCATGTATTTATTTGATATATAAGCAACAAAATCCACCATACCATTTATTATACTAAATATTCATTTGTGTAGACTATAATGGTATAAGTGAAATAAAATACAAGCCTTTATTTTTCCAATGGGATTTTTTTTGACCACTGCATCTTGCCACCCGTTTGGTTTATACGCACAATATGTTTTCAGCACGCGCAAAACATTTCAATATCTGACAAGTGAATGGTCTTCGAAAAGACCACCAGCTCCTTCACTCCCATTCTCTTTAAAAATTACAATTCTGGTTTCACTGCACAGGCAGTCGACTTTAATCATCGACATCGACAGTCTTTTTAGTCAGATAATCATCGACATCGACTTTTAGACTTTTTTGTGAGTTAGTCAGTCAGTCAAGTCAGTCAGTAATCGCCTCAGTATCGCATCGTTGAGTGGAATTAGGTTTATTTTGTTTATTTGGCGATATATCCCGTGCCGACTGAATTCGGGTAGAGTGGTATAGCGCAAGGGACGCGTCAAGAGGAGGGAATGTCCTCCGACTCAGATGTAGACGTTGAAGGAACGGACGATGAAGAAATGGAGGACCAAGGCCAGGAAGGGGGTCCATCCAACACCAATCCAATACTTTCAATAGAAACCGATAAAACCTTTGAACCAATCTCTGGACTCAAGCGGAAGCTCAGGACCAGGCAGGGACAGGAAGTTCTGCAGTCGAAGGCTATAAAAGTGAACAATAAGTTTGCTAGCTTGTCTAGCCTACAGGATGAAACAGCGACCAGTCAAACGGGGCAACCAAGTGGAGGCATGAAGGAAAGTTCCACCCCGTGGCGAATAAAGACCCCTCCGGTTGTTGTAACTAACGCGACAGAATACAACAATGTAATAAGCTCCTAAACAGCGGCTTGCAGGACGATTACAAGGTGTATTGTATTGCACAGGGGATTAAGGTGGTCACGACCTCCTTCAGGGATTACTCCGCCCTGTTAAAGCTACTCAAACAAAACACGTTGGAACACTTTACGTATGTACTTCCCAAAGACAAGCCCTTCAAGGCTGTCATAAAGGGCCTTCACGCAAGTAAGCCCAGCTCAGACATAAAGGCGGAACTTGAGAACAGGGTATTCACGCCAACCTATGTGAGACATTAATACTCGAAATTATCTCCACAATCAGGGACACCGAGACCTCTACCGATATGTTTCTGCACCTTGGCGAGGACAGAAGGTGTGGGTGAGGCCTTTAAGATACCGGTCATCAATCATACTGTAGTCAAGATTGAGGAGTATCGTGCTTCACAGAGTACAATTCTTCAGTGCTACCGCTGCCAACATTTTGGACACCCTAAGAACTGTGCCCAAAAACCACGCTGCGTCAAGTGTCTAGGAGGTCACCTGATTGTAGAGTAGTAGAAAAAAGAAAATAACGCCAGCAGAATGCGTAAACTGTAAGGGGCAGCATGCAGCAAATTATCACAACTGCCCTATTTATTTACGATAGCTGGAGAAGAAAAACTAGGTGTCAGAAAAGAAAAAGAGGGGGAAAGTAAAGTGGCCAGCCCTGCTGCCCCCGTGGCTGGGAATCGCAAACCCTCAACCTGCCAGCAATCTTCTGCTAGCCAACCAACATCAGCAGGATATGTGGGATTGAATCAACCATCTACCAGTGGGGTCGTCAAGAAACTTGCCAAGAAGGACAAACAAGAAAACCGTTCCACGGAAGAATCGTCGGACTTGAAGGACACTCTCCAAATTCTCAAGGAAATCAATGTGGTGGGATTACTCCAACTCCTTAGGAAGTACCTCGTACGGCTGAAGAATGCTCCAGACAAGACAACAAAACTAATGCTTTTACTGGAAGCTGCAACCGAAATCTTCTGTGATGGCTACGGATCAGGGAAGAGGTGTATAAGAGTCATTGAACATACTTTTCTGGAACGCTAATGGCATAGCCGAACTAGAACATGAGTTTCGACAACTTCTGGGGACGTATGGAGTCTACGTAGCATTGATCTGTGAGACCTACCTATCGGAACAGAAGAAGATGCGGTTCTGCGGATACGAGATGTATCGCAAAGATAGGAAAGCTGGCCGGGGGAGGGGCACAGCCAAGTTGGTGCGCAGTAACCTTGTATACTATCAAACGACTTTACCGGCTTTGGTCTAAATTGAATCCACTTCGATAGCTATTCCCACAGGGCGGAAACAGATAGTGTTTACCATTTACCATAGATGACCTAGACAAGCTCACGTCAAAAAAGGATTTCCTGGTAGCGGGCTAACATAACTGTAAACATACGAGTTGGAACAGTCGCGTGTCCAATCCGGCAGATCGGACACTGGCTGGTCAGGCAGCAATCAAGAACTACACAGTCGTGGCGACTAACGATCCGACGTTCTACCCATCCAATTACAGGAATCTTCCCAATGTTCTGGATGCCGTCCTGACGGAACTGGATACGCTGCCGGAAGAACCCGAAGCCTTAAACGAACTTGACTCCGACCATCTCCCGGTCTTCGGAAGGATAGCCTTGAAGACAAACCCAAGATTGTCGTACCTTAGGAGGAAGATCCCCAGGAGTGACTGGGACGAGTATCGGTGGGTATTGACGGATGCAGTTCCGTTGAACATGGATGCAAGCTCCCCGGAATGAGTTGACAGTTCCATCACTCTTCTGACAGCCACATTACTCGAGGCATACCGAGAGACAACTGTATTCGAGAAGCCGCCGGTTTTGTTGAAGAGGAACGACCCGGAGCTGAGTTACTTGATAGCCCTGAAGAGGGAAGCACGCAGAAAATGGCAGCAGCACAGGGACCCAAGGCATCGTGCAGAGTACATTAGGCTAAGAGCCCTTGTGCGTAGAAAGGCTAAAGCTCTGAAGATCACCAACTGGAATGAGTATGTAGCGAACACTCTGGCTGGGGATGCCAACGTGTGGATGGTGACGAGACAGCTCAAAGGTACGAAAGGAAAGGCAGGGACCACGGTCATCCACGGAAGGAGGGGGTTAGAATACCGGGGTGAAACCAAGGCAGAGGCCATTGTGGAATATCTTGAAGACCAGTTCAAGGCTAACTCAGAGCCCCAAGATGAAGAGTTTATCAGGGCAGTAAAAAGAGCAGTTGGGGTATACCTATCAGATCCTGTTATAGAGATACCGCCCCCTATCACCAGAAATGAAGTCACCCGCCCGGTGGAAAAGCTGAAGCTACGGAAAGCGGCAAGTCACGACAGTGTATCGAACGAGATGTTGCGACATGTTCCGGAATGTGTAATCCAGCTCTTAACAAGAATGTTTTCAACGGCATTACTGGCAGGCTACTTCTCGGACGCGTGGAAGTTTGCCGACGTAGTTTCATTGCCCAAACCAGGCAAGGACTGCAAATTTCAGCAGAATAGGCTGCCTATCAGTCTGCTTAGCAGTGTAGGAAAACTATTTGAGAAAATCATTCCGCAGCAATTGAAAGCCTTCGGGAGAGATCATCGAATTGTCCCCGACATCCAATTTGGATTTCAGAACCGTCATTCAACGGTACCCCCAGTCCTGAGTCTAGTAGAGGAAACGACAAAGAGCTTTAATCGAAGGTAAATCACGCTAGCTGTCCTCATGGATGTAGAGAAGGCGTTTGATAAGGTCTGGCACGCCGGCCTTATTTACAAATTGATCCAGGCCATTTCCCAATGGTTTATGTCCATCTAATCAAGAGATTTCTAACTGGACGACACTTTAAAGTCAAGATGGAAGGTACAAGGTCGCCTCTTCATAGTATCAGGGCGGGTGTGCCACAGGGGTCAGCACTCTCATCGTTCCTACACACTGTGTATGTTGCTGACATCCCCACGGACCCGATGATCAAGACTCGGCTCTTCGCAGATGATACTCTGTTCTACATTGCCAACAGGAACGTGAAGTACGCTCCTCTCCGGCTGCAGAGGTACCTCGACGAGTTTAGCAATTGGCTGGAAAAATGGAGGATAATTGTCAACGCAGAGAAATCTACAGCTATGATAATTACGAAGAGGAGACCCCAAGCCCCGCCCCAGCTTGTAGTGTTGGAGGAGGCTATCCCCTACAAGTAGTCAATGAAATACCTCGGGGTGATGTTAGATTCCAGACTCACATGGAAGGAGCACGTAGTCTACACAAGGAAAAAGGCAATGGGGGCCTTCATTGCAAATTACGCCCTGTTCAAGAGCCCAGTGCTGGAAAACAACATCAAGCTGCTGCTGTTCAAAAGCTTAGTACAACCTATTCTGGTATATGGATGTGAGGCGTGGGGGTATGCTTCCGATTCAGTGCTAGATACTCTACAAGTAGTGCAAAACGAGGTAATTAGGTGTATCTTAGGTGTGAACACCCAAACTAACAATGCACACATACACGCTACCACCGGTAGTGAGACTCTAAAAGAAATCTTCCGGCAGTGAGGTGGCAAATTCTACAAACAAGCCCGTGAGGTAGAATTCAACGCCATAGTTAGAAGACTCGGCCAGTACGACATCCGAATGCCAAGGAAATACAAGAAGACCCGACTCAAATAAGCAAAACACCTACACACTTTCCCAATCAACCCCTTCCTACTAACCAATCCTGTTTCTCAGCATTGCCAAATCCTTGGGTCCTCATCCCCACATTTCCCCATAAGCGAGAATCTTTTTTCTTCACACCTGCACTTTCATCAAAGCCATGTTCGCTTAGTGTCTAATTTAATTTTATGTATTTTCTTTCAGCTCGACTAGAGCTTACTTACACACTACACCAAACTCACTTCGGGCCTAACTGCACTTGTGTTTCCATCACAGTGTACGATAGCTCGAATTATCAACTCCACACTAACACTGTCGCTCCCAACATACAAACTTTCACCCTCCAATTCCATTTTCCCTTCACAACCAATTTACACTTTTAGAATTAGAGGTTATGATCTGTGATTACAGATTGGTACTTTAGGGATAAACAAGCTGCCTACCCCTTCTGAATGTTGCTTCTGACATTCAGAGCGTGAAGTTCAAGGCAAACAAGGGAGCGAGCAAGCGAACTGCACCGGCAACACTTTTTAAGTTTGAGAAAGTACAATGATACAAACAGCACTGTAACTCTTCTCCATTACTTCTCTATACCAGTAAAGACTTGGCAAATATTGTGATAACGCTTACCATAGGCTGGGGAAAACTCAATAGTCCAAATAGTTCAATGAAAACACGCTCCTTGGGAGTGGAGTTAATAGCGTTTCTCAATTTTCACAATATAGTCCATCCACCTACCAATACAGTGGTTAGGTCTGTTATGCTTTTATGCTTGAAAGTCAAGTCACATAGATGTATTAAAGAAATGAAATTATAATTTTTCATACAATTTGGAAAATAATATTCTATCTTCAAATTTAACGTTATTTAATTATTATTATTATTACCATTAATTTTATTATCCCCACGTCTTACTACTTGTTCGGGTTATACGCACTTACGCTAATGTGTAATGGTAGGGTGATTGTGAGATTAAATGGAAGACCTACGGTTTAACGTGGAATCCGAACCACGGTGGAGGCCTTGCATTCCCCACATTCACAAGTTGTGATTAATACACGTCTTTCCAGAGGTGAAGGAAGGGTTTTGTAATAAGATAAATCTGTGCTGGGACCGGGGATTGAACCCCGGACCCCCAGCACAGATGTCCGACTTCTTACCCCTAGAACACCAGGTCACCCCATTTCAATATTAATCAGTTCAAATAATCTAATATTAAAATTGATTATCTTACGATATTTTTTCAATTATGTGATGTTTATTCTATTTCCATAAAGCGACATTTAAAAAACTTTACCACCCTCTCAATCAAATACCTGTCATTGAATTAATCTCATGAAACTTTGTACTCCTAGTTACGTCTTTGATACAAACTTTCCTACCCCTTGGTTCGTGTTTGGTGCGATACAAAACTGACCAATAATAGGTTTATTTGGAAACTTAGTCAATCCTTTCAAAATAAAATTGATCTGGTATTGAAATGTATCTCAAATTTTTGTTTGGTTTAAGGTTTGCATATTAATAACTGCACGAATTTCTCTCTAAATCAGCTAGTGTTCCGGGACCATAGTAACAATTATTAACTAATCGGGACATATTGAAACCTTTATACTCCAGATTATTACTAACCCTTACTTTAAATACGTCTGCAGTGTGTCTCAGAGCTCCTGGAACCTCTAATGAAGCACCAAACTAAGATATGTATTAAGCCTATTTTTCTTACTCTCCTAACGCAATTTGATCAAGAAAGATTTAAATCAATTTTTTGTGACAGGCCTTCACTGTCAAAATCATGTGACAAATCTAAAATGTAAAAATGCATAACATATACTATTTCTCAATAATCTGTTATATACTTGTCCTATCGTCATATTCTTGGTAATAATTATAACATATCCTTATCTTTGAAAATGTTTTCATTTATAATAAGATCTCCTCGCCTCCTCCTTGTGCTTAATTCAATTTAATATAGAATTCTCAGTAACTGGTTTAACGCCCTTCTATTATAAGTTTTTTCGCCTGAAATATTTACTGTACATCTTTGATAATTATATGTTCGGGGAGTTTCTTCCCATGCTATCACGTTTACTTTTATATTTAGTCTTTAAATCGATAAACAAGTTTGTACTAGTTTTGATAATTTCCTAAATCTTTTCCTATTTTCCTGAATAACTTTTTAAAATAAATCTCTTTATTTATTTTCTTGCATACATTTTTCAAAATTCATTTCAACAAACTTTAATGGAGCTTTACTTTTCTTACCACTCTTCTCAAATATTTCCTTCATTTTCTTGAGCATTTCCCTATTATTTACTATATTATTTTCAACAATCCACTTCATAAACTGCATTAAAGCTTCAAACTGTGTATTTTCAAACTTTGATTAGTGCTTAATTTTTACCACTACGTCTCCAGTATTTTCCAAATTTGAAAGATATACCTCAATTTACGCTCATATGCACTTAGAATAGACTGCACTAGCTAAAAAGTGTCCTCATCAATATGCTCTGAGCATATTGTTTACAGTGATAAAATACAAGTTTACCTTCCCTAACTGTGCACTTGTTTATTAAATCCATGGTCAATGTCCACAAAATCTTATAATTAATTCTAAGGGGTACCTAAAGTTAGTTTAATTTTCCTGCACACTCAAATTATATGAAAGAAAATGAAGTTTGTATTAGAGTTTCACAAAAAATATTGTTGGTTTTACCAAAGATATATTTTAAATGACTTAAGGTAGGGTGCTAGTGAGCAAGAGGTTAGCGCAATAACTTTGCAGTTTTTATTCCATAAAATTATTGTGGCAAAAATAAATCAAATGTTTATTCTACAGTATCATAGAGTTTAAATTTCTGCATATGCTAATCTCAACATTTCTTGAATATTTGTGGCGAGCATAGCGTCATTTGGTGACAAACTTCTTAAATATTATTTAAAAGTGGTCATTTAATTCCAAGACACCTTTGACAGATATTCAAGAACTGTAAGGATTAGAATGTGCAGAAAACTAAACTCTGTGTTTCTATAGAAGAGATATTTAATTTATTTTGAACAAATAATGCTTACACTATAAAAACCACAAAAATCTTGCCCTAAAATCACGCTCGTTAGCACCCCAGCTTAACTTTTAATAATATTAAATCTGAGCAATTGGTTAGTTTACCTTTGGCTTGCCCTATAGTCCATACCTAGTGGATTCCTTGTTGTCCTTGTATCAAAGTCGTTGAGCCACTTCCTGTAGCTATGTGTTCGCATATTGTCGTATTCAGCTGGTAAAGCACTCACTCCCTGAGTATTAAGAAATGAGCCAGCGCTTTGTCGAAGTTGTATCTTAGCTGTTAGAACCATCTTTATACCATGTTGTGGACTATGAAACAAACTAGCGTGGTGTCTCAGTTGTCGAAGCATTCTTTACTGTGGGTAGTGGAGCAAACTCGTTACCTCCGCGTTGCTGAACCATTTTGTAGTGATAAATTTTGTAAAGGTTGTTGTTAAGTGTTTATACTTATGTTCACAACATTGGGCATCGAGTTTTAAAGATCACTTGGTGGGGTCTTAATGATTATATTTAAATGTGATAATGCCACTACGATGGGCGACATAGTATAATATTCACATTCGAGGTCCTTAATGATTAGGATTAACTGCCAACCCTTTGATCGTTAGGTAAAATAGTGTAAGATACACTTTCAAGGATTTTAGGTAGTAGAGGTTTTGTTGATGAAGATCTAGTTTAAATTTTTAATTAATGAATACGAATGGTTTCTTTATTAAATAAGGACTTGAAAAAATAATTTAAATAATACAAGCACTTAAATGTTAAGGACTCGTTTTATTCAAAGTATCTGATCAGATATCAATCACACTCTAACAACGCTCTCCACCCGTATGAACCGTATGAAAGTTTTGAAATGAGAGCTTTGATTATTGAATTAAAATATAATTAGTCATCGATATAATGACATGTTCTCACTGTCCTGCCCATTGGACAGTTGATATACAAGCTAGTCGTAGGAAACTTATGTTTGCAATACCATGTCGTCCCCTTTTTGGACGTACAGTACCTGTTGGTCTGTAGAAAGAGAGACAGCACAATGTTTTAATAATTTGAAATAGTACCTTCTTTAGGGACGATAATTAATAAGATTCAAGGTACCAAATTATTTATAATTATTATTAAATTATTAAAAAGTTTGTAAATATTATAGCATTACAGGTTCGAATCCATGTCGGTCATACTGAGAGGGATTTTTCTTAAATGATTTTCCAATCTTCCTCAAAATACAGGTACAAATTCCTCTACAGTATGCCTACCCCAACTTGTAATAAAATATGAATATCCAGAACGGGTAATATGATGCAGTGAAAATAATAATTTAGAAACTAGGTTTTTTAAACGTTTGGATTATCAAGGTGCCATGATGATATTTGAGAAAAAAATGGGGGGTAAAACCCCTGCCAAAGATTGTAGCTCATTTTCCCAAGAGGAGTTGTCTTGACCCCGCGGAGATTACAACTAAATACATATCTTAGTTTGGTGGTTCATTAGAGGTTCCGGGAGCTCTGAGGCACACTGCAGACTTATTTAAAGTTATATTTGCTAATAATCAGGAGTAGAAAGGTTTCAATATGTCCCGATTAGTTAAAAACCTCTTACTTTATGTTTATTATTTTGAAAATATATATTTAAATGTTAAATTAGATAATTTTAAATTATGTTTCACGTGAAACACAATATATTTTACATTAACATAAATTGGAAGAAACATAAACCTAGATTAAAACAGATAAAGTCATTTCTTAAATGCCCATTTAAGATTTATTTTAAATAACTTACTATAGTTTTAGAATTTATAAGTTTCAGAACTGTCATATCCATTATAAATACCACAGTTTAGGATACTACCCTTAAAGTGAAAGGCAACCTTAAGTCATGATGCTTTGGTCCCTTAGCATGCAACTGATGACCGTAATTATATTCTCATTTTAATATGATCAGGAGGGAGGGTAATTGAAAAATAACGAAATTCCTCACACATAAAAATGTTGTGGTTAGGTAAATCTAGCCGTGGGATATTTCTCGGTGCCACAATGCTGCTAGGTATTAGAAGATGGGGATGTACTTACGTAACACTCTCGTTTACAAAAGGTACCATTTGGTTCACCCACTGGAAAAATACTTAGTTCTACATTTTACTTTTTTTAAACTTGTTTTCTATTTTTTTAGTGAGTAGGAAACGTTTCACAGGAGACTAACCATCCCTTTCTCACCCAAGCTTCCCCCACCCCTATAAAAAAAATTCCACCCACCCATCATGGCCCATCTCCCCTACTCCCTCCTTTCTTCTTTTTCTCCCTTATACATACACACAAAGTTTAAATTAAATCTGATTTGAAACAAAGAAGTGAAAACAAAACAGGGGGAAAAAAATGATAATTAAACCTTGAACATGAAGCAGTCATCCATGTGAACATAATACTACATGATTTCCCCCCGGTTTATTATTTGTTTTATCCAACAACATTTTTTTTATAAATGTACGAAAGCACGTATAATTGAAATCACGAATAAAAGATATAGGTTGGTTTGTAATATTTTTCAGATATTAATAAATTCACTCGTAAATACATATACACATTTAAATCCACATCCTGCGACTTCGTGGCTTTGATGTGTAAGTTATAAATCAGAGATGCTATATTCATCTTTTGAAAACTAGAAGCAACATTTGGGACAGTAAATGATGTAGAATATATTTCGTAGGGGATCCGTATGAATATTTATATTATATGATACATCTAGAGTTATCTAGTTATCCATTTTAGTCGACGTATTTATCTGAACGTTAGTAGGTTGAATCTGATCTAGGATGCCGTCTGTGCACAATAGCAAAACCACCAAGCCCTAGGGAGTTAAACAATTCAAAATAATGATGACCATATTATGCCACCTACCTGTTACTACGATATCCGACATAATATCATTAACTAAGTATTCGTTCTTAACTGTTGATATTATTCTTTCTAAAGATTATAAAGCCTATGATCAAACGGTTCTGGGCTTTAAATTATATATTGGGCTTCAAAAGCTCCGTCACTAGGTACAATACTTGTTCTAAGTAAATATAATTTATGAAGTTGGTTTTCTTAATGATCTATTAATATTTCAATAAAGTCCTAGTACTAATTGAAATACTATTGTGTATTTTATACACTTCAATTATTGTTCTAGTTGGTAAAATCCTGATGTAGTCTAAAATTATTAAATCCTAATTCCCAGGAGCATGATAATGAAGTAGTATTATTGCTAAACACGTAATTTGAGACTAAGTAATGATAATAAATGCCCTTCCTATTATTTAAAACAAATAATAACCAACAAAAATCAAGATTTTACGCCAGTTAAAAAATTCCAAAGTCATTTAATTTGTTTGCTATAAAATAACTTACAGCTTCAAGTAGTTTAAAATAAGATATTTTGGCAAACTAATTTTCAAACTCTCAGTTTTTGTAGCCATTGATATGTAAACACTTGGAGTAACCCATACAAAATATTTGTACATAAATAAACTGATAAAAATATACATCATCTATGATATAAATCATGTTTAAGACACTTCTAGCCTGATTTATCATTATAAAGGTTGTTTTTTCGTTTACTCCCAAAAGTTAACCTGGATCCAAGAGGTAAATGAGTTTACCTGTAGTGAATGTGCAACACACATAACACTTAGGTGTAAGCTTGAGGTTGAGAAAGCCATAATATGGTTTATCACCCTCGTTCCAAAGAAAAAAAAGTTAATCTACTTCACAACAATCCTCCTTATTAGGTTCCATTATGCAAGCTAATTTACGTTGCTAATAACAAGCCCACATTAGCACTGAAATGTACTGTAAAAAGTATTTTATATAATTAAATTATTGTTATAGTTATAATAAATTTTTTTAACGTTATTTAACAACATAGAAAATGTATTTTGATTATAATTTTTTCAATTCTTGGGGATCATAAACTGATATTTGAAAATTCTGCAGGATCAGTCCTAAGAGCTAAATTTATTTTAATAAAGTGAAAAACGACAAGATGGACATGGGAATTCAGCCCGGCATCTTGGGCTGAAGGTGCCAATGCTATACCATGTCATCAAATTCATTCTTTTCTAGATCTTCGTTTTTCACATAGCTGAACTTTATTCAGTAATTCTGTATAATCGTCACGTATCAGTTTGTGATGCACCTGAATTAAAATATATATTGCATAGCACCATTCTGTCAGTAACGAGTCATGATAGAATTTGATTAGATTTGGATGTGGATAGATTTGAATGGCTGATACTTAAACAAGCTACCACAACTAAACTCAACAAACTTATAATCAAAGATGGCTCTCGATACGGAACGGAATAGGATGGCTCAGTGGAATAGCATAAGAATGTGTACTTGCTAGCTTGAAGCCCGCTTTTACACATCTGCGCATATTGTAATTTTTTGTTTATTGCAGGAAATATCGGTGTATAGATGGTGTTTTTACACCTAACTGAGCAAATTTTTAATTTATCTATGGTTCAATGTGCTAACTACCGGGCATTTTATAATCATTAGTAGTATGTGAATTGCGTTAACAGAGTTTATTACACGTTTCGGTGGCTACGGGGTATAATGTGCTAGTCTCGTGTTGGACTAAGCCACCGTTTGGTGCACTAATGGTGATTTTCCTAAATATATTCCACTCTCTTTCCCCACAAATGTGGGTGCATTTCCTTTAATATAAACCTTCTTAATCCCTAACCCACAGGTATAATTAGTACATAGGCGTACAACCTGAACGGTAGTAATACACGAAAATAAAAACAAAAATAAAAAAAGAGTGTATTAGCTGGTTTCGGGTATTTTAGTTTGGCCCAAGTCAGTTTACTCACTGGGATTGGTGGGTGATTACATTCTAAAACTATTTAACTAGTGTAAATTATCTTATTGGTAAAACAAATATATACTGTGCACCATTGTACTCTGGAATTCAATGCAGCGTGTTTGTTGATGTAAGTTGACTATCAAGTAGAGGCGAACACCCTGTAGAATTAAGGAACAGAACCGTAATGTTCCGCTATTATCACTAAAAATATTTGGTTAACTTCCAGTAATGACGAACATTTATTTTAACAAATGTGTTTTTTCTTAAATTTTCAGGGCTGGAAGAGGCTTAAAGTCTTGGGTCTGATTGATCCTAACACCTATATAGGAGGAGAGGCATTAATGGCCAGGAAGGATGCACAAACTTTCCATGTCCCTGGCCCCTTGTACAAAATAAGGGGACCCACCTACTATGGGTCTGACACACGTTGCCGTATAGACTACAGCCCAAACCTCACAGTGTATAGTAGCTTATTGGCAACTGGTGGTGCAATAGCGCACTACTATTCAGCTTTCAGTAGCAATAAATCCCTTGGGAGAGAGGTCTACGTCTACTCTTTTATGTATGTCTTGGATGACGCCGGGTTGATGAAATCAAAGAGCACGTGACCAAGATGACCAGTCAGATGATCAGCCGGGAGTCCCATTTGGCTTGCCGGCACAACCACACTCTTCCAAGGGGTGGTGATAAAGTCTCTTGAAACCAAATTGGTAAAATATGTGTCCACGATCCAGGCGGACATAAAGGTGGGATAATGGGAACTCGCCATAGCCAGGGGCATGTTTTCGTCATCAAAGAACTATAAAAAACGCTTCAATGAACGTCTTACATAAAGGCAGTCTGAAACCTCAGAAAACGTCTAGAAATAGTACACGGCCATATGGAACCTACTAAAGAATGTGTCTGTTGGGATAGGTTCCCCCGTAAACCGATTAGACGTAATCTAGGATCTGTCACCCACTCAATTCAACTTGGCCGGAATTCACGTGTGGCCTTGGTTAATCATTCTTTTGTTATCACCGTTTCAACTGTTCAGCTTATACGGATATGTAATAATTACGCCAGTTAGTTATGGACGAGAAAGATTGAATTTATAAAATATGGGGAGATGTACAATTATTTGCATGGAGGGAGATTGGAAAACCATCTTCAGTACAACCAACCTGGATTCGAAAACATACTGGTTATATAAAAGCTATGTTTTATTTTTATGATAATATAAATAAATAAAGAAGAATTTAATTTTTAATATTTCACATTAAATTTAATAATTTTATGATCAAATTTATCAAAATTTCACAAGACAATAGACAGTAAATTATTAGTATTTATATGGTAGGATGTATTAAGTGTCGTTTGTATTGTGTGATTGCTTTGTAATTTGCAATGTTGTGATTTAATTATCAGTAAGAGTAGTAATAATGTTGTTCAAAGAATAGCATACACAGGGTCCAGGGCATAAAAATTAAATAAAGTATGGTTAGCTGATTTAACGCTAATTATGAAAATAAATTAATTACTTCTCTGAAATTAAATTTCTTCCCTAGAGGGTATTGAAGCAAAACATATATATTATGTTAACTTTTGTTGGATTCATGAGTTTCAGTGAAGGACAAACTGAAGCGATACTTGGTCTCACTTTATAAAATAAGAGTAAATACTTACTTCTTTTTAAATTATTTACGACCCTTACATAAAAAACTAGCAGTCAAAAATAGGACAACTTGTAAAAGATGTCCACTATCCAAGTTTCAGTTTTTTTTAATTGAGAGTGAAAGAGACGTTGGCCGATTTACTTCTAGCATGGGAGATCGCCCAAGGGGAGTGACGCTCTCTTAGACCACGTGTAGACTGCAAAGAGACCTTCCAGCTTCCATAGGAGAGACACTTGCGATACCACCATCATACAGATCACAGTGCTTTAGAGGCTCGCAATCATTCTACCATACATACCAGACGTGCTTTAAAGACTCGCGATCATTCCATCATACTGACCAGACGTGGTTTAGAGGTTCGCGATCATTCCACTACAGAGATAGGACGTGCTTTAAAGGTTCGCGATCACTCCATCATACATATCACACGTGTTTTAAAGGCTTGTGATCATTCCACCAAACAGATAGGACGTGCTCTACAGGCTCTTGATCACACCATCATAATGATCAGACGCGTTTTAGAGGCTCACGATCACACCACCATACAAATCGGAAGTATCTTACACAATTGCGTGATCACTCCAAATAAAATTTCATTGTTTGTAATAATCATTTAAAAGACCAGAACCAAAGTTTGGAATAAAGTAATCCCAGTTATTAATTTGTGATGTTTAATGTAATCTTGTATTAAAATCAAACCCAAAGAAATCTTTTGTAGAGAACGTGAAACTACCTTGTGTCCAAACACAATGATCTTAAATATTTAAATCTTGCGTTGAGATATAAACTGACGCACGTGAATCCAGCGAGATCAGGTAATATACTAACCCCGGTCAGGATACAAACCACACGGTCCGTTAGAAGTGTATTTTACTTCATGTATGCTCTTTGGTGAAATGCGTTGTTATTTTGTCTACCTTATGTTTTTATTAAAATGTATATTATTTCGTTTCACAAATCTTACAAATTATAAGTAAAAATGAGATAAAGAAGAAAAAAACTATATGTGGTGTACAGTACCCCTTAAAAAAATGTTTTGACACAAGACGAAAATGTAATTTATATTTTTAAGAACAATATATTTAGATCATATTTGTAAATTTGAATATTGACACCTGGACACTCGGGTAAATGAACCCGATACCCTTGGCTTGGAGCGTAGATACTCTACCCTTGAGCTATCCAAAAATCACCCCATGATCAGGGTTATCGTTCACTCATAGTTCAAGGCATAGAAAAGATAAGGTCCATATTATAAGCATCACTGGGCATGTTAAATGTAAGATAAGGCTCTGGCCTTAACTTCGCACAAATAAAGACGATATTATTATTGTTTTAATTATTATTACGTTCAACTTTACGAACGTTTACAAAACTCAAAAAATATACTATATACATCAACTAGCTATATAAATAGAGATTGATTGCAAAAATAGTTACACAATAGCTAGTTTAACTGTTTTCTATAAAGTTGATCTACAATATTACCCCACAGACTAAAAATCCCCGATATTAATTTTATGTGATAGATTCAATTTGAATTTAAGCTGATTACTGTAAAATTATTTATTCTAGATAATTTAAGCTATTGGTAACGTTTCTTGATCAAGTACGTAACAGTTCTGACTTCTAGGTAGAACTATCCTATAGAAATGAACAGTAAATAATAAGATTGCATACAATAAAATTATCACTTTAAATGGACGTCTGTTAAATAACTCCACTAGTTTGAGGTCTTATCAATCCAAGACTCGATACCATATGTTAAAGTAATTCGTCATATATTTATCAAAAAAAGAATTTAAAAAAATTATTAAATATTTCTAGAATAAAATCGCTTCACATCCTTGATATTATCAAGACCATGAAGTTGTTTTATTTCTTAGTTTGACTAGACACAAGAGGGTGTCGGTGAGTTAGAGCATCAGCTGAAAGGTTTTTTTTTTTTTTTTTTGAGAGGGGAGTGGAAGGAAGGAGAATTCGTGAAAGAGGAAGACATTATTCATAGCTTGACATGATCTGTTCTGCCGCTATAGAGACACGGTTTCACAATCGAACAAAAACTATTTTGAAAAGGTGTAGGTTGTATGGATATAGCTTGGATGTGAGTCGTGAAGGTTTCTTAAATTAACCTTGGCTGTAGCCAGCTACTGTTTATTGTCACTGGAAGATGATCAACATCAGAATCAACATCAACGAGGTTTTTAGGACGCCTTAATAGGTGGTTCTTTACATTGATGACTTTGTTTTATGAAGAATGACTTTCTAAACTTATTACCATGATGTATATTTAGTATTGTTGGAAGCCTTACTCCATTACTGGGTGAGGTTCAAGACTATTAATTCCTTTTTTGTGAGTTAGTTGCGTTACATAGGCCTACAGTACACATTTGAAATTATTACTCTAAGTGAATGCATTTAGTATCAATTGTGTTAATTTTTACTAAGCTATTTGGTAGGTGGTGGTGATAAATTGTTTCCAAATATGGTGCACTTTTTGCCTTACATCCTTAAGATATCTAATAGAGCAGCGGTTTATAAACTATGGTACGCGTACCACCAGCGGTACGTACAATTATTCCCGGTGGTACGCCTTGAGATGCCAAACAAAACAAGCAAATTGACGTCGATAGGGGCTCATCAAATCTTATAAATATATTCGAAGCAAATCTATCCAAATGTAAAACAGATTTAAACAGTGATTGGAGAGGGAGGAGGTATTTTTGACTCAAGCTCAGACAGCTGGTGCAGTCACAGATTCTTTGTTATTATATTCCTGAGCACCATTAAAAATGTACACACACACACACACACAAAAAAAGCTGCATTATGTTAGTGGTCCTCCAAATTACGGAAATTGTTGATGTGGCATGCCATTCAAAATGTTCAAATGTTCAAACTTCTCTCTCTCTCTCTCTCTCTCTATATATATATATATATATTAATTACTTATATAAAATAAGAAATTAAAAGTCCCCTTAGTATTTTATTTTAAATATACCTATAATTAAAAAAACTTATATCCCAATTGCTGAATTGGGGATTATTTGTCTTGGGAAATACTTGTCTGCATATCTTCTATATTTGCAAATTTATAGATATATTTCAAAATATTTTATGCTTATATAATTAATGCTATCCACTTTTTTTTCTATCATATAACATTTTTTCACAAATCACTTGAGTTGATGTCAGGATTTGTATGATTGTATTATGTTAGGAGTATTTGCTGGGAATACGTTACTTAAATATTCACATGTTGGCACCACTGCATTCAATCATTTATTCATTGGTTTTTAGGGCCAAATTAAAAAGTGTTAACACTTTGATCTCATTCTACTTTTGTGGTTATCGGCTCAAAAGTTTGTTGAATATTAAATAAAACTACTTCACACACGTAATGGAAGTCACGTAAGCTTTAAAGAAAAGAAAATCTATTATAATATGTGTGATAGACAATTTGTATAATGCTTTTATTGGAGTGAAACTCATTTACCAAGATAAATAATAATTGCGACATAATGTTTTCCGCGCTTGTCTTTAAGCATTTAATAGTGGTAAAATCCTATGAACTCCTGGGATGACTGATATTTGGTTTAGTTAATGTAGAAGGAAGCAACTCAAAGTGTAAGAACGGAATAATGTATCATAATATTCTATTTTGCATTTGACAAGCTACACATATAGATGAACTGCTGATCCCAAGATCTCCACTTGTATTGTATAATGTAGTAGCTGAGTATGCTGAAAGTGAAACTTGTTAAAATGATACTGAAATCCACATGTATCGAATTAGTTATTCCAGTTCTCACCTGTTTACAAAGCTACTCAAGGAAAATGTAGACATTTTCACTGAGACTAGACTTAGGACAAAACATATTTTAGCACATTAAAATAGTTCCTTATGAGACAAGCATGGAAAACGAGAATTTGACAGAGATTTATTTGAGGATAGTTCTGTGTTTTTATAGTCATGTGAATGACATAATGAACTATTTTGAAATCGATTACAAACACAAACATTACATATTTTTACAAACTAATCAAATAGGGGTCTCAAAGGTGTGTTGCTCCACAATGAATGGTCAATACTAGAAGCTCCCTCATATTTAATACGACAAAACAAGTTGATTTCTCTGTGGTGATTTTAGCGCATGTTATTTGAACAACAATCTTGTGACATAATAAAACAGTGATTTATGTGAGTGGAATAGTCGGTCAAGGAGTAAGCACTAGGATGTCCAAAAAGGGATCATTTGTTGCCTGGACTAAAGAGCATATTTTATTAACGATTGTTAGACCCCCCCACCCCCTCCAAAACTGTCCTCTTTCTACCCTTGTGTGTAAAACTTCGTTTGTTGATATAGTTTGTGAGAGCTCTACCTCTGGAAGGTCCTTGTTTGAAATATATTTGGTTTAAATTCCCATCGATCATCCAAGAAAAGTTAAAACAAGTTATTCCCTGGTTGAACCTCAAATTCTAAAACTGATGAGGAACAAAGTTATGAGGAAATTATGATCAAATAGAAAAACATGTAGACTATGCATTAATTTCAACTCTGTTGTTGATATCTTTCCAGGGAATATCAAGTATCCTAACTAAAATTATAGGGTAATAGTGGATTATTAAGGGATAAATGCAATATATGTGGAAATTTGGCTATTGCGTTTTTCAAGGGCGATGCATCACGATGTACACTAAATTGATGGTACAGATGAAATGAAAAAACACATATTTTATTGATATTAAAGAGTTAACAGTACATTGATTATAGCTATGGAAGTGAATAGCAGTTCCTCAGTTCATGAAATTAATAATTATCTCAATAAAAGAATATTAATATAAAATGTGCTAAGATCGGATATTATGAAGGCCATTTTTGACCAAATCAAATAATATTTAAAGATAAAAAAATTCTCCATAGCGTAAGCCCATTAATCTTTGTTTTCTAGACCGGAGTCAATACGATTTTTTTTTAGCTTCCAACTTGTTCTCACTTTCGTTCTTTGGGCACACTGCTTCACAAAATATTTTGGAAAGATCGAACACGGGTCTTATGGACCTGTCACTAGGAACTCTATCCACTAGACCACAAAGGCCGTCAAAAATAAAAGATAAGGAAACGCAACAATGATATATATATATATATATATGTTTTTACATATGATTTACATGGTATTTAAATACAATTTCTCTAGTTTTTCTATATTTTTCACCATTCCACTCAGTTAATAACTGAGGCATTTTTAATCTTAACCAAAGTTAAATTTTACACTTACCAATATAAAATATACCTGCAAATTCTTGGCACTACTAAGTTAAAGTTAGTGGTTTTTATTTGATTTCTTTGGATTTAAGGTTTAAACTTCTCCTTCGAGATTGACTTAAATAAAAAACGGATCACAACTATATTCAACAGAACATAGCCATAGTGAACTGTATTGGATAACCTTTCAATATCAAAACCTGTTATCAGTGATAATAATCTTCAGGCTGTAATTTATAAGATGAAATTTTTTTTATGGAACTCAGCACGAACTTTCTCGTTCTATTGCTTAGAAATGTGGATATTTATTCAAAATTCGTAATATAATATATACTAGCAAGCCTGAGAACAAATTGTGCTAGACATACGTGAAACATTTTTTATTCGTGGCTTTAAATTTTGTAATTTTATTTTTAAAGAACTAACGTCTTCAATTGTATATTTGGACCAATAATAAATATCAATATTGGGTCCCCGAGGGACAATATTTCGTAATAAAATTTTTAATAACGTTTAAAATTTTCATTATTTTACCAGGGGATGCATATCTTATGGTTATCACATTGGTATTAAATTTCTCATTTATAAATTTTGACTAATTAAATAGATAGTTATTGACTAATAAGTCTAAAATGAGAGAGATAGAATTGTTATAGCAAATTTTAAGAAAATTGATTTTTTCTCTTTACATGATCTAGTAAACTGCTATTAATTTTAGTGTTAGACGCTTTTGCAAAAAACACTCCTTAGGGTTCGGGGGGTCATGAAACGTCGATATCCATCAACATTTCAGGATAGATTTTTTTGACAGTCGTAACACTCTACCTTAAGTGCTGGAAAAGTTAAAAGAAAAGTATATTTGTATATAGCTTGAAAAGTTTGTTTTTTATAAAAATACCCCAAAGACTTACGGAGATAAAATTAAAAATTACAATTTACGCATCAGACGGGAACCCTTAAAATGATTTTGAAGAAAATTTGAGAGTAGCGATTTGGTTTGTGTTATTGATCAAAGATTGATATGAAGTTTAATCAAAATCTTTAAATCTATTTTGGTAAAATCGATTTTTTCTCTTTCCACCCTTAAGAAAAATACCATTAATTTTAGGGTTGGATATCTAATTAAAAAAATTCCTTGGGGTAAACATATGAAAACCCTATATGCCAAGTTTCAGCCCATTCAGTAAAAAAGTTTAGGCTCTAGCCCGAAGTACAGACTGACAGACAGATGGTATTGCAAAAACAGCTTTTTAGGGTTCGGGGGGTCATGAGACGTCGAAATCCATCAAAATCTCGAGTTCAATTTTTTTGACAATCACAATACTTGCTCTACCTGTAAGGTAGCGAGAAAGTAAAAATATTTATATTGGGTCCCCAAGGGTCAAAACTTCATATTAAAATTTCAAATTCCGGTTTAAAATATTCAACATTTTATTAGTGGTTGCACATGTTGTGGTTATTGCATTGCTATTCAATTCCTTATTTACAAATTTTGACCAATAAAATAGGTAAATATTTATTATTGAATTTAGAATGATCGATACAAATCATTGTATTACAAAAATTCGTCCTAATAATTTGAAAGAAAGATAATATAAACCTTTTGAGTAACTTACTCATTTATTACTGTATGGCATTAGAGAATTATTTCGTTAAAACTTAAGTAGTATCTAGTTACAACTAAAGCTCACAAAATTGTATTAATAAATTATCCAATATCTCAGAAACTGTTGGTTTTATAAAAATATATTTCATATAAAATCTTTTTATTTTTAATACTAATACAATTTTGCAATGATAAGTTATTTAGTATATCAAATAGTTCCGGAGATACGGAAATTTCACCTATTGTAAAGTACCTAAAAATTCATTTTCATGGGAAAATGAAAATAACCAGTTTATTTATAATCTTAAATAACGCCTAGATACAAACTTTAATCAAAATTGTTGGAGCCGGTTTTGAAAAAAATCGACTTATCTTTTCACTTTTTATTATAATACTCTTAATTTTGGGATTTAAAAGACACACAGATAGACGGCAATGCAAATACCACTTTTTAGGTTTTGCGGTGTCAGGAAACGTCGCCATCCATCAACATTTTAGGTTAAATTCTTTTTACGGTCGCAATACTTTACCATAGTTTTCAAAAAGTTAAAAATTACATACATTTTGGTATAGCTCGAAAGTTATTGGTATTATAAAAATATGTTTTAAATAAAATATTTTTATTTTAAATAGATCTAAATATTTGCAATGAAAAGTAATTTCTTATCTCAAATAACTTTATAGATATGAGAAAAAAAAATTACGCCACAGACTTGAGATCTTAAATTAATTTAGCCGAAATATTGACAGTAGCCATTTTCTTAGTAAAAATTATAAATGTTTTGAAATTATATTTAATAAAAATCGTTAGAGCTTATTTTGAGAAAATAGCCTTTCTCTTTTTGCCTTTCAGTAAACTGCCATTAATTATAGAGTTGGTTATTAAATTCCAAAATCCCTCGGGGCAGCCCTATTAAAATCCTAAATACTAAGTTTTAAACCGACCAATCAAATATTTTAGGTTCAAGTCGGAAGTAGACAGATAGACAGACATATGAAAATTTAAAACCACCTTTTCGGATTCGGGGTGTCATGAAACGTAAAGATTCATCTAAATTTCGAATTTGATATTTTTGACGATCACAATACTTTCTCTACCTGTACAATAGCGAGAAAGTAAAAATATTTATTATTTGTGCACCTTTTGTTTTTCCTTTGTAACTTCAAGAAAGTTTCAATTTTCAATATCTATTTGGTTTGGTCACCTGGGCCGGTGTTCACGCAATCTGAAGTGAATATATTGCACATATATATGTATATAACCAAAAGAAATGATCAGAATGCACATCCACTAGTTTCTCAAGTACAAGTTACTAAGATGTGTAAGCCTAATAAAAAAAACTAAGTCTACCCTATAAACTTGAATTCATTTAAAGCTTCCACTATTTGTGTTTCTTGATGTTTTATATACCCACATGGGTTGTCACGATTTCTAATAATCAGGCTCACTATTTATTAAAAAATAGTCTAAAGCCTAAATATTTATATAGCACCTTATCTAAAGTATAAAATTTATTTTTAAATAAAAATTGAGTTTAAAGTTACTTTCACAATGCCATGATATCTAAGATATCAGGATCGCTAAATATGACTTAGGAAATACGTCTAAGGAACACAACTTAGAGTTTCACTAAGTACATATGAAAGGTACAACCTTTCTATGTTTATTGTTTTGGATTAATCCACACTGGTGGTTATTTGTCTTAAGGCAGCGATTTATGAGTGTATATATAGATAGACAACTAAGCCTATAATAATTCACTGCGGGCTAAAATATTTGATTCATAATATCCGAAGTTCAATAAAATAAAAAATAATTTATCCTTATACTTAAGGGAGCGGGGTAGTAACAATCAATACAAAAGATCACAAACAAAACCAACTTTATTGAAATAGATTAATTAACGATAAATAGTCAGTTATATGCTGTTGCTTGCTGTATAATGTTAGTAAATATATTTCTAGATTCTTCTCTATCCTTTGTGCTTTTTTCACACTCAATTCCATATTGTACCCTTTAAATATTCAATAAACATTAAAACAGTCCTCATATTTAAGGTTTAATAAACTTGAAGTTAATGGTTCATGTAAACAAAATTTTAAATATATTATATATATATATGTGAATATTTTTTTTACCCGTTTGGACTATATGATAAGAATAACTTAATTGGTTTCATTATATTATTTGGATAGTCACTCCAACGTATTACATATAATTCATAGTTGATTGTGTATATAATAGTAAACAAAAGTTTTGCATAATAACAGATCCAATGTTTATACATTTATTCATTAACATCTTAAACAATTTATAAAATCAAACAATCAAAATTAAACTTCTTGAGAATGATACCTCATGAACCTAATAAATATTTTACGGAACAATATTAATTCTAGGAAGTCAACAAAAGATGTAATTTTCTTCTCCCATAAATGGACACACAATTATGTTTGTTTAGTAGTGTGTGTGTCCTCCCAATTCACAAAGAGCTCCTCTTCACTCTCTGGCATGTTTCTGATGAGGTTATCCGTGTTCTTTAGTGAAAGATTGACCCATTCTTCTGAAGCAGCAACAATAAGATGCTACAAATTGTCAAGCGCGGGGGGACAACGATGAATGGCCTGTTTAAGAGTGTATCAAGCCTGTTTAATTAGATTCATGTCCATTAATTGAGCTGGCCATTCCATTTGGATGATGCCATTGCTTTCTAAGCAATGCCTACCCAATTGTGCACGGTGTGGTGTGGCATTGCCATCGGCCATGATTAAATGTTGTCCTACTTCCCACCTGTATGGAACCATAATGACCTCTATGATGTCCCACACGTGTCAAATACTAATAATGAGGTATCCGATGGGAATTAGTGGAGTACTATGGCCTAACATTACCCCAGCCAAAATCATCACAAATCATCTACCTAACGCGTGGACCTCTGTTACATGTCTGTACTGGTATCGCCGTCCAGAATTTCTCCAGACTCTCCTGCGTCTTGTGTCAGTCATCAATGCAACTTTATCCTTATCGCAAAATGATATAATACCAAATCAATTATAAACCATCCTTAGTAATGAATGTTTTGGGATGGAAACAAACATCTTAATATTAAAATAAAAATTACTTGTTGCTTGTCTGTTGTTCAAACAAACCCAAACCACTATAACGATTGTGCTGATATTTCACATGAATATAACTTGGATCTCCAGTCAGCATAAAAGATATATTTATTTATTTATATTAGTGTACAATCAATTCATATTTTTTTCACTGTGCTGTCTTAAACCCCATGATCCTTAGCTATGTTCTCCGATGAATGAATGTATAATTTACTATTTCAGTCCTACGTGATTGCCAGTGAAGATTGGTAAAATGGGGAGTTCAAAATTCATTTAGTTTACGTTATAAACTACTTCTCACCGCAGAAGGTTCGAACTTGTCATGCAGGTATAACAGCACACCAAACATTCAGAAAAAAATTTAAATTTCAAATTTTATAACCCGAAATAAGGATAAAGGTTTCCTTCCTAAAATGTCCTACGATAATAGAATAAAACACTTCCCGTGAGGCAGAAAGTGAAATACTTACTTAGAGATAGAGGGAAAACCACCAAATTAATCTTAACCTTAATGATTTCAAATCTAGGGTAGTTTTATTGGCTGGTGGTTAGTGGGGGGAGAAGGAGGTGGAGGATGGAGATTTACAAAACCTTAGAAATCAATTCTTTTTGTTTTAGTAAAAAATTTAATGTTTCCAGTTAATTTTACAGGTCAATCTGTCTCTTAGGCAGCTTAGTGTTTCATCTATGTTATTTGTTAAATTGTGATATTATTTTTTGTGGGATATGTTTCTGTAACAGTTTATCTAATGTATTTTTATATTCTAATGATAATGTTTTAGTAAATATTGCGTTTTTATATGTATTGAATTCATTTTTGCACTTAATTTTTTATATGATTAATGCTCCTTTCAAAAAAATGTTTTTTAAATGTATTTATTGACATATTTTGTTCGGTATTATCATAGTTATATTGATATTATACAAGAAGAAATAATTATATAAAGAAATCAACTGGAAAATGAACATTACAATGTATATAGCTTTGATATCTATCTGTTCGCATGAATTAATTGAGCCTTTCCAGATATCTTAGAAATATAAAATTTTTCATACGAATAATTTTCTATAGAAAAAGGTCGAAAAAACTGAAATTGTATATGGCGGATTCCAAATTGTTGTTAGAACCAGGCCGTAATCGTTTAGAATAAATAATTCATTTTTTAAACTCTAAACTGTTACAATTGTATGAAACTTTCATTTGTTTTAATGGTTTTACAAACATGTATGCTGTGTTACACTTTTTTTATATTTGTTTGCACCAAAATACTAAAGATTAAATATTGTTAATTGAGAAATTATTAACTAATCTTCAAAATAAATGTCAGCTCTAAGAACATTTTCAAATTATATCTCAAAATTTTGACATTTTTTTACACTATTTAATTTTCACCTTTTGAAGTAGAATTTAATAATACAGCATTAATATTTAAACATAATTTAAGATTTGGTTAATTTTCCCTGTGGATAATTGTATGGACAGAAAAGGTTAATTTCACCGTGTGAAGAACCAATACACCAGCTAGTAGTAAAATAAATTGACAGTGGTTTGGATCCCACGTTAAACTGTAAGTCCTACATCTCACCTCACAATAACCCTACCATTACACATTATCTAAATGCGTATAACCCGAACGGTCAGTAAGACGCGATGCTAATAACGAGTAAAATAAAATACGTAAGGAGGGAGTACAATCAGTTTACCGTAGGTATATCCTGAAGTATAACCTGTGTGTACGCTCTCATGGTTCCATAAGTATAAGTGTATATGCAATGCTTTCACTTACTATGTTTTCTCTTCTTGGGATTATCCTCCTAGCTCATTAACCCTTTGTTGACAGAAGGTACTTTTAAGTACCATTAACTTTCTTACATGTTTTTGCCCACCAAAGTTATATTACAATTTTTTAAAGTTAACTATATGATTTTGTGTTCTACTAGACTCATACAATACACATATATTTTCCTTTTTAGCAAAATTTGTATATTTCAATTATTTCAGGCTATGGTACTTGAAAATACCGCTGGGCTATATAGAGTCTAAGTTACAAACATATACTAACCTACTTGGAATAAAGAATAATATAATTACTTGAATATAAATACAATTCTGAAATAGTTTTTATATGTATTAGTATTAATTGGCTCTGGAAGGGGAATAGTATTGACTATGTCAACATCAACTGATCTATCCAGATGATTATTTGTCTGTGAACTCGTTGATGGCTGAGAATTGATAGTATCTGTACTTTCATGCTGTTTTGACAATTCAGTCAGGAAAATGTCATCAAATGTGTTTCCAGTAGAAATATCTCTAGGAATATCCTCAACATCATCATTTTGCTCACTATCCAAATCATCATCAGATTCAATATCAGTGTCAGGATTATTGTCCTCTGGAAGCTCGTCCCACAAAATATCTAGAATTTGTTTGTCAGAAACAGTAGGCTTACACGTGTTCAATTTCTTGTCTGCCATAACCTACCAAAAATAAACCTACATTAGACTTATAGAAAAACCTAGTATGAAAAAGTATTTTACAATTGTTTTCAATTGTATATATTTTATAACAATATAACTAATATTGAAAAAGGGGGCTTACTTGTTTTTGTTTTACGTTAATTACTAGCAGCCCAAAGGTCCAATTTAAAATATATCCTAAATACTTCTAGTAGCCCATTGGTACTTCTCAGTCCACTGCATTTATAACCAAATAAAACAAATATATGCACTGCTTTACTTCTAAAAATATCACTGGAATATCCTAATATATAACTAAACACAATGCTTATATATAATATTTAAATTTCTAGCCATAGCACTCATAAATAAATTTACGAAAAGATAAACCAATACATGAAGTCATAGCATGACACTATCAATAATAAAACAATTTCCTGTTTCTACAGAGTATGTTCAATGTGATAAAATTTAATTTCTTTGTGAAGGAAGAAGGTACTTAGAAGTACCAACGGGCCCTTGTGTTGACATAATTGCCAAGTAATTTATTATATGGTTTAAAAGGAGGTGGTACCTAAAAGTACCATTGTTCAACAAAGGACTATACATTTTACCTTATAGCTGGGCAACAAAGGGTTAAGTGGTTAAGGGTTTAAACTAAGAATATAATGTGTTATTAATGATTATACTCCTCAAATACGCTTACTATGATTTCCTTACGCACGAAAATCTATGTCAAGTCGAAACAATTTTTAAGGTTGGTATTTGATTTAAGTAAAATCGTGGTCAAGCGATCGAAGGGGTCAGCCTAAAATATATATATATATATATATAAGTAAACTATTTTGACGCGTTTAACATTACTATTATAATAGTGCACTGTTTAATATCTCCAGGTTTAAGGGTTTTGGAGCTACCTTCATCATAAGCAAGTCATCCTAATGAGTTAGACACAGAATATATATGTAAAAAAAAGGTCCTGCCTGAGATTTACGTACATAATCGGTTATCCTGAGTACTTATGAAACGTGTTGTTCACTTAAAACCAGTCACAAGATACCAATATTCATTTCACAGCCGGCCTGTTTCTAAAACCATTGACGCATAAGAAAAGAATTTAAGCAAGAATGGAATTAATTTCTTATTTTACTTTCTCGCTTTCTTACAGGTAAAGAAAGTATTGTGATCGCCAAAAAAATTGATTTCGATATTTGGAGTAATCTCGAGGTTTCATGACCCCCCCGAATCCGAAATATTTGTTTTCTAATTTGCGTCTGTCTGTCTGTATTTCCAGTTAGAGCCTAAACTATTTTATCGATCAGTCTAAAACTTGGTATCTAGGGTTTTCATAGGATTTCCTTAAGGGATTTTTGAAATAGGAAATATAGCCCTAAAATTAATGGTAGTTTACTAAAGGTAAAAGAGAGAAAAAAAATCGATTTTCTTAAAATCGGCTTTAACGATTTTGATTAAATTTCATTTCTAAAATTTTTTAATAAAATAAACAAAATGGGCTCTCTCAATATTTCGGATAAATTAATTTAAAAGCTCCGGTCTGATGCGTAGATTAACTTTTTTTAATCATATTTACCGAACTAATTTATATATGAAACTATTTATCATTGCAAATATGTAGAACTATAAATAATATAAATATTTTATTTTAAACATATTTTTATAAAACCAATAACTTTCAAGCTATACAAATATATACATATATATTAATTTTTTGATCACTAAAGCTAAAGTAATTCGACCTTAAAAAAATCTAACTTGAAATGTTAATGGATGTAGACGTCTGATGAACCTCCGAACGCTAAAAAGTGGTATTTGCAATGCCGTTTGTCTATGTGTCTCTTTAAACTTAAAATTAAGAGTAGTTTGATAAAAGGTGAAAAGAGAAAAAATCGATTTTCTAAAAATCGGCTCTAATGATTTTGATAAAAATTCGTATCTAGGCGTTGATTAAGACTATAAATAAACTGGCTATTCTAATTTTACCATGGAAATGAATTTTAAGGTACATTACATAAGCCTAAATTTCCGTATCTCCGCAACTATTTGAGATACTATATAACTTAACATTGCAAAATTGTAGTACTATAAAAATTAAAAATAAATTTACATGAAATATATTTTTATAAGACCAACAGTTACTGAGATATTGGCAAATATATTAATACAATTTTGTAGGTTTTTGTTGTAGAGAGATACTACTTAAGATTTAACGCAATAATTCTCCAATGCCATAGAGTGATTAAATATAAGTAAGTCTCACAAAAAGATTGTTATTTTTCCTTAAACCTCTCAGGATAAATGTTTGTACAATAATGATCTATTTCCATTTTGGACTCAATAGTCAATATTTAAATTTTTTTGTTGGTCAAAATTTTTAAATGAAGAATGTAATAGCAATGTGATGATATGAAGATGTGCAACCACTAATAAAATGTCAAAAATGTTAACTGGAAGTTGAAATTTTAATATGAAGTGTTTACCCTTGTGGACCCAATACTTATCTTTTTATCAGTCAAAACATACAAAAGAGGAAAATGGTTCTTTAAAAATAAAACTATAAAATTTAAAAGCAGGACTCAAATAATGTTTGATATAGATATAGTGCAATATATGCTTGGGTTTGCTAGTATATATTATTTCGTTTCACATATATTACGAGTTTTGAGTAAATATCTCAAATTTTAAACAAAAGAGCGAAAAAGTCCGTGTTGATTTCCGTACCTTTTCTACTTTAAATGATAGTTCTGGCAGTTGATCATATAGTTGATGCATTACGTTGATTTATTTAGTTATTTCAGTTAAAACCATATCAATTTAATTATTGTTTATTGAAAAATATCTTCTATTTCTTATATTAATATATGGCACTTGTGAATGATAGTTTGGGAGTGACCGTCAAAAGAGTTATTATTCATCATGTTGATTAATCCTGTGCTAATTATTTTTCTTACTATACATTGGCTTACATGATATATTCTTCTGTATTTAGTCCGAGAGATACTGAACGAACAAAAGTATTCAACCTTTGTCATGACTGACAAGTGTTGAACGCACAAAGAAGACCACTCACTCCGTGGTTGTAAGCCTATTTAAAAACATTACAATCAGAAGCTTTCAGATGATGAAAAATACTTGAAAACACTCCCACTGGTCACCTCAAATCATGGATGGACCCAACTATCGTTCTCTATTGAGATTTCAATACTTCCCCCAGCCTTACCCCGTGTGGTCCCATGAGGGAAACCCATTTAAGATCAACAAACCTTAGTTGAAAGCTTTTATGGTTCTATTGTGCTTATTCCGACGAGTCTGAAATAATTAAAGGCTAGATGTTCCTGACAACATTGCTACGAGGTTTATTGCCTTTACTGAAAACCCATTACTGATACATGATTCCTTAAGATATCTTAATTTTTTTTACTGATTAATAAACTTTGTATACTTTTCCTTGTCTTAGCGTTAAGTCCTTAACAACCAGATATATTCTATTGCATTTATATTATTATTACCGCTTTTTTTGAATTTTGTTTTAAACTGCCCTTTACTGTTATAAATCATCCATTTTTCTGAATATGTATCTATGTAAATGTTAAATTAGTTCAAATAAAAAATATTTGTTAAAGAAACATGGTTTGCCTACTAATTTGGATACGAAACAATAAAAATAAAACTTTTTTTTTTGTATTTCAGATTGAAACGTATTCTGCAACTACATTTTGGAATTCAGTATTCATGGCGATAATATTAGCAACAAAAAATTAGTTAATGGAAAATTGAATTACACGCCTATAGAGTAACCGTTGTTCATGTGGTTTAAGATATAATCTTTGAAAAACCACCACACTTATTGAGATGTAAAAAAAAATTATGTCTTATGTCCGTCCTGAAAGTATAAGAAACACAGGAGTGAAAATCCTGTCTAAATCGGTTACGCAGTTTTCATGTTTTTCGTGAGCTATAAACACACAAACAAACTTCTTTTATTCAAGTAAGAGATGAGATATTTGATAAGTGAGCTTCCGTCTTTTCTGTCATGTGCGTGGTAGATCTTCTGTTCAAACGTCACTTGTTGACATCACCATGGAAACCCTGACTTGTTTGGTTTCCATGGATACGTAAACAAATATTGTTGTAAAGATTCGATACTGGACACACAGCAGAATGCATGGAAATTCGCTAAGAAAATTGAGGTTTCGTTGGTATCTACTTTATTTTCCCACATCCTAAGCCTCTATACTTTAAAATGACAGATCGTTGTTAAAATTAGATAAATTGGTTTCTCTTCATCAAGATCGACGCTAGTCCTTAGGCAATAGAATTCAAAACTATCCAACCCCACGCCCACCCCCAGCCACCCACTTAGCCCCTGAATGAACTCCGTTAATAAAAAAACACTTCACCAATTGAGCTGAAATTGTGCATGGGCATAACTCAGACGTTCATTTAACACAATTTTTCGGCTAAATAAAATTACTTAAACCATTTAACCTAGAACACCCACCATTTAGCCCCCCCATAGGTCTATCTGGAACCATTGGGGTCAGGGAGTCGTCCTTTGGGTGTGTGAGCTCGCGGGCGCTAGAATGTGAGCACCCCTACCCTCACCCATCTCACCTCACCCAGACGTATCAGCAGAAACACTAAGGATCACTCAATTTTAACAATATACTTTTAATATTTATTTACCCATTAAAATGTGTATCCATTTATAAATCAAGAAACTGATACATACTAGTTTCTGACACACAACACTAGTATTACACTAGAGAATAAAGTCTTCTTTAAGTGAATCAAAGGGGAAATCTTAGTATTTTAGTAACGATAAGAACTGCATAGACCTTTCAGACTCTATAAGCAAGTGTGTCTTCCAGGAAATGGAACGCCATTGGGAGTGTTTTAACAGGTCACACAAACACACGCGTGTTTTTTTGTTTCTTTCCAAGGGGTCAGGTCTGCATTAGTAAAAAAGACGATTTAATTGATAGGTGTCTATCGATTAGGGAGGTGCGTCGAGTCTTCAGGATGTCTAAGCGAAAAATTAAAGTGTTTTCTTTAAGTGATAAACTTAAAATTGTGAGTGCGTTCGAGCAATGATAAAAACGATCAGAAAAAAGGGAGTTTGGATACAGAAGAAACGCCCTTTCCAAATAATCAATTAGCTTTAAATGCGTTAGTGATGTTCCAAAGGATGTTTGAATTTTCGACATATATTAATCAGTCAATTTTTTATAAGTATTATGTGATCTTGAAAATCTTGTTCAAAATACCAAAACAAAAAAAAAAGATGACTTATTTCATTAAATAAGTGTAATATTTTTACATAATAAATGTTTTAGATAATTTATTACTTTTTTACTCTCCATGCATTCCTCATCCTGTTTCCCGTTTTTTATTATAACTCTATGAGAGAAGTAGGTGCTAGACCTGGATTAGTGAACACCTATAAGTGAGCGAAGCCTCTCCTGAACCTCTATAAGTGAGAAACCGGCTAAGTGAGAAATCTATATAAGCGAGAAAAAATTCCCGGTCTCTCGAACTATCGCATATTCAGGTTCGACTGTATTGTAAAAGGGCTAATTTAGATCACCACAATTAATTTTATTTATTATATCCTAAATAGTATATATGATTTGAATATAATAAAAAATTGTTAAATATTGAATTTAATAAGGGTAAACTATAATATATATATATATATATATATATATATATATNTATATATTATAGTTTACCCTTATTAAATTCAATATTTATATATTTATATAATATATATATATTTGTAAACACATGAACATTGTTCTAAATTTTAGTGTGTGTGTTTGTATAATTTTCACTATAGTTAAATATACCTTACTGTTTATTTTATTGTATATTTAATGATGAAACACTAACATATATATAACATTTATATTTTGTTGGGTATTCCATTGGAAGGACATTTTGAATTGAGTTATATTATGCTTAGTAAAAATATCTAATATTTTTTTATTGTATATAAATTTGTTATCCCTTATCCCTTCTATTGCTCTACAGGAGGTTACAATTTGTGTTTATTGGGTTATTGGTGTCTCTCTATTTGTACATATTATGTGTTATTGTTGCGGTACTTGAGGGATTGTGGTCATTTAATGATGATGGGGTGAGGTACGTTAGATACTAAGAGTTACTGTAAACAAGAGGTATCGTAGTGGCCTCTAACTATGGCCAAGATAACGAGGATAAGAAACACAAAATATTTAATTTATTTCCTTTATTCTCTCAGGTGAAATTTTGGTAAGGTGGCAAAAACGTATAAATATTTAGAGAAAGTTTTTTATCAATATACAACCATAAATATTAATAGATCTATAAAAAAAACATAAAAAATATAAATGTTTCGACAAGTACATTCACAGTATAACACCCCAAACAACACTTAACTAAAATTCGTATTTCGTAGACCTCCTTTCAAAAAAATATAGCAGTACGCTTACTTTTATAAAAAAATTAATCTGCAATGTACATTATGTTGCTGATACCAAATTTATGCGAAATATTTTACAACTCCAAAAGAAATGATATCAAAGATTATTCACGTGCATAAAGATACATTTATTTCAAAGAAAAATTTAAAATTATCTCATCACAACACCAACAAAAAACTTATTAACAACCATATATTTTACAGCTCGGATTTATTTTAATCTTATACATGAAACACTTTACAAATAAAAGTAATTTATATCAAGTTATCATAGCAAGTATAATATATTTTGTCATGGAAAGGTAAATACCTACAATATTTTTACATTTAATGTCAATACCACAAAACAAATCAATGTTGCTAGTAATTGGAAATTTGGGTACACAATACATTTTTAATACAATAAAATTATATATTAACCAAATTAAAAGTATATTAGGGGAATAAATCAAAATATAATAAATCTATGTAATCGTGCTTTCCTATCAGGAAACAAAAGTTTCATATTTAACTAAAATCATAACCTATTAGGTTTTAAAAAATCAAAGTTTAGTAAAGAAATGGTGTTTTAAAATTGATATTTTTATTTAATTACCAGTTGTAAAAACGATCAATTCTTCATGTATCCAAATGTTTATATTAATAGACATATTACAGTGGGAGACCCACATGGCAGGGGGAGAGGGGGAGATTTGGTACGATGGTACCGAGCCCAGGACTCCTAGGATTCCGAGCATAAGACACAGAATAATATATTTAAAGAAAATTGTAGTCAATGAAATTTAAAAAAATTTGAATGACAATAAATAAAATGCCTAGCCAAACAATGGAATAGTGCATGACCAGCCACCCATCTTGGGTATTTTCCGGTAGAGCCTACTGGCATTTGTCTAGTAATAAAATTGGTACGGTGCAGTCCTGTTCTTCGTTTTGAAGTGTTTGGAAATTTCACTGAAATATTATTTTATTATTAAATTAAATCTGGCGCATGAAAAGAGTCTGGTGGAGCATCAAGTTCAACTTAAATGTGATAATTTTATCTTGTACCGTGCCTAACACTTCAGTGTTCAGTTACATATTAAACTGAGTAAACTGTTTTTTAAAAGTGACCAAATATTTTTTTTAAAAGGGCATACAAATCTAAATAGAGCAGTGGTGGAATAACGGGCGGGAGGGTTGCGCTTTCTCCCCTAGGAATAAGTTTGCGTCCCCTTTCTTTCGATTGGAACAAAAAGGCTCTCTCTCCAGAAATAAACTTACCCCAGTTTTTATTTATTTCAATTCCCTCTGATATTCCAGAATACCAAGCCGAAAAATGATTATGTAACAAATTCCAATAAGCTTCAGTAGGCGTTCAATTTTCAAAAAATTGGCATGGCAAATATAGATGAGGTATTTAATTTTTTTTAATACCGGCAGAGAGCACTCCAAATGGCTTCTAGAGGCACCAATTTGAAGAGAATCAATGTGAGGACCAGTCCAAAAAGCTTCAAGAGATAACCAATCATTAACATTTTTAGGGGAAGACAATTCAGAAAAACTTATGAGAGCATCTAGATCTCCATAGTTTTCCGGGAGAATACCGATTTAGATAGCTTATTTAATATACACCACATTTTCCAAAATTATTAAGGCCTTAATAGCTCATGGGAACATTTAAGTTTCATAAAAACAAAAAAATGTTTAGAAGTACCACTCCATATACTTTCAAGTGAAATCTAGTTTTCAAAAATTTTCCTGTGGTAGACCGCTCAAAATATCTTTTAAAATTACCAAAGTTCCTAAAGGGTTACAGGGGGAAACCATTCCAAATAGCTTATCTTTATTTATAAAATAGCATAAGGGGTCACTCCAAACAGTTCTCAAATATATCACGTGGGATGGATCCCAAGGGGTCAAAACTAAACAAAAATTAGTTTTATTTTATAAGCTAGTCTATCCCTCTAGACTTATAAGGTTTTGCTGCCACTTAAGTGTAATAGAACAAAGAGAGAGAGACCCGCACTTTGCCGGTGGTACCAACCAATCCCACCCTGAACACCTGGTGGGCCTGATTACAGAAATAAAGTTTAGTAAATATCAGAACTAAACTGAACTATGATTTGTTAACATTAATATTTTAAAAAGTTCCTTGGTGGCCAGATGGTCTTAGGCAGCAATCTCTTTGTTTTAGACTAGACTACCCAAGATATGGAGATTGGGGTTAGAATCCCGTTTGGGTGTACGGAGAGGGTTTTTTCCAACATAGTTTACATCTCACCCTCCACGAAAATACGTGCACACTTCCTCTAAATTCAACCTAAATCAGCCCTAACTAATTAAATAAATAAATAAATATATACATGTATATAACAACAAGTAGTGAGTGATCTTCAATTGAGCCCCTGCAGAATGTATTAGGGAATAAGATTTTAAACATGGAAACTCACTGAAGGTACAGTAAATTAACGTTAAGATTATTTTATATACTCTAATCCCCAAGATTACTTAATTAAAAGCTTGTTTTCATATCAATAATTAAATATAGATATATTTAAAAAAAGTAATAGCGAGAGTTTGAATAGGGAAATTAGCAATTAATTGCACATCAATTTGTATTCCATCTTAATACTTGCAAACTCACATTTGGTGGCGTTAATCGATAAGTCTGAATATGGTAAAATTCCACAAACAACATCGTCACCATCATCATCATCACTATCACTATAAACAACAAACTAGACTATATGAATTTGACACTTAGCCTGCGTGCCCATTAATATGGTTTAAAACTTCTATGATCAATTCATTTCAAAAACACATTGAAAATATACAAAAAATATATTTGAAAAGATTCTACTATTTGAACATCCTTTTCATATTCTATATGGTGGTTGCCTATCTTTGGCTTATAACGAAGGAAGAACCCCTTATGATACGTTGAATGGCTATTGAGCTTATTGAAGGCAATGGCCCAAGTTGTTTTTAACAAGGAGCCACTTGGGATGGATAGATGGATAGTAACAGGAAATAGAAGAGGGCAAATGTGATGGAGTATCCCCCAATTGGGTGACTTTGATACAAGTCAAACATAAATATTTTTAAATTCTTTGACATACCAGGAGAATCGTTACTTCCTTTTCCGATGATGTTTTCTAACTAACATCATCATTGAAGTGTAAAAATGGAACGTGTTCCATTTTGAAATTTTTCTATAATTTTTTTCTTAACTAAAGTTCTGAAAATCAAAGACCAAACATAAACTTTATGGCTATTAAAAATTTAAACACGAAAATAAATATTTAACATAATTAAAATATGTTAATTACTTTATTTAAATGAATAGTAGTAAGAAATAGGATAATCTTTATATAATTATAAACAAAACTTTAAAATACCAGTTACTAGTTAACGAACTTAAGCTGATCTGCTTTTAAACCAATTTATTACTCTGGTAATAACATGGGACACACAAGATATATAAATTTTTAACAAAACGGTGATTGGCAAACTAATAAAATTATTTAAGTATTATTGACTACACGTACACCGTTTATTAAATTTTACATTTATATGTAAACAAATATCCTTTTTTATTTTTCAGTTTAATAGGATAGGTTTTGTGGCATTTGCTGAGAGATTTTTTTTATAGATAAACATAAATTTCATGTGCAACAATAATTTCCTATACCATAGACATCTTTCGGTTGAAGAAACCAGCTCTCCACAGTAGTGATCAAGTTGTCAAAGCATTATTCTCTCATAACATTCTGTCACAGTTTTTTTTATCAGGTCAGGATTCAAATCCTGACCGAATTCAATACAATGAATCATTAACTTTACCACAGTCGTTACTGTGTGTGATAAATGTACCTGGTGTCCCAGGACTTACTTCTGAAATTGGCTAAGCTTTATTATTGGCAAATTTTAAGATGTGGGACTGAATGTTGGGTTTTATGAAGATTAGGCAAATTTTAAGCTCTTTGTTTATATGATTAGCGTATTATAAAAGTGGACTTAAACTACACCCAACACAAAAATCATTCTTTATAGTTGGTTTTATAAACTCTTTTTTTCTTAACTCAGGCAAATACCGATGCACTTACATTTAGCATATTTTCTGATCCTAGAGACATATATTTGATTTAGATTGTAATCTGCTAATAGCCAAAACACAAGAACCGGTTGTAGCACTACATATAAATATAACTATAACCCTGCAGAGATTAGCACCAATGAAATGTAAACAGTCAAAAACGTGAACTAACTACCTCTTGGAAAGGAACAACTAACTCTTTTGTTTGAAACGTACCTAAGAGGTCTCTCTACCAGGTTTAAGCTATTATTGGTACGGTTCGGTTATTATTTTAGTGCAGACTTACATGCTATTTGGTAATTTAATTTTTATAGTTATTATCGAACTTAAAACTTCAAAATAACTTATTATATTATGATTAATATAATAATGGATGGATGTATGAGCTAATTGTCTAATAATATACAGTGCATACACTATCATAGCTATAAAAGAGTGAAACCATCTGTTTTAACTGATTTGTGAAAACCATCTTCAATACGACATGTCTAATTCAAAACCCCAACCTACTAATCGTAGGTGAATTGTGTAGTGTATAATTAACGCAGCTTGAATAATTTAAAGGTGACCTGGTGGTCTAGGGGTAAGGTATCAGAAATCTGATCTGGGGGTCCAGGTTTCAATCCTCAGTCCAAGCACAGATTTATCTGATTGACAAACCCTTCCTTAACCTCTGACAAGACGTGTAATAATCATAGCTTATGAATGTAAGGAGTGCCAGGTCTCCACCGTGGTTCGGATTCCACGTTAAACTGTAGGTCCTCCATTTCATTTCGCGATCACCCTACCTTTGCACATTAGCGTAATTGCGTAAAGCCTGAACGGGTGTTAAGATAATAATAATTAAAAAATAATAATATTAGTAATAATACATTAATTATTTACGCAAACAGAACTTCAAATGTATTACTATAAAGAGTAATACTCTTTGTATAACATGATAAGTTTCTAATATAAATATTGTCAATTTGTGTTAAGCGGATAAAATATGGATACTGCGCCCTCCAAAAGACCTATATTCCAATATAAGAGTGAAACTGCAAATAGGTGTAAGGGCTATCCGACATTTTAAAAATAACGAAGTAATAGGCCTCTGTTTATTTTTCATAAATCTTTCAAATAAAAAAAAAAGATGAAATGAAATTACCAAACTTACAATAGATCTAGATCAAGTTTTCATAAAAATATTTACCGAATTATTAACAATGATCATTTATTTAGAACATATTATTCATAATACCCGGAAGATTTCAATAAATAAATACTGGATAGTAGATGAAAGATATTCGGAGGAAGTCTCTACATGTTCTATATTCTCTTCGAGTATGTTTGACAGCTGTTTCTTCAATTCCTTCTAATCGCTTGCGAGGTATAGAAGAAAGAAAGGGCTGTCTTTCCTTGCACATGGTGAGGAATCGAGGAATCACTGAGGCGGCAAGCTTTCAAGCTGGGCGATCTACTTGATGTCTAGAGTATTAGCCGGCCGTCAAGAGAACAAGCAGTTGTTGGCAGCCATGCTCAAAATAGAGACTCAAAGAATAAGCCAGCAGCTGGGGAAAAGTCTAGACAAATTTAAATATTAATTCCATATCTAACTACACCTCTTTGAGGTTGTGACTGATTGGTATTCATCCTTTCCCTTAACTTAAACTGTATGTCAGAGGGGAGGTAAAGGGAAAATATGAACCTTAATTACCATCAGAAAAATATTTGCTAGAATTGGAATACACTAACGAACCTGGTGGAGAGATGTTGTCAAATATTTGTGTTTGACGAGCTGTATGTGCCTGAAGAATAGAAAACCTTAGTAAGAGGAGAGCATAACATTATTATTATTATTAGCACCGCGTCTTACTACCCGTTCGGGTTATACGCACTTACGCTAATGTGTAATGGTAGGGTGATTGTGAGATGAAATGGAGGACCTACAGTTTAACGTGGGATCCGAACCACGGTGGAGGCCTGGCATTCCCCACACTCACAAGATGTCTTGTCAGAGGTGAAGGAAGGGTTTGATAATCAGATAAATCTTTGCCGGGACCGAGGATCGAACCCCGGAGAGCATAACAAATTATAGACAAATACCGTATGTGAATATTGACAAAATGAGCAATCACTGATATTAATATATCGAGTGAGAGAATATGTTGTAACTAAGTGAAGATGCGATGTTGCTTGATCATTAAATTGTTTATCAGAAAGAATATTAGAGGAACAGTCTTGAGGGTTAGCATGAGGGTTTTTTTTTAGATAGAGAGAGGATGAGAACACCTCCGATGCATCTGACTGACATCCTATCCCATCTACATACAACACACATTAATTCAATTAGTACAAACGTGTTTAATCTGAAATGGTGGATAGAAACGGTCATTATAAATATAACGCTATTGTTCAGTTATCTAAAAGAATCATAATATAAATTTTCATAATCATATATAATAAATATATTTGTTCCCTGGCATTAAACAATATATCAACAAAGTTAACAACTTCAAATGCTAGAAAAGAATGAAACTTCGTAAAAAAAACAGTGTTCACGTAGAAACACGAACTCATTCCCGTCCTTCCCCCACCACAAGCTAGCTCATATCACGTGCTATTTCATATACACGCACTTAGGGATGTGGTATCGAAATAAGAGTATCGATACTATACTCAACACAGGTATCGGAAGAAATATTTCGATACCGTACTTGTGTCAAAAGAAAATTATCGATAGCAGTTAGTATCGGTATCGAAATTTAATCTGTAAAAAAGTTTTTTTTATCTAGTAATAATAATTTAAACATTTGTATCGTAAATGTATTTTTATATTTATTTAAAAACTGGAAATTATAATGATTGAACTCTACCAAAGCTTATTTTGTTTAGTTCGTGATGACAGTGATCATTGACAATGCAAGGGGTAGTAGACTGTTTACCACTCGCCCCGTCGCTCAGTCAGGCATCAGGTTGTATTGATAAACAAAGATGAAATAACACCAATGAATTAAGAGCTAAAAGAGATTGAATGCTAGAGTTGGATCGTGCTTGAGATGAATACAATAAGTGAGAATTGAGAAATAGTGTAATTGGTTCTTTCTCCACAAACCAACCTAGTAAACATTAAATCCCAGCATGAGTGAAAATAACAAAAAAGTTTGTTTCTTTTGATACTGATCTGATACCAGAGTGTGAGTATTGATATCAGTAAAAGTATCTAGTAAAAACAAAATACTAACTTCGAAATATAAATATCGATATTAGTAAAGTTTCAATTCTTTTCACATTCATACACCCATTACCAACTGCAATGAATGCTCACTGCTTATCACCCGGTCTTTTTGACATTACCTCACGTGCTGATAATATAATTTGATGGCATATGGCTTACTGTTATTCCCTGAAAAATAAGTTGTACAACAGAAGAAGACCCCTGCTTCAGTAGCCGCATGGTCTACGACGTCACACTCGTGTTAAACCAGAATGCCGATGACAGGGCACTGGAAGAACGAATTCCACTCGTGTGTGCGTTGTTTTCGAAAATTGTTTTCCCAGCTCCCTCCACGCAAATAAGTGTACATTTCATTTCCTCTAAAATTCAATCATACTCATCCCTAGCTCACTAGAATAATTAGTACATATGCGTATAATCTTAACGAATAGTGAAACGTGGTTCAAAATAGAAAAAGATTAACTAAAGCCACCCGTGAACATTGGCAGAGTTTAAACTCAGACTCAGATTCAGACTCAGACTCAGACATACTTCTGCAATCATTATTTTTTGAAAGGTCGTAGAGTACTTCCAACAATGTCCCTCCTATATGGATATATTATTGCAACTGCAGCACGCCAACAATGTCCCTTCTACATGGAGGCATTATTGCAACGGCAGATATCCAACAATATCCCTTCTAAATGAAGACAGTATTGCAACTGCAGCACGACAACAATGTCCTTTATGCAAGGAGGGATTATTGCAATAAAGACAAAAACAGTATTAATTTACTATCAAAGATACAAAAAATAAAATAGATTTATACGCTAAGCCATGATATAATTGAAAATTTTCAAAATTTAAGATGCAAATGCAAGAACACTAAAAGTGTATATCTTTTGTGTAGTCACTATTGCAACGAACATAACAGAAAAGTATAAATGTATTATCAAAGAAACAAAACTAAATAAACACAAATTACAGACTAAACTTTAAATTAACAGAAAAAATTACTACGTTAAGATGAATGTGCAAAACGTTAGCAGTGAATATTTTATGCAAAGGCGTTGTTGCAATAAATAACAAAAGAAATAGTTCAATGTTATTATCAAAGAAACAAAATCAGTAAACCTAGTTAACACGCAAAGAAAAAAAAACAAAATCAACCTTAGTTTTAAATGAAAATGCATGTACACTCAAAGTAGCTTTCTCACGCGATATCATTGTTGCGATGAACAAAAAAAAGACACTCCATATTTAGGGCCTACTATTAGAATTTAGTCACTACATTTCATTGCAATTTGTTGTATTTTAATTATGAATGGTGCAATATAATCTATGCATTATATAGCTATGCGCTATGCATGGATGTAAACAAAGCTTTATACATGTAAATCAAATATCAAATAAAATTTAAAATATTAATAAGGTGTATATTTTATTTGTGAAAGAAACACTATCTACCTTCCAATTGAAATGCATAAAATTACTCAAAACATACTTTCAAAACACTCTTGTCAACAAGGAGTTTAATAATTGGTTTTGGTGACCTGGTGGTCTAGGGGTAAGGTGTCGGACTTCTGTGTTGGGGTTCCGAGGTTCAATCCTCGGTCCCGGCACAGATTTATCTGATTAACAAACCCTTTCTTCACCTCTGACAAGACATCTTGTGAATGTGGGGAATGCCAGGCCTCCACCGATTTCGGATTCCACGTTAAACTGTAGTTCCTCCATAACACATTAGCGTAAGTGCGTATAACCCTAACGGGTAGTAATACGCGGTGCTAATAATAATAATAATAATAATAATAATTGGTTTATTGATATTTCTAAACGTCTCTTTAACATGGACACTTAATAAAGAATGTGTGTCACTAAAAGATTTTTGAGCCGTGTTTTACTACCCGTTAGGGTTATACGTTTATCTAATAACTACGCTAATCGTTTTAAGAACTAGGAAGGTTATATTTAGAGTAATTGTACCCTCATTTAAGTGGGCGTGCAGCGTGGAAAACCATTTTGGAAAAACACCCTTGGTACACTTTACCGAGATTAGAACCTTGAACTCTCTTTCATAGGCAGTCTAGTCTACTGTGAGAGTAGCAGCTTAGACCATGCGGCCATTGAAGTGAGTCTTTAAGAGTTAATATATTTAAATTGTTACAAATATAAGACACAAATGCAACCACACTATCATTAGTTGTTGCCGTCTACGCTTGGCTCTCTAGTTAGATAGCGTGATGGTGTTTATACTATAACTTACGCTGTTATTATTAATATAATAAGTATAACAGAAGAGGTCCCATCTCAATCCAAGAAGTGTTTTTGAATTTAGAGAAACAAATTGACAAATATAACGTACATAGAGATTTAGAAATTTATGAATTTTTTTTAGATTGTATTTAGTCCGATAATTTATGTTGCTAATTATCTATAAACCCAATTTAAAAATAAAAAGTCCAGAAACAACACAAATCCCGTTTTATTTGAAACCAAATTATCAATGTAAACTGGTAATCCTACACATGTTGGAGATCACTTTTTCCACTGTGCTATGTTCACAATGAACAAGATTTGACTGAACATTAGAGTTTTTAACAAACCTCCAACTAATTGTGGCCTAACAGTACTATTAAAGTCATGGATAACACTCGAGACCAAAAACCACGACTAGGAAGATAAGTTTAAAAAAAAAAAAGCTCTTATCCTATTTCGGCATCGCCTCTATCAAACGAAAGCAACGAAGATGACTGAAATACCACCCAAAGATTGCGGAACCAGCCATCCAAGGCATGTATGTAGAAAATGACTTCTTTTGATAAGTTTAATCGAGTAGGAGAGCTTGTTTCAATTAGATGAATATTATCATCACAGAGTTTAGTTAAATTTAGTTATATAAAATGCATATGTGGTTTTATCCTTTGGGAAGTATTTAAAAAAATGTTTTAAAGGTCTATATAACAGTCACAAATCTAAATATTTTTTTCAGCACGTCTTATTGTTATCTTAGATATTAGAATATAACTACACAGCGTTGTAGAAGTAATGGAAATTGTATTTAAAGAAGACGTACCCACATTTGCATGGAGATATAGCTCTAAGACATTCATTAAAAAATACCCTCAATGCACTCGGCTGGGATTAAAGCCCCAATACATCTGACACCAACAAACCAGATTTTATGAGCTCAACATTTAATCCATTCTCTCATAAATAAGGGAAGCCCCATTTATTTAATAAGGGTAAGGAGCTAGTGAACGTTATAAAAGGACAGAGGTCATTTTTTTCAGTTTTCATAGCAGAATTTTTTTTTATTTGCCAAAATAAATAAAATATTGCTTCAATACCAACAGAGAGTTTCATTTTTCTCAAATGGTGATATAAATAGTTGTTGAATATCTGTCATGATAATAGCGGCCCTAGATGACAAACTTTTCGAATAAAGAGAAAAAAAGTGTTGCTATATTCTAGGAGAAACTTGACATATATTCAACATCTGTAGAGGTCACGATGTGATGAAAATTAAACTCTATGTTTAAATTGGAGTAAAATTTGAAACCTTTTGATTTAAAAAAATATTTTTCTATAAAATTGCACAAACACTGACCTTTTTTCTAGTCTCATATATCTCTAATTTAAAATTGGATGCTTCGTGCAAAATAAATTTTACTCAGAATGTAATTAATCGGGGCAAACAGCACTACAGGTAGTCTCATATAAATTGATGGTATGTAATATTTTAAAAATCGTCCTACCCAATATATATATATATATATATATGTATGTGTATATATATATGCTAATTAGCTTGTGTGGCTCATTGAGAGAAATGTAACTGTTGATAAAAGACTCAAATTTAATGCTCTAAGGCCATGTTTGGCAGATGTATTGTAAACATCAGTGGTGTAACTTTCATTGTGTAGAAAGGGAATTTAATTATAGTTAAGTTCACCTAAATTATTACATATTGTATTATCTCTAGCATATTGCCTGGTAATAATATTATGTTTATTAATGATTTTTATCCACACGACATGTCGGATTCATGACGAAACACTAAACAATACATATTTATCAGCTCCTCTCCTTCCATTTTAAAATTTATATATAAACTAAATAAATGACTAATTATACACTTTCATAATGCGGAAGGCAAGAAACTGTGCGTATAGCTAAAACCAATAAATCTGTACTTAATCTATCCTCACTATATTTCTTTACACTTACCTATCCTTGCATAATCCCTTCGTTTTAACAATATCCTTACATCGAGTCATACATTAACTTCAGAACTCTCATTGTTTCTCTATTTCACACATTTGTCTACACAATTTAACCACGTCTTACTCATACATGGCCTAAACCACCCTTTTGATCCACATACTCTACCATTATAAAGTTTCTACATCACTCGATCCATACTCATTCTCTCAACATGCCTAAGACAAAGTGAGAAGTTTCTTTCACATTGACATATATGATTCCATTTCAAACCACACAACTTCAGCAACCATTCATTACAAACAATAGCCAAACGAGTTTATTCACATACATATCTAAGATATCTTATACTGACTACGTTCACCTTATTATTTTGTTTATCCTGACAAACCCACGATTCACATCCATATTACAATTTTGGCACCAACCCACCTTTATATATCTTATATATGCACCTTTATAAAATCTTTGCCTCTTTCGGTAGCACATTTTCATTTTAATAGTTCATTGATACATCCAATTACACACTGAGATAACTTCAACCATATGTCGTTTTTACCATCTAACCTCCCATTTTTTACAAAAGATCCTACCCAGATACACAAATTCATTTACTTGCTCTAGCAGTTTTTCATTGATACCTAGCTGAAAATAATTTACAGATCCATCCTCATCAAAAACTATCAGATAAGTTTTAGATACATATATACGAATATCAATTTTGTCTGGTGCCACATTCAAATGATTTAATGCATTCTGCAATTCACTGTCATATTCCACGTTAATACGGCATCATCTGCATATAGCACCATTCCCACATTCACATTATCTAGTTACACAACAACAGTGTCCTCACAAGCATCCCTTATTCACTTATACATAGTTACATTAAACAACTACGGAGAAATAACACAACCTTGTCTAACACCCTATTCATTGTCAAACCATTTGCTCAAATAGATTATATACCTAAGCTAATATATTTACTTACTATGGTTATTGCCATATCCAAATATCACATTCTTTAAATTTAAACATCACACCTGGACACGAGAATTGAATCGGTGACTTTTGTCTTGGTACGCCAATACTCTAACCACTGTTGTTGCTGATAGAGCTATAGTACCGATTTTAATTATGCTGTTAAGGTATGATATTTTGAAAGTATAATCGAGCTAAAATGAAAGCATATTCATGTATCTTGAGGGATAAATAAAAAACTAGAAAATACTACTTAATTAATAGAAAGTTCACTGCTGCAATTACAAAAGAACACCACCTATTCCTATCTTGAAATAGTTATATCCAGTCCGCCTCACTTCACCCTATCTTTTGCAGGTGCAGTCTAGTGTTATCCTCCCATGCGTTTCTAGGTTCTCTCAATGATCTCTTTCCATTAGATTCACTAGTCAATACCCTGCTAGCGGTTATAGATTCTTCTATTCACGCTGTAGGTCCTTTCCACCATAATCCGAGAGATTTGATCATCCTAACGATGTATTGTGAAGAGTAAATGGTATGTAACTCATCATTGTGTAACCTCATCCACTCCCCAGTATATTCAGCCCTTTTTAGAACAAATATCTTCCCAAGCTCCTTGTTTTCGAACACCGTAAATTTATTTTCATCATGTAAATAAGAGACCATGTTTTACAAACATAAAGAACTAACGATAGATTATTTTTAGTTTAATATTTTTTTGTGAACAAGTGAGAGGTTAACAATTTATATACCGATTTATAGTATGCATTAGCTAAAGTATAACCAAAATGGGTAGTAAGTCATGGTAATAAAAAAATATAGTAAAATTCACTACCCGGATGTATTGATTTCCTAATTTCCAATCTAATATCTTTATTACTAGTTAAAATTGCTCCTAAATACTTAAACTTATTATCCATATCAAGTGATATTTTATCAGTAATATCTAAGTTATCGTCATGTATCTGTGCTCAATGTGTGATCATAAATTCATTGTATAACTATAAATTAATTAAAAAGCTATTATTACAACCAGCTCGTATTCTTACCCAGACCTCCATGTTACCGTTAACTAAGTATATATGGGCCAGACATTTATTCCAAATGCCACATATTGGACTAAATTAACTTTCAAATATTATACCACTTCAAACATTATTCGACTATCCATTCATTTATAGCTATCAAAGTTTTAAAATATTCTATAAAATGGATAATTTCATTAAAGCTAGGAAAGATAAATAAATATATATGCTGTAGTTTGGTATTAAAATATTCTTAGAATCCTCTTCCCCTGGCCATTCGATGAAAGTTTTTTTCCATATTGGTAGTGAGTGAGGGGAGTAGTAGTAGAAAATGATTGGGCACAACGCGGCCAAGCAGAGCAGATGGACTCGTGTCTGCTCCCGGAGGCAAACCATTTCCTGGAGCAAATGGAGCAAAAACGTTCTTCATTCAATTGGCAATAAAATTTGATAGTTCGGGGAAATATCGTCCAATTTTCCTTCTGTTTCCCTTTATTTCTTCTTCATTTTCTACGATTTCTCGAAATTTGCCTTTCACACTCTTGGTTTTAGTGTGGTACTCCCGTGTGGTTTGGAAGACTACGGATAACCGTAACGATCGTCTATTTTCTGGAAGTTAATAGTAATTTTGAATGAAACATTATTCTACCTATGCATTCAGTTTTGTGAGCTCATTTATGTTTAGTTACACATTAATTAAATCTAACTTTAAAATTTAGAATACAACAATTGTGTTTAAATAATTATATTTCCATTTCTGTGAAGAAATAATGTATCTGTTTGGTATTTTACACATTTTAACACATTTATTTAAAATTGGTTTAAAACATTGATACATAAGCGTAAAAATAACTATTTTTAAAAAGAATATGTATAAAATATATTACGATTATGAGGGGACCTGGTAGGTTTAGGGGTAAGGTGTCAGACTTCTGTATTAGTGGTCAAGAGTTCAAATACCGGTGATTACCAAACCCTCCCATCAATTCTGGCAAAGTGTTTGCTTTCAAAACTTTGGGAATGTGTGGAATGCCAAACCCCCACCGTGGTTCGGAGCCTACATTAGAATGTAGGTCTCCTCTGCTTTCCACAATCTTCAGTATCACGTATCATCCTACCATCTCGGGGATTTTTTTATATTTTCATTTTTTCAACTTTCTTACACATTTGTCCTGACATCTTATTTTACTATAAATCATAACTCTTTATGCTCACTTCATTTTACAATATGCCTTCTATATAGTTAAAAGGACGGGTAGTTTTAATAGTAGTTATATGTTTTAACTCCAGGAATTTTAGATTAACCATCAGGGATAATGGAATTTTCCTTAATGGTGTCCCCACCTCATAAATTAATTCTTCCATATGCCAGGAGAGCAGAGGTAAAATAAGGTCAAATGGACAAAATCTATAAGATTAGCTCCTCCTCATAGTAATATTACACATCTCCATTCCCCTCTTATGTGTAATATTGCTATATACTAATATGACGACACCTCCCCATCCTTGGCCTTAAACCCACTAATGCCAGGTATTAATTCAGAATCACTTATTATTTCAAGGTCATACATATCTGTCTCCATAATCCTGTCAAATATTGTTAAAAATCAAAAAACTCTTCCTAATCTTGTCAGACATTAAGCGAAATTGTACTATCCAAACCGGACGTTATAAATCGTCATACTCAGGTTGGCTTTTAAGGCCGTCCTCCGATCCTCGGTGATGTCATTACAGACATTAGTTAGCTTTGATGAGGAAAGTTTTAACTCTAAGTATATTTATGTTGAATGATACTGCAGCCAACTTGCTTAAGTCCAACCCCTTAACAATAAATCAACTATTTTTAAGGATATACTGTTTAATAATAAACGCTTTAAGAAAATAACTATGTATAATGGATATAGCTTCTCATCCTTATGAGTACTATCCCAACATGCATAGCTTTTAGAAAGAATGTACTAAGCTCAATTATATTCGTTTTACATAGTTTAAATAAAATAAAAATATTTACAATATTAGTAGAATAAACTCAAAAACTATGCGATGAGTCGAACACAATTCATTTTAACTAATATTTGTCTCATTTACGTCTTTAGAAATATTCTAAAATTTAAAAGTCTAAACGTATTATTTTTAGATGCTGAGCGTAAAATACCCCAAAGGATAGGTCATCACTTCATATTTTCAAGCAGAATTGTTTTCGGATTTGTCTCTAAACACTTATGTATCTTGAATATTTCCACCCACCTGTTATAGTATACCCTTTTACCAGAACATCCATATGTTTGTTGATGCGAACAATATCACCGACTTTAATCTTGGTCATAGCAAGGTAAACTATTTCGGGATTTAAGTAAACATTATATAGAAGACTATCAACCTTCACATAGATAGTTCTAATATTTATAGTTGATTGTAACTATGATTATAATCTTTAAGTAGAAATTCAATACATAGACATGATCCTTTAGCTTTAAAGGGTGACCTGGTGGTCTAGGGGTAAGGTGTCAGACTTCTGTGCTGGCGGCAGGGGTTCAATCCTCCGTCCCGGCATAGATTTATCTGATTACCAAACCCTTCCTTCACCTCTGACAAGACATCTTGTGAATGTGGGGAATGCAAGGCCTCTACCGTGGTTCGGATTCCACGTTAAACTGTAGGTCCTCCATTTCATCTCACAATCACCCTACCATTACACATTAGCGTAAGTGCGTATAACCCGAACGGGTAGTAAGACGCGGTGCTAATAATAATAATACTTTAGCTTTAAATCTTATCCAAATCATGTTCATCAGCGTTCAATTTAATCGCTGTATAATAATGTTTAATATCCTTCCATTTGTTTAGAGCTTTGAAGTCAACATTATAAATCTCTGTACCATTATCCGCTTTAAGATATTAGGGTGTTGAGAATGAATTTGCCGTAACCAGACGTATAGCACGTAACACAGCTGTGGTAACGTTCTTTCTAGTCCTAGCCTTGGCAGGTACAGCCCAGGCTCCTTTAAAATAAACGTCTATGACAGTGTGAATATACTAATATCATTTGTCCAATAAAGAGTAGGGAATAATCTTAACTAGATAAAGTTGTAGCAGTTCGTTAAGCCCTAGTACACTAACATGTCCTTTCGCAAAACATCGCTATGAAGTTCACATGTAATCTTCTTCTTAGAAGACTTGTTTATGTTAATAATTAGTAAATTATTAATACCTTATATAATGATGCTAGCCCCCAAAGGCGTAAAAAGCTAGTTTTTCTAGGGGGTGGTCCGCTATAAAAAGCAACTATACATTTGGCCTATGGAGTATTAAAACAAATTTGAAGGGGGAGTCTGAAGCCCCCCACCCCAACCCTTGTTATTTATCATATAAGACACTGAATATATAGGTCTATACAATTTTAACCAAAAACGGTAAAGTCATTCTCGAAATATTTTTCATACGAAGAATTAGTCATCTGTAAACTAACTATAAATCAATTTTTCCCTTACAACCAATTCTACAGTGCTATTCATCATGTAAAACACTCCTATCATACACATTTTAAATAAAATAGTAAAGCAATTTTAGATAAATATTTAATTTTCAAAAAGCAATTGTTCGTAACTACTCTTAAACGAATTTTCTTCCAAAAAATAGGTGTATATTATTATTTTTCACGTCAAATACACCCCAAATATATATTTCTAACAAAATTGTTAGAATACATTTTGTTTATTGTGCTGAGGCACAGTCCCATTTTTGATTTTTGACAATAATTAGAATTTAGTGTTTTTAATTCTAGTTATTGTCAAACATCAAGAAAACTGTTAAAGCCAGTTTAGAAAAAAACAAATATTAAAATAAGATAATCAACAAACAACGCTTATTTTAAGGGCTAGAATTAAAATTTATAAAACGGCTAAAGGTTAATATCTAATGTCTAAATTCCAAGTCTTAAAAAATGTATCAAGCCGTTTCGATTGTAGCATCTGGTACAAACAGACACCGAGGGGCAGACATATTGTCCGGATATACTTCATTTAGTTTGGAGGGACATCAAATGTCAATATTCACTTTAATATTGAGGTCAAAAATTTTCACAAATACATGATTTTATCTTTAATGATAAAGTTAAAATATATATTTTCATAAAGAATAAAGCGGTTTTTAGACAAATATTATAATAATATTGGCTTAAAACGTTCACATAAGCGAATATAATATCGTTACTATTAATAGCATTGACATAATAATTACCCTTACCCCGGAGCACATGGTCAAGATCATTAAGTCTGATTAGACAGTGACGGGGACGTCGGAGTCTGAATATCGGCCGAATGTACTGATAGTAATTTTCCCAAAATGGTTTCCTACTCTTTCCCCAAGCAAATATTGGTATAGTACTTCTAGATCCTACTTCTATCATTCTTACAATAATAGATTAATTAGTAATCTTCATAACGGAATGGGTAGTGAAAGGTGGTAAATAAAAATATAAAAAATATCTCAAATCTTTTAGTGTCTTGAAGATAATAGATTCTGCTGGTGGTTATTTTACCAACCAGTTGTCAAGTGTATATCTACGTTTTTTTTAAGGTTTAACTTATTCTTATATAATTAATATTAATATAATAATAGCAATAGGCCACTACTGTTTTACCGCCAATTCTCCTGACATATCCTTACCCAACCTCGTAATAATTAGCAAGGTCATTTATATTTTGTGAATGATTTTATATTGTTGTTGATATAGAATAATATTTTGCGTAGGTATTAACATAATGGGTAGGGGAAGGGCAATAGATCTACCTATATAATCTACAAACTTCATATCTTAAGGTTTTTTTTTTTGTTTGAGCTGCTCTTACCTCTTGTTAATTCCTCTAGTAAGATTTTACAGGTGATATCAAAAATATTTATATTCTTTTCTTGGACTCCACTTACTCTGTCATTCCAAGAAACGTATTCTGTTTCCCAATACCATATTGAATGTAGGTAATTAAAGGCATTTGAAATTTTGATAGAGCTATTTTTATTATCAGAAGCCTTAAAAGAGGCATCTTGAAATTTAAGATTAAAATAGCAGTTAGTATTTGGTTGAGGACTTATACAATTAAAACTCTAGTAAAAGTAAGAAACTCTTGAATTAAGATTTTATATGCTAATGTGGACCCCCCTTTAAGGGCGTCTAACAAATCCCAGAGGGGTTATATCCCATTTTAGGGGGATCTGGATCCCATGGATCCACACATTTCTACGCCCTTGCCAGCCTTCTGTAATTCTTCAATGACCGAAATAATCACGTTCCCATGGGATGAAAGAACAGCCTGTGATGATGCATGTAGCAGTCGCAATCAATCAACCAATTTGTTTGGGTAGTCTCAGTAGGCATCCATTGACTCTTATTTCTCTCTCAACCCTGAACGTGCCTTCCACTTCAAGATAATTTTCCTCTCTAAACAAAAGCCTAATGATGCCTAGACGTTTAAGTCTAAAAGAAGACTTTAAATGTGTGTAAAGTATATTCTTATACCAATGTGTAATATTATTTAAGACTTGCAAACTTAAATAGTAAAACACCCACCTTACATTTAGCTCTGATATAGGTGGTCAACTTATTAAAGGTGTGTCCAATAATAAATAATTATAATATGTGGGACGTCAGCTAAACTGTATTACTATACTCAGCATACAGTCGGTAGATACAGAGTAATCTTCCAGGATCCCTGGATGTCCTAGAGGACTCAAAGCACTGAAGTATGAATCAAGGACACAAGGGATACACACAACTGGTAGCTATGGTTTCTTGAATAAGATGGCAATGCCAAGTATGACTGTTGAGGTAGGTATGTATTTTTTAAAGTAGCGTTTTACCGAAAAGTTCATACAAAACAGGAAATACAGTGTACAGAAAAGAAAAATTACCCTCTTACAAATAAATAAATGTATTATATTAATTGTATGGTATAACTGATGGTAGTATATAGGTTGCCACCCAAACCCAATTATAGGACAAACTACTGTAGATCGGACTAGGGTGAATTGATACATTCTAAGCGTCTCTGGATGTACTAGTTTAGCATTGTCTAAATTATTTAATCCTGAAATGTTGGCCTAGCTCATAAAATAAATTAGCGTAGCCTACAATTTTATTAACCCTAACCAGGTTTAGGTTAGGTTAGGTTAGGGTAGCTGACAACATTTGCGGGCGAGCTGTGAATTATGAAACCTCTCCAAGCTCGATTCATCGTATGGGTTAAGCAGAATGAAAACTATTACTGCTTAAAAATATCAGGCTATATCGGTTTATCCTTAAATTGGCAGGATGTAACATCCGAACTAGTTTGTCATAGATTCGGGTTTTTACTGTAACATATACAACTATAATTAAAAATAAACAATTTATTCTTATGTATTTTTTCCGAAAGGTTATTTAAATAATCTTAAAATAACAAATCAAAATAAAATGTAGACATTCATCAAAAAATAGAAATATTGTCAATAAATAAATACTCAAAATTAACCAAACTTATCCAAGACAACGTTCAATATGTCAAAGCCGCAGTTTCATTCACATTTTCATTTCTATTTGCATTGTCGGATCACTACATATCGAATCGTCCATATCGATTTCGCATAAAGCTTCCCAAAATCACGTTTGTACCGGATGATTGAAAATATTCAGGTTTATATTATTATCAAACGATCAAATACCAAACATATATAGGCTGAGTATTATATAAAAATATATGAGAAAAATCAAACCAAACCCTATTAATAGATTTAACAAATAATAAAAAGATCCATGAACCTGGCAAGTCCGTATCAGTGATATCTCTGGTGTATAGTAGAACTTCAGAATGATGGCGGTCCTCCACAAGTAGTTTTTGCAGTTTATCCTAGACGGATAAACAGAAATTAAGGTAAGTAAACATTTACCATTAAATTCAGATATTTTTTATATTTTTGTAAGAGATGAGGTGATTATATCTGTTCAGGTATGTTTTTCTTCTTCCCACATTTCTAAATTATGTAAAGTGCCGGACGCTATTATTCTTGGTTGTTCGTCTATGATTGATTGAATTTGTTGTGGACCAGGATGGGATAACCCTTATCTGCAACTATTGTCTAGGTCACTAAATATGTGTATTATTATACTTTCCAATGTAAGAAACCAATTTATGGTTTATAACTTTATTTTTAAGATAAATATATATTTATAGAAATCTTCAATTAATATAGGGATATTAGGCAATCACTAATGTTTGTTACAGAATATACATCTGTGTAATATGAAGGCTACTTTATGAAGAGTAATTCCAACTGTCCTTGAGTTTAAGAAACAGTTGATATTATTCAGAAGCACTTTCCCATCCCTTTCATCAAAAAGATTACGAGTATATCCCTACATGCGTATGCGACCGTCTTAACGCATGATAAAAGATCTGATTGAACAGTTTTGTCTTGTGTTAATACTCGATAATACTTATTCTTATACTCCTGAACCGGTTTTGGTTCTGATATTACGTCAAGAATCTTCACTAACTTATTTATCGGTTCCGAAATAGGTTTAAAGAATTCATGGGCGAAAGAATCAGACTTACGATGAACATCATATAATTGTTTATACTTTCGTTTAATAATCTTTCTCGCTTTGAGGTATTCAACAACATTCGTTGCCATGGTACAAACTACTTATGCTTCATAATGGATAAGATATAATATTTTATATTCAAACATACATAATACATATCTCTATATGTATCTTTAGAGGTACGGTTGATATTCTCTCCATCATAAAAGATATCACATCACGTTTTGATGCCTCAAAAGAAGGAACTCTGACAGGACTAAAATTCAATAAAGAAATCAATCCTCTGCCAGCAATAACGTCTACGTAAGGGATAGATGATAATGTCAGTTCTTTCATATTGAGCAAGACAAATCCCTTACCATCGTAATATCGATCGTTGACGATTACTTATATCAAAAAGTAGTCTGTGTGAATATTATGCTGTTGAGCAACAGTCTTTTTAAACTTCTTCAGCTTGGTCATTAAAGAATCCCGTAATGCAAGACCTTCTTTAGGAAGATGGCCTACAATAAATACTTCTTCAACTCAGAAAATGGTATGTACTAATCAAATAAGATAAATATATCGAACCAACCCATGAACATAACAATCATATCTTCTTAATCATTTGAAAGGCCATCTCTGTTTACACTTTTTCATCATGTATATATAAAAAGAAGTTTGTTTAGTTCATCGTGAAAGAATGATGAGTTTTTCACTATCCCTCAACATCTGTTTATTTATTTAATAGTAAGTCAGACATAGATAGAAACCGTCTAAACACATATAACGACCAATACTGAAATAGGTTTAATGTTACATTGTTTATCACATGCAGCATAGTCTAAAATTAAAATCTAATCAGGCGGGGATATCTTTGCATTTTTGTAGTAGAAAAGTAACCTATAATATCTACGCGTAAATTACATGAGATAACTGTTTGTACACGGGCTGGTACAATGATTTGGAGTGAAGTCAAACGTTCTTAAACCTTAATACATTAGGTTTTTTAATCAAACCTTCAGAAAATTTAAGGATCTAATATGATAGAACGGATCGTATCTGCTAGCAACGTACTATGTTTCTAAGGGGGATCTTTTCCCAACAAATGATAATAATTGTCGGCCATCAGTAAATAATATCTCTGTAATATTTTCAAAGTGTAACTAATTCGAATATATATTAAGCTTGGCTATTTAAACTTGTTAATTACGTGTCATGAAGCGACGAATTAAAAACTCTAGTAGGATATTGAATATGCTTATAAACAAGTTACCTTTCGAAGTTTGTATATAAGTATATCAGATTGTGGACTAGGTAACAAGTTACAAACACGTTTTAAACGTGATGTAACAGCTGTTAACGCTTTTTATCAAGCCTAAAAGGAGCGTTACATCATATATTCACAATTCAGAAAATTGAACAATAACACCTAGACATGGGCATCAAACACGGGACCTTTAGCTTAGTACGTCAAGTGTCATTTTTCAATTTGCAGAATATGATATCTAGATGGAGAATTCCTCACTAAAAAGCATAAACAATAGCTTCGGCTCTTTGATTATCACATATTCACAAGTTTAATATATTGCTGGGAAATACACCAGATCTATAACTTAGAAATCGACTCCACCCAAACTATCACTTCAGCCTTTTGGTTTGGTTTTGATGCAATAGCTCTTCTTGTTGAAAAGAGACACGTCTGAAGAAATACAGTTAAAATTTTACATTATTTAGCTGCCCATGTAGAATGCAGACCTGTTCGTTGTTCAATAGTGAATTGAGTCACACTTTACATGTATTTATCATGGCTGATCCTACAAGCTATAATAGAGTGGGAGGAACAAATAATATAACTTACCTACTGGTCATGAAACAAGTAGTAAAGACTCTCTATTTACGACTAGTACACAAATGTGAATATACCAACAACTTAAAAAGCTGAACCTTTTATAAAAATATCGTTAGCATTGCTGACCAGAAATAAAGAAGAGTTGCAAGATATGATGGACCTGCTGGTGGAGATAGGTAGAAGATATGGTATGGAGATCCAAATTGAAAAGTTAAAAGTAATGGAGATTTAAAAAAAATAATGAAAAGATACTGAAATCAAACTTGAATACCAGGAGTTGGAAAACATATAGAAGTTTAAGTGCCTGGGAAGTTTACTGACAAGAGATGGCCTCTACACTAAAGAAATTAGGCTGAGAAGCGCCATGGTCAAGGAAGTTTTTAACAAGAAGGGGTTACTGCTGACCAACATGAAGAGTTTGTAACTAAGGAATAAACTGATGAAATTCTATTTAAGAGAATCGCACTGTATGAACCAGAAATTTGGACTATAAGGAAAATGGAAATAAATACTTGGATAGCTCTGAAATGTGGTTCTGGAGGAGACTTTATAAGATTAGTTGGACATACAGGATGACAAATGAAGAAGTCCTAAAAGATTCGATGAGAAGAAAACTATTTTGGATGTGATTCTTTGGTGCAAAGCATACTGTATTGGGCACATCTTTAGGAGAAACTGTCTTCTGCACGACGTCATAAAATGAAAGGTGGAGGGAAAGAGGATCCTAGGGAGAAGGAGGATTAAAATACTAGATGACTTGAAGGAAAGAAGAAAATTATGGAAACTGAAGGAGGCAGAGGACGCATTGGAAGTCTAGGTTCACAGAAAAAAGGAATGGACCTACGGTCAGATAGCACACCTAATAATAATGATAATAATAAAGATAATATTTTTTATAATAATAATAATCGCTTGTTGTGGTATAAATAAAATATTTAAATTGTTTTGAACAACTTTTAAGTTTCCATTCACAATATAATCCTTGACAGAGTGGATACTATGGTATGTACTGTGCATGTAAACCAGAGAAACTTGAAAAAAACGAGGAAATATGGGATGACAGGAAAAATTCAAGAAAAATTCAAATAAATTATAAAAACTCATTTGAATTTTCAGATATTTTTGCAATAAACTATGATATGTAAAGTAGAGAGCATAACTGAATATAATGTATTAGTTTTATCTCCAATTCAGGAGATTTTTTGATCATATTTGTGCTAAGATCTTAGTTGCAAAAGGAGAAAATTAAGATAGTTTTATGCATCGAACAATAAATAAAATTATGGATAAAAATATATACTTTGGTTTGAAAAACCGAGGGAATATTAGTAATAGCCTATAAAAGTTGTAAAGTTAAACAGCCATGTTTGAATTTGTTTAAAAAATTAGATTGTTCTGGCAGAAACAAACAGTTCTTAAAATAAATTTGTGTGCCTATCCGTTAACCTTGAGAATATTATTTTAGGCGAAAGGATGCCAAAGTGATGCGTTAACGATAAATCATTAATCTTTGGTATTGTATTAAAATTATTAACGACCATATTATCTGACAGTTGCTACAGTTTCTAACGCTATATAAATATATTATGTGTGACGTTATATGATCGTCTAACTGATCTTTGATAGCTAGAATAAGAGGTGGTGAGATTGCCACTAGGAGGTGGGGGGAAGTTGTGGAGTATAGCGGGGAATATCCCCAGTTTTTAAAATATGTCCCTCACCCGCTATTGTTCCTTTTATATTAATTTTATTTTACTCGCTCTTATATTAAAGGATATTGAACTTAAAGACACTCTTGCTTCAAAATAAATTTTAAAACCAAATTACAAGTGTATTATGTTTGGTTACAACTATTATTATATTTATTTCAAAACTATAAAAAGGCGTAGTAAGTAAATAATATTACAGCCCTCAAGCTCTTTATTTTTACCAATATTCAATCAGATGTCGAGTTATTCAAAAGGTGATAATAAATCTTGAAAGTGATTGCCTTACTTCACACTCTGTATGCAAATATCACAAATAGTGTGTTTCATTAAACATTTTAAATGCTCACTATATGTATTTTAATCATTCTACTTCAGTTAAATATAGGTAGCAATTTTGAGAACATTTGTTATACGAATGATAATTTAAACTCAGACATATATAGCTTCAAACTTCAAAAGAAGACCATCACAAATACTCTTAAATGATTTAAATATTATTATTTTTTAAATTGAGGACCACTTTAAATGCCTTATAAGGGCATCAAAATTTCAAAATAAATCGATGTGGATTCTCCGAGCACACTTTTTCTTGCGTGTTGTATATATAACCTTATTTTTGTTAATAGCTCCCTTTCACATACATGGTTTTACCAACCATAAATTTGAAATAATTAAAGTATCAATTTTATTAATGACAAAAAAAGTTAATATTTTATAATCCCTATTTTATTGCACCACGTCTTACTACTCGTTTGAGTTATACGCCTATGTACTAATTACACTAATGGGTTAAGGATTATGAAGGTTTAATTTATAGGAAATGCACCCGTACTTGCGTGGGAGAGTGGTAAACCACTTAGGAAAAAAACCCTCAGTGAACCCAACCGGGATCAAACCCTGAATTCCCTCTCTTCGGAAGTCTATTCCAACACGAGATTAGCTTGGGTAACCACGCAGACACCGAAGAAGCGGGTATAATGCTCTCTTCTTACCATCTTAATATTATATTTGATGACAAAAAAATACATAAAGTTCAACCCTTTTAAAAAAAGCTTCCTTTATATAGCTTCAAGATTATCCACCGTTTAAAATTTTACGCGGGAAGGACCCTCAGACGCCTCTCAGTTAGATCCCCCCTCTTCCCTCAACTTCCAAAGACCTTCCGGAGCCCTTGAGGTTATCGTACTGTATTTTCACTAGACCAAATTTATATGATTCCTAGATTTAATTAGACATTACGGAAATCCTGAAAACAGTTTGTAGCTATAGAACACTAATTTTAGCCTGGCCATAGCTCTAAGCTCATAAACTGTGGGAAGCCTGAAGATGGCAACCCAGAAGATGGGAACCAATAATTAATCATATAAATATTATAACAAGTGTATCCGTTTGCTTGTATGTATGTGTGTAGGGGCTATAATTCAAAATCTAAGATAACCAGAAAGCTTAAAACATACTAACATATATGAAATGTTCCTTTTCTTTTTGTTGATCAATCACATCCAAACCTCTGTGTAATTTAATTAGACATATACATTTAAAACTTGCCATGAATGTAGTTGGATTACTCCAAATACCCCAATATTTGAAAATTATAAGTGGAGGTTGGTGAATTGGGGGATTTAAAAATGTATAATACTAATGTACAAATTGACTCTAACTGTGCTATAATATTTAAATTTGTCAGACGCCCCAAAGTGTTTCGTTGTCTGTCATGAGCATTATCTATCTACAACATGCAGAGATTTGAAAATTTTAAAAGTTTCCAGCCCCTGTGCACAAACATGTGAACCTAAATGATGTAGTAGTAAAATTAAAATTTGGACATACATGTTAAATAATTATAATCATAAAGATCAGCATCATTTTCACCTGATCATCGCTAGTCCATTATAATTATGGATTTTCAAAGATTTTGTCTTAAATCTTAATATAAGTTCCACTATGATTAAAGTGTACTTATTATTTAGTATTCATATGTTTTTTGTTTTTTTGCAACTAAATCTTTACGGAATATTTTGTATTCATCTTATAAAATAAGCAATGTTTCTTTGACAGATAAAATCTCCACATAGGTAGTATCGATCCAAGCTTACATGGTAAGATATTCATACAAATTTATAATTTATTTGTTTTAACAATATACATTTTCTGATATGTGAAAACAATTGGTCAATATCAATGACACTTAAGTATCTTACTATCACTATACTTTGGTTATTCATATAGCCTGGAGATTTCTTCTCCTAAAAATCATGTAGTGATCTATAAATAGAAGTTTTAAATATTAGATAATATAGAGTTTACTTAATAATTATCTTATGTCTGTATAAGTTAATAGTTCTGACTTTTTAGGTCTTGTTGACTCTTGGTCCCACTTTAAGAGGTGATGGACGGGGTTGGTATCTTCTCCACAAGGGGGTGGGCGTATATCCGAGTCGCCAGTCATGAGAGCTCCTTGATGGGGGTAGTTACAGCCCTCGCCGTTAGGGTCAAAAAGGTGGTGAGCTGGTCGAATGGTTTATTGGGACGTGACAATATGGATAGTTACATGACCAGAAAAGAAATGAAAATTAATGTTTAGCATATGTGCTAGTACTAAGGGACACATGAGATTGTACACAATTTTTATTTATTCATACCGTTTCCCCAGGCCTTACACCTTAACAAATATTTACTTTAACTTTTATAAATATATATAAGTTAAAGTAAATATATATATATATACAGAGTCAATTTTAAATGTTAGTAGACGAGGTTTTAGTGAAAATCTGCTTATAATTCATTTGTTTGATCCACATAAGTAACAACTAGTGTTAAGATTTGTTATCTTTATAATGCACCATCAACTAATATTTAGTGAAAATAAAAACTGACACTTCCAAGAAATAATGTCAATCTTACGTTGCATTTCTTTTAAAGTATACCTTTTTGGTCGTTTAAACTTAAGACTTGAAGAAACCATTTTTATACCAGAGTTCTTATTTTTAATTACATAGAGCGACTGAAGGTGTGGAATGGGAATGGGTTGAAAGGCTGAGTGAAGACAGCTACTACTCCAGGTTTAGTTTTCATACTGTAGCTGCAGTAAAGAAATAGTCAGTCCTCTTATTTCTACGATATACTTTTTGCTGACAAGGAATTTGGAGAGTGTCAATGACCACTATAAAAAAACATATTCTGGGTTATAGGTTTAATTATTTTATACGTTACCTTAAGGGAGAGGATTAAGTGTCACTCAAGGTACTGTGAAGTTAAAACAAATAGAATCTCAACGTAATACTCCACCGTTGGGGCTGTGAAAGGTAGTTATAGAATGGAGACAAGAAGTGGGAGGGCGTCAGTGCTTTTCTGGCGTTTATTAAATATATGTATAATGTGGAATCGGATTTGGAAAAATTACCTCATATATAGAAAGTTCCAGAAAAAAATCATTCAAACAGTATACTGGGTTAAAAGGACCATAACCGACTATTTGATTGATAACTAACAGATTCCGATAAAATGTAATATATTTGTAATCTGTGGGTTTTTTTTGTAAACACCCCTAAAGATCAAAGGAATACATACTGAGTTTTTAAGGATTTTCGGACATTGTAAAACAAATATCTTGGCCCGTGGTAATTCGTTAAAAGTATAATTCACTAAATATTGAGATGTTGACAGTTTAAGGTTGTGCACAGGCTAGTCATTACAAACACGTTTCAAGAGAAACGGTGCTATTTGTCATGTCAAACTCCCTCAAGATATTCATTAGATTGCTAAAAAAAAAATTAGATTTTTTAAATATTTTAAAAAATCAGCCCTCATCATACCACTCATCAATAAGTCACCACCCCAAAAATAATCATACAGTGTTATTTGTAATGTCAAACATAACTAGATGCCCATTTGAAACCGAATCGTTTCAGCCATTTGAAAAATAGTTAATTCTTTTGAAAAAACAGTCAGCAATAACTATTCATAAATGAATAATTGCCCTCATAATATTATATATTCTTTGACATAAACCACAATATTCAGATATTTATTTTGTACAAAATGATTATAGCTAGTTTCAAAATATTTTGAATTTTCATAGATTTACTTTCAGTGATCTACCTTTCAACTGATTTTTGCCCAAAAACTAATTAAAGGGCGTTATTTTTCACGTAAAACAAATCCCAGATACGCTTTTTAAACCTAATATTTTAAGCCACTTTGGAAAAATTTTGAATTTAAAAAATCACTTATCAGAAAACCATCCCCAAGTGAAGGAGAAGTGTAAAAAAAATGTGGTATGGCAGTTCACTATTAACAGAATTTTTAGCACATGTTGAAAATTATGTGGTTTGAAACAAATTAATTTAATGAATAAATTGGCTGTATATACATATAATAGTAAGAATAAATAACCAAGAAATGAGCACACGCTTCAGGTTTCTTTGAGCACGCAGGATTATTATTATTATCGTCTTGATATTCGTATTGATCTTGGAGATTCATTTGGTAGTGGTAAAACATTCTAAGAAGTATTTCATAACAACGTTTATCTTTTATTATTTCTCTATTTTCTGTTTTTTCTTTCCACTTCTAATGTTTAATTTTAAACACCAGGTTTATTTTAAATTCTAATAAAATTGTATTTTACTTTGCACCTAATACATAGGTAAGGCATTGACTCGATGACTTAGTATTGTGTAACCCCGAGTTAATTTTTGTGTCAGACTTTTCATTGAAAGATATGTTAAAATTAGTATTTAGGAAACTTGATTGTATAACATCATAGGGCCTTAGAATAAATGGATTATATATTATATAAATATAGGTTTTAATAATCAAATATAAGAATAATTTTGTAGATTCCATTATTTTTATAATTTCATTTTATCTAGATATAACTATTATAATATATATAATTCGAATATTCTAGTACAATGCATTTATTTTCCAAATGAACAGAATACGTCTTGGCTGGGTGTGCCACCCAGAAGAGCCTATGATTCTCACACGCAGGAAGAACTGTTAGATTGTTTTCAATCTATTGTATTTTTAACTCTTAAGTTACTTAAAGAGGAAGATAACAATAGAAAGTTCGAACTTTCCCATAAAGAAAAAATAAAGAGTAAAGAATGTAGATAAGGATTTATTTCACCATCTTAAATTAGCATATAGTAATAGTATTAATACGTTATGTACTACTATTATCTGATGTTTAATGACTGCATTTATAATTTGAAGCATATATTTGAGAAAGTACCAACTTAACTTTTGTGTAAAGCCAAATGTTGATATAATAAATAGAGTGCAGTAGGTTGCTTAGGGCTGATGGCATCGCGTGGTAGTTTTTTGTGTTCAAAGGAGATACAGCTGCAACAATAGTGTGGTCTACTTGGATTTCGAGTCGAGGTTTAGGTCTGACCAGATACGTGGAGGACGACAATATTAGAAGACATTACACAATCGGGTGGGATTCTCCTAATTCATCACTCCATTACATTAATTATAAAATATGAGCATGATACTTTTATGTTAATTTATGCATATTAATTTACTATTAATTCCTTTAGGAATTCGGAAGATTATTGCCACACTTACAAAAGTACGCCGCCTATCCTTATCTTGAGCGAGTTATATCCAGTAGACCTCAGAAAAACCTTTTATGTAAAGTCTAATATTATCCTCTCATCTGTGTCCAGGCCATCATATTGGAATCTTCCCATAGGGTTTTTCAGTGTATACCTTTAACACGTTTTTATATTCTTCCATTCGCACTGTATATCTTTACCAAAGCTGCCCAGAGGGGGAGGAATATAAGTCAGATTGGCCTAGGCCTCTGACAAGCTTTTTTTAAGTGAAAAAGCATATTTTCCTACTACTTTCCTGACACTAGGCAGGCGCACCAGCAGATTATTTTATGGATGGTATTATCAGATCCACGAAGTTGGCCCTACTCCAATTTTGTTTTTAAATCATGTTTTAAGGATTGATATCGTTTGTTCTACGTTTATAATGGATTGTTCCACAATACTGTTCATGTGTACTGTATTTATATGCCCACAAATGATATATTTACGTTGGAAGGGTCAACTTCACGGTAAACCCTTTCCCGTCATCTAACCAGCCAACCTTCCCTTACACACACGTACGTTTAAAAATTGTCACTTTTAGGTTGCGATGATTTTGTAATTACTTTTACCCTTTTTTTTTGCAATTATTTGAGTTTTTCCTTATTTGTTCCTGCACAAACCTCGTATGAACTTGTGACAGTTTACTTACGTGTGAGAGGCTAAATTAACGGCAGTTCCTCACATCCCACTACTTTTAAAAATCCATGTGTTTTTTTAATCGCAAACGTTCTTTCTAATCTGGTAACGTATTGTTACGCAAAATATTTCGTTTGTTCCATCAATAATGTTTAATTTACGTTTTTTTAAAGGAATCTTATTTAATAATCTAGGTTTATAAAGAAAATGTATATTTTATGACTTTTTTTTGAAAACATAAGACACCTATTTGTACTTTAAAATGAACATTTTATTTACTCTTGCAATTATTATCTCCAGAAAAATTGTTGTAATATTTTTTTTGCGAGAATTTATGTTCTGGTTAAAACTGCTTAAAACTGATCAATACATTTTGATTTGTTTAAATCACTTTCAAATTTTCTACTTGAAAGTTTTTGTATATTTCTAATCTCAAATAACTTTCCACTCCTGCAGTTCTCCTCATATTCACTAATACTTCATTTTTCCTTTGTTAATCGGTTATCATATTCTATCCAGCTTTGTTATCTGACTGATGAATACAATCCCAAACTATTATTTTTAAATGTACAGTACATAAACATTATAATGAAGGTGACACGCTATAAACTCGTATATTATTTTGTTGTTCAAACCATCAATAAGTTAGTTTTTTATCAACTTCCAGGCTTCGGTTGGTTTGAACCACCAAAACTTCCTTCTGGCTACGGCTTGAGCGTAATTAGTAAAAAGGTGTATAACCAGAACAAAAAAAGGACGCGGCGATAAAGAAAAATTATTCTGACTTACCTGGTTTGGAAACTACTTGATGGACGTTTGAAAATCCTCATATTCTCTATTTTCATATAATTATAAAAAGCTATCGTTTGGTGATGTTTAGGATTTTCATTTCATTTCGACAAATTGATCCTTTGAAAGTGGTGTTGGATGTATTGCTTTCCGTGGTCGTTTGATTTGGTGTAGATATTTGCTCTATTTTCCCCTGATTGAAATAAATCCACAAAATATTAATAACTAATAGTGATTATAAGTACAAAGGCAGACCTGCTGACTAAAATGCTGCTTATAAATCAAATCTCGACGAATTTTAATGTTTTCCCTAATGAGTATTTGCTAAAATCTCAATCCGTCTCAGACCAAGTGTCAGCCTAACAAATTAAAATAATATTTTATAATTAAAAACGAATAGTCTTCACCGTGATCACTAGGGTTTTAAAACTAGTATATGTTTCTCTGATGGTCACTGACACTTTTATTTTAGTTTCGAAGGAAAGGAGGAATCGAATATATATTGTGCCCTACTCACACTCAATTATATAACCATACCCGTGCTGTCTATGTACTAAATATGTAATCAAATTTGACTAATAAAATAATTTTTGTTCATTTGCAAATGTGCACTTTGATTTATACAGTCAAAGATTGGTCTACATAAAAAGTTTTTTTTTCTGATTTGGTGTATTTTATTTGTCTTGCCTGGACTTACTGAACAAATTAATTATATCCACACATAATTTACTGGATTACTTAATTCTTTAATCAACAGCTAACTTTGGTGACCTGGTGGTCTAGGGGTAAGGTGTCAGAGTTCAGTGCTGGTAGCCGGGGTTCAATCCTCGGTCCCGGCACAGATTTATCTGATTACCAAACCCTTCCTTCACCTCTGACAAGACATCTTGTGAATGTGAGGAATGCCAGACCTCCACCGTGGTTCGGATTCCACGTTAAACTGTAGGTCTTCCACTTCATCTCACAATCACCCTACCATTACACATTAGCGTAAGTGCGTAGAACCTGAACGGGTAGTAAGAAGCGGTGATAATATTAATAATAATAATAATAATAACAGATAACTTAGTGAACCATAATCAATATGAATGATGAATTCCCTATTTCCATAATCATACATTCTTTGACTCTACTGGGAGTCAAACTCCAGACTCCTAGTTTAGGAGTTAGCTTGATTCTAAACTACCTTCTGATCATTTCTTCTTTACTACATCATGGGTAGTGTCTTGTCCACCCTATACATGTGCTGAAGTCTACCCAAGCTTGTGGACCTTACTCCTACTATCAACACGTGTTACTGTCCCTCACCTCCCTCACAAAACTGATCCACTTCTCCCCTCACACGTTATTGGAGTTGCTCTCCCCGGATGTCGTTTTCATGTCCTCAGCCCATCGTTTCGTTTACCTCCTCACCCTCTACCACTCCTCCTCTTAGTGGCCAACCCATGAGGTTGTAAAGCTATTGGACCTTGTGTGACCATCTAACCGAATTTCCCCATTTTAACATCCCTTCTTCTCCTTTTCTCGGACCTTCCAGGAGTCCGTTCCTGAAACCCTAAAACATATATGTTTTTAATATTCATTTGGTTTTACATTGCTCTTATAAAATGTCTATAAACTATTCATTGGTAAATCATAGATTTAATTAAATAATTTTAAAGCAATTTTTTAAAATTGTATTTTAGTTTCAAATATTTATTTGAGCTTATATTGGAAATTAGAAAAATAAGAAAATATTAAAACTTTGGTAATTGAGAGACAGTCCAAATTAGAGAAACTTTCGTATAAGCCATAAGGAATTAAAAAAAAGTGTATTATTAACACAGTAGAGATATTTTAAGTATTGGTTGGATTATACAGGATGTTACTTATTAAATTAGAGTACGAGGTAAAAAACCATTAAATGGAAAGGAACTAGATCACCCTTTATTTGCTGAACAAGTATTATTTTAAATTGGAGTGCATTTGAAGAGGCTGTCTATTTAATTTTGCAAAATGTTGGTACACATTTCTTTCATTATAAAATAACATGGTTGTCTTTATTGATATTAATAGGATGAAATTGATTTATTTTTTGTCCCTAATGAAATTATGGTATTGATTTAATTACAATTTTTTTGCACCGCCAAGTTTCATTTGCTATTTATTATAAATCAAAATTTAAAAACATAATAATAAAAGAAACGTAATGGTAGTCCATAATATGCAAAATCCGGATTAATAATTGAATCATCAAGGTTTTACTTTAGGAGTATATGGCTTGCTGATAGGCACAATAAAATAATATATAAATAAACATTAATATGGTCCTAGAGTCTTATAAAACTATTATTAATATTTATTAGTAGTCTCAATTTTTATGAAATAATTGATATTTAAAATCATTTAATTTTAAACTCTGATGACCTTGTTGCTAGTCATGACTATTTTTAAAATGTAATTACCTATTAATATCAAGCCAAACTATAAGCAATCTATCTACAGTAGTAGGGTACAGAGGAAGGTAGTATAATATATATAATCGGAAAATGTATTTCTATTAATGTGAAGGGAGGTTGGAAAAGCGTTTAAGAAAAAAGTCTTCAAAACGTTATATACATTCGAGATACGATTTACCATGTTAATGTATTTACGTTCCATTTGGTGGATTTCCATTGGAACAAAAACCATACATTCGTAAATAATTATAAAAATAGTCTTACATGGATATATATTTATTTTTATTTATCTGTAATTATTTTTTTCTGTAAAAGCATTTTTTCCTTAATCGCCCACAGCTTAATCTATTTGGTTTATACACGAACATTCCTATATATATTTTCCTGCCAGAATATAGATTAAAAATTTATAGTGAATCATATGTTTGTTTGTTCAGAAGAGGAAACCAGAAAAATATGATTTTTAAATGCAAGTCAATATTGTCCTGGTACAAATATTAGAATGGGTGTTTATCTTATACGGCGGAAAAGGGTAGTTTTGTAAGCAAGGAAATAAAAGTCCTTAAAGAAAAAAATATTAATTTTATTCCATAACTTTATATTTAATACATTGGCATGTGAGTGTTATAGAGATTAAAGTTCTAAGGCGAGTCAAGTTAAAATTCAAAACGTTTACAAAATAGTATCGGATTCCTCAAGTAATAAATGTCATTCAATACCTCCTGTTGGGATTATCTGTCACCGGAAAAACAAACTAGATGAGTCTAACATTATGTCAACGTGCCCACTTATATGTGTAGCTAATGTATTTCGATTCTGGTTGGAAGAACACTATTTACACAAAAGTTATTAAAACAATTTTAATGTATTCATATGATCTACAAAGTTCTTGTTTGATAGATACTATAAATTCATATAAAATAATATTAATAATATAGCAAAATATTAGCACTGTTAGTAATAATAATACTTAACACAGTGTCTTACTACCCATCTAGGTTTTACGCTGTTAGCACTTTTGACCACAAACTTATAGGCCTCATTTTATACAATTTTCTTTCTATACAAATCAGGGTATATTTATATAAATATATAATATACTACTATATTAATAACATGATTATATATCAGAGTACTTTTATAATAATTTACGTAGTTTCACCATGACACCCGCACAAGTGGACACGTCAACAAAAGCGCCATTGTCGTCTGTTTTAATTTCCTGAAATATATGTCCCTCTAGAAACTATATGATGTTAATTTTATGTTAATTGCCAGGAGAGATTTGCATAACAAAAGTGTTGTAAATGATTTATGGAGCGTTTATAGTAATTAGTTAAAGTTAAAAGATCATTCAAATATTATAGATCCGTACAACACTCTTTTCTGTCCTATATTGAGCAGAGTTAATAAAATGTTTAATTTTTTTTTAGTCCAAATCTTAGAACTATTTTGAAGACATTAACTAGTGTTAACTAGTTTTAAAATGTGTATAGGGTACTAAATATCACTGAAATTAAATAATCTACTATTTAATTGTATTAGTAGATAAATATTGTTTAAAATATCATTTAATTCATCATAACATTTTCAATTTCATGCCAGGACAAGATCGCTAAAGTGCTAATACTTAATGCAATGACTGGTAGCTCTGACAGTTAAATTAGTTAACTTCGAAGTTTCTTAGTACTGATGTGATGTGAAATAAGATGTAGTAAGGGGATTTTGACGTCTCTGTGTGCTTCCAATAACACTTAGCTCATGTTAGCTGCTAAAAACAATTGCATATAGTTATATATGTTTCGTTTACAATTTATTTAAAATAAATAAAATGATATATAAATTTTATAAGGTTTTGGTTAAGTTTTGAGTCCACTAATCGAACTTCATTTTCCACTATTTGAACACTTCTAATGTGTTTAACGGTACCCATTAGTGCCCATGCCCACCGGTTCAGATGGCCTTACATAATAACATACTAACTTATCAGGTTATACGCATATTCTATAATTACTCTAATGCTTTATTAATGGCTGAGAAGGAAAGTGATATATATATATATATATATATAT
>CABFOV010000336.1:186767-209594 GCA_902141375.1 Timema poppense
TATATATATATATATATATATATATATATATATATATATATATATATATATATAATTATAGAATATGTGTATAACCTGAAAAATTAGTAAGACGATGTGATATCACCTCGTCTTACTAACTTTTAAGGCTATACGCATATTTTATTATTACTCTAATTCCATATTAATGGCTGAGACGGAAATTGACTTGCATAATGGATTAAATCGTTTAGTGTGTCGACAGACTGAATGGATCTTCGTATAAATGTATAAAGAACTAAGATATTGGTTTTTGATAAGGATGGATCAGGAAATTATTGTCAACTTAGTATAAATGGAAAATTTCTAGAACAAGGAATGATTTTGTGTATCAGAGCAGAATTTTCTTTAAAAATGGAAGGATAGATGGTGAAATTGACAGATGACTGAATTCATCTCAGAGAACAGTTGGATGTATGCGGAATATTGCAAAGAATGAGGTAGTACAAAAAGAGGCAAAGATGGCAGTATATAAAAGTGTGTCAATGACAACGTTGTTTTACGGATTTAAAGCATAGGTTTGTCAGGATAAACACAAGAGCATGGTGAGTGGGGTTCGAATGAGATATCTAAGAAATATATTTGGAATAACTCGTATGGATAGAGTCAGTAATGAATGGGTGCTGAAGGATTGTGAATTTAAAGGTAATACAATAGGGAAATGTGAAATAAGTGTCTTACGGTTGTTTGGGAATATCGAGAGAATGAGTATGGATCGAGTTACGAAACAAATAAATGAAGGTAAATTGTATTGATCAAAAGGAAGGGTTAGGCCATGTAAGACGTGACTAAATGGTGTAGATGAATATGTGAAAAGAGAAACATTATGAGATTTAAGAATGAAAGAGTATTAATGACGCTGTGTGTGGATGTTATTGAAGCGAAGTAAGTATGCAAGGATAGGGAAGTTTGTAGAAAGTTGATGAGGATTGATTACGTACAAAGTTGTTTTTTTGAGCAATAATCAAAGTTTCTTGCCTACCCCGTAAGGAAATGGCATGATTTGGTATGTATGTATGTATGTATGTATGTATGTATGTATATATGTATGTATATATGTATGTATATATGTATGTATGTTTGTATGTATATATGTATGCATGCATATATGTATGCATATAAGTATGCATATATATATATTCTAGTGGTATATGGATGATGAATGAAGTATTCAAAGGGTAATATACCCGCGTTTACGTGGAGTTAGATTGTGAAACCATTAGGAAAAATCACTCTCAGTACACCATAAGAGAATTTAAATCCAGATCTCCCTGTCATTGGCAGTCCGGTCTAATATTAGAAAGACGCGCTAGTCTTGACGACCACCGATGCACGTTAGACAAGATTTTAAATCTACGAATATTAAAAATGTTTTATAACATATTTATTTGACTATTCTGTATTTAAATATTTACTATATTCAAAAATCGCCATGTGGTGTTAGGTTACACTATCGCAATAGTAGTGGATTGCTGGTGAGAGTGAGGCTAGGCTTGAGTCCCCTATAGTGATAACGCCTCTATTTCCAAGCAAATTTTGGTACACTAAAATTGGCTTTGTTTAAAGAAACTTAGCAAAAAATTTGATTGAAAGGTTTGTTTATGTGCTTCATGAACACAAACAAGAATCATTATTTAATATATTATTGTCACCTTAAGCCTACACAGGGTTGACATTCGAGTGTAATGTCAGATTTGAAAGAATTATTCTACCCATAAATTTAATTTCTGAGTACGTCTCTTGGGGACAAGGTACAAACAGGATTCTCACTCTATATCTTTCACCAATATATTATTAACATATTACATTGAAATGATAAAAACCGATAATAGCTACAAATAATTGTAAGCAACAGTTAATAAAATTTTAATTATTTATTATTATTGTAGTGTCAAGAGCTGAGATTTAAACGTAGGAACTTTCATTAATTCAAAGTTCTGTTTGTAGTTGCTGACCGATGAATTTCAATTACACACTTCTTCCCCTCCCGTCCATCATACCCAGAATCACAGGACTTGGTATTTTTACCGAAGGAAGGCGCAAATAAAGAGGAAGTAACAATATCCGCCTTGTAGCAAGAAATAGTAAAAAGATTAGCAGTATTTAAAATCGATTTTACTATCGTTTTAAAAAAATAACAATTATTTCGATATAATTTTTTTTGTTTTTTTTAAATTAATTCATTATTTAAAAAAAAACTTATTATTTGAATGTTAATTGACAGGTAGCAATTAATATTTAAACGATGTTGTCAATATTATTAATTGATATACACAATAAGATAAAGGAAATACTGCTAGTGAATTGGGATCGTTAATAAAATATTCCTTACAATAGATTAGCCTGTATTTTCAATACGGTAAGTTTATCTCCCCCTTACTCTTAATTCAGAGAACTTCGTCGTATAATATGGTCAGTAGTAGTTAGCTTTAGTGACAGGATAGACTCTTCAAATCTAATCTTAAAGTGGCGTTTAATGTCTCAGAAAAATAAAGTAGGTATTGTAAATATGAAAATATTTGGACTCAAGGTTACGTTGATTTTTAAATTTCTATTTGTCCCCGAACTTTAATAAGTAGTTTAACTGTATGGTATTTTCTTCTTTATGTCAAAACCTGCTACTAGAGCCAAAACATTTTGATGAATATCGTTCATACTTGATATTGAGATTTTATTGGTTCTAGAATCAATAGTGATCTTAGTCCCAGAACTACGGGTAGTTAACCAAAATATAATTTGTGAAACATTCAAAATATTTCGAAAAAGGCTACAATTAATTTGTTAAAAATTTATAATTATTGTGAATGTTATATACGATAAGCTAACAGTTTGACCCGTTATTTTCACACATAATCAACATCAAAATTGTATCATATAAGAATGTTAAACATCCTGTTAATATAGTTTTATAGTTCCTCTCAATACAATCCTTATCTAACTAGGTATACTAATCAATATTTTAAAATAAAACAAATTATTGAAACAAAATCTTACCAAGACACTAAATCGAGTGCACAAATGAATGCAATCCATTTACAAAGAAATATTTTCACCTAAGTATGATCAAGTATGATCAAAAGATATGTTAAACAATGTAATAGACATTGTTGCAGACACAGCATTCGTTAAATAAAAAAAAACGAAAAAAAAAAGATATATTGAATACAAGAGCATCATGTTTCCAAAACAGTTTTACGGCTAGCTGAGCTATATCACTGGAAGATTTAAAAAAAAAATATATATATCTATATATATATATATCTATATATATATATATATATACTATATGATTATGAGATATGAACTATCTCTCCTATGATATTTGGCTATGTTTATTTTTAAGTTTTTATCGTCTATCTTTATAAAAATTAAGATGTCTAACATGTCGGGAAAGCTATAATTCTATTTGTTAAGGAATTAAGTGCCCCCTCACCTTAATTTCCTTTCGTATTCTTACTGGGACCCCATTTTGAAATTTATAACTTTCCAATATTGGTGGTTCCATTTCTAATTGACCAAATTTAAATTTTCTTAAACTTTGAATGGTAGATTTTATAATCATTTTAGATGGATTTTAAGATACTCCCCCTTAACCCTATACTCTATTTGGTTACCACATTCCCATTTTGAGATTTTAAGGATAAATTGGTTATCATATAACTAATAAATAAATGCCTGACAATTTAAATGTAATTTACATCTAAAATTAGTGTTCTACATTAGTTGTATCAATTTCGAGATTTTCTTTGCTCCAGGTTTATATTTTGATATTCAATTTATTCATACATCATTAAGTTTTTTGGGAGGGAATATTTACTTACATGAAAAAGTTAAATATTTAACTACAACAAGATACTTTTTTCGTATTAGATTCAAAATTATTAAACTCCATTTCCTTGGAACCAATTTGGATACCTGAAATTTTCATTATTTCTTAGCTTATAATTATTTAATATGCTCATCATAACTGCCCGCAAGTATTAATAATATCTACAACCCTATAATCATGTATTTCAATAGTTTACAATTATTATCTCTAACTCAAACTGTATCTTTAATTTAAAATTTAAAATAAAATTGATATTTTTCTAATTATTTGTGATATTTCCTATTTCTACCCAACATAAAGGTGGATTTTTCTATAAGTATTGACAGACTTTTCCCACCTCCTTTTCTCTGAGTCGCAAAAATTTTAAAATTTAAATTTTTGGGAGGATCTTGTGGTGGATTTTATACATTCTTGTTAAAATTTTGGATTTTAAAAACACCGATAAGTGGTTAGTAATTTTATTTTTAGAAATATACGGAGTTGACCACTCCCCGGACTTAAATTTATTTTTTAAATGATAGACTTATCTGGTTAGTTGGGTTTGTCCCTTTACATATTAATAAAATAACTCAATTTTCTACTATATTTATACATTTCTATTAGTTTTGTAAATTCGGAGGGAAGTTCCTTCACATTTTCTAGGGCTTCATTTTGATATTTTATAGTATTCACACATTTATAGAAGTTTGGGCTGATCTTTTACTGGCCTGAAAAATGTCCATCTTCTAACTCATTGGTGATTAATTAATTAGGTTAGTTTTTGAAACTTTCAAATTCTCAATTTTAACAGCTGCTACATAGAAAGATAAAATATTAAACATTTATTTTCTGAATTGAAGTTATTTCACTATATTCCTGAAAATTATACTTTCTACAAACCCTGAATATTTATTATCTCTATATTCATAAACCTTATCTTCATCAGTTTTTTTTATAATTAAATATTTTCAGACATTTGTGTCAATTTGGGATGATCCCTTGATTCTAAATCCGAATTTAATATTTTTTATTAAAAAAACACCTTTAGATAGGCTATTCTATAAATTATAAATAATGCAGATAACTAGAAAAGTATTATTTTAAAAACTCGGATTAATATCCTGTTTAAATGAGAGCTAAGAATTTCAAGAACTATAAGAAAAAACATCTTAATTTTTGTAGGAAATTAAAATACGTGCAAAAAATTTGCACGACTGCCCTAAAGAATAAAAAATAAAAAATCCACAAACACTGAAAATATCAAACATCAAAATTGGTTCCAAGACATGGGCGGCTAGAAGTTTTATAAACTAATATAAAAGAGTTATCGATGTAGAATAGAATTGAAATTCAGCGTTTAGCTAAATATACCTTTCTTAAATGATGTCTGAATAGTTGGAATTTCAAAATTTAAAAGAGATGGTAATGAATACTACTAATGTAGAACGATATTTTCGCTGTGGTTGAAATTTGAAATTTGGCAGGTACGTAAAAAATATTTGGTTTAGTGGTAAATTAGCTTGAAATATATCCAAAACATTTAGAAAATCTACCTTTCAGTGTGGGATAATATATAGGCCTATAATTATGGCGAATTGGTAAAAGGATCACCCCATTAAGATAACATTAAATGGGAAAGTTTGGAATTTTAGAATAGAAGTCCAGGATATAGATGTAAATTTAGAAGGGTGTTGACAAGATATTGTTAAACTAATAGAAAAAAATCATTTTTATAACGTTGACGATTTTATTCTTGTATAGGTGAAAGGAAACCCTAAAAATAAAAAAAACAATATGTAAAGATTAGCTTAAAGGGGATCCATTGCGTTGCATCTACATATCAAAATATCAAAAATATTTCATTTCCTATAACAGAGTTACATAACAATTAAAATAAACAGTGTCTGGTCATATAGCTAATCAAACCATGATGGTCTTTGCAAGATGATGATAATCATTTAATAAATATATGTTTATATATAAGTTTATTATTTAATATACGCTATTTAGTAAAATATTATGCTCTTTTCGTGCAAATAAAGGGTCAAAGTGCTAGTAAATTATAAAGTTAGAACCAGATTTCTACGATTCATTTAAATGTCATCAATTTTAATACTCTATTAAACATAATTCAATACAAATTTTGTAGATGAATGATTATTAATTAGTTTCCTTTATTAATATATTAATAGCAGTTGTTATAGTGATTGATAATAATGTTGTAATAAGTCTCCTAAAAAGAGACACACCTCTCCCCCGCACGATTCCATAATAAAAACTGCCTTGCCATCAGTGACGAAGAAATGGAAAAGGGGAGCATTAAATAGAAGAGATCACACCAAAAATTACAGTGGAAAGAAAAAGATAAAATAGCGAAAGCCATCGTAGTATTGGCCAAAAGGAAAGTTTTTGAGAGTTGTTTGAAACCCGTTCCACATAACTTTCAATCTGGTCGGACACAAATTGCTGAAAGACCGGGTCACCACAATGTTTACTACTGGTGTCACCACCCACTCACCCCATCCCCCAATTTTCTTCCCATCCTATACTTTCCCCTCTGCCAAATCGCTTTTATAGGCTTCCCTTCGGCCAATTATTGCCCCCAACGAAAAACCGAGGTCTTCCCACACAGCCATACTCTCACAACACACTCAGATATTGCTGTTTTTATTTGTTGAGACAAGTCTTCGACCTCTCCTTAAACTATAGGTAGTGGATGTCTAATGGAACAAAGGACAATATGGTTTCATAAAGGAGTCTTATGGATTATAGAATATATGTTATTAATCCTACTCATGTTGTGCTCCAATATATCTAGACTCTTTTCACTGATCCGTTTAGAATATACATTTTATATCCAAGATATCTTTATTCACATAAAAAGACATAAACTACTTATTTCATTATCCTCCGCAACTTATATTGAAATTAGATTAAAGTTTACATCCCTGATACCAGTTATTACATATATTGGTCCGCTATAAACAGTAATTATGTTTATTTTTAGGCTATTTTACTATAGCATTCTTTTGGTTAACAATATGATTGGTTTTCACTACATGTTAATACATTACACTTGTTCTAGTAATTCTAGAGGATTCGTCTAAAAAAATACTTATTTACGTTACTAGGGTATTACTGCGTCCTTCCAGAGTCACCAAGGCACTCGCTAATCTCCTCAGTCCCATTGCCTGAGTCTATATCCTGACCATTGTTTGGTTATTAAACCATTTTCGCTCTTCACTCCCCTATAACTAACCAATGCCAGTTTTCAGTTTCCAACTATTAAAACCAACTCATCCAGACTCAGTGCTACCTATCTTCCAACTATTACAAGTTGCAATGCTTTTTTTTTAAAACTTAATATCTACTTAAATGACCTTGATAACTTGACTTAATTCATACAGACATAATAAGAAACCTATTATTTTTAAATTATAGATACAATTCCTAGCCTAATAAAAAGCTAATATCAAAATTATCTCCTCCAAGCTAGTATTTTATAGTTATTCGCACAGATAATAAACTACGGTATTAAGGAGGTATGAGGAATATGGAATTTAGACGATATTCATTAACAATTGTGTCGGGAAGGGAGGGGGGGGGGAGATTGGATCAATTTAGGAAAAACCACCCATAGTAAACACGGAGGGGTATACATTTAGCCTCCTAATCACTGACAAAACAGACTTAATATGCTTAGAACTTATACCAATTTCATTTTGTGTGCGTTACATAAACATTAATTGTATTCATAGATATTCTTATGCAACATTATTTGAACGCCTTATCCATTGAAGAATAATATACCAAATCAAGTCAGATTACTATATATGTATATAGTCGGATTATCTACTTAAGTTTATATATAAACATGGAGATACTCAGGAAGATCAGTATCAACTGGAGGGACGTGTCAATTCAGTATTGGAGGAGGTGTCATCCCAGTATAGCAGATAAATGATTTAACAATTCTGGACATAAATGCAGAAGAGTTACAGGAAATTATGAACAAACTGGTGGAGAAAGAGCGAAGATATGGCATGTGGATCTACATTAAAAAGTCAAAAGTGATGGGGATCTCAAAATATAAAGAGCAACTGAAAACAAAAATTGGAAACTAGGATTTGGAAAGCATAAAAAGTTAAAGTATCTGGGCACTCTGCTGAAAAAGGATGCCTGTTGCACTAAGTAAAATAGGTTGGGTATCGCCATGGCATAATATGCTTTCAACAATAAGAGGTTACTGCTGGCCAACAAGTTGAGTTTGGAACTGAGAAAGAAACTGATGAAATGCTACATTGGAGCATCGCCCTGTTTGGAACAGAGACATAGCCTCTCAGGAAAGGAAATAGTTAAAGAGCTTTGAAATGTGATTCTGGAAAAGACTTGAGAGAATGTCGAATTGCAGACAGGGTGACGAAATATTAAATCCTAAGAAGAGTAGGTAAGAATATAACCTTAATTGGTGTGATTCTTCAGTACAAAGCAAAGTGGTATGGACCGATACCTAGGAGGGGCAATCTTCTGCACGACGTCATAGAAGGTGAGGTTAAGGGAAAGAGGAACTTATGGAGAACGGGGATTGAGATATTCTATGACTTTAAGGAAATAAGAAACTTCTTATATCTGAAGTAAGAGGCCTATCTAAGTTCACTGAATAAAGGAATGGATAATCGTAAGAGAGAACATCTAAAAAAAAATGTATAAATAATAATAATATATATATATATAGATTAGTATTACCTCTTCAGATAATTTATCTATAAGAAAATTGAGGTATATAACTTAGTCGTGCTTATATGTGAATTAGAATAAAATATTTGTATAAAAAATGTTTTTCCTATCAAAAATAATCTTTATTAACAATGAAAAATTATGTTAATATCTAAGTACTATTATTAAATTTTAATAATTCCTTGGTATTTAATAAATATTATATTACCATTTTATTTACCCAATGTGTATTAGTTTAAATAATCCATTGAATACTAATAGTGAGTTTAAATGGATCTTATTATTCAAAGCCGGAGTTAGTAATAAGCTACATTCAAGTGTAATAAGAGACCGAATAAATTGAAAAATGACACCTGGGCCTTGGAATCGAACACGGGAGCTCTGACTTAGCGCTCTAATGTATTCTACCACTGAGCTATTAATGAATCGTCCCGTGGTCAGGGTCATTCTTTACTTATATTTTAGGGCAGAATAGGTTATGGACGTGTGAATATCATCGGCTACTAAGAGCCATCACTACATCACAGCCAGCAACGACTAGGTTATAATACATGGTACCAATAATAGTAAAAATACATTGTACGTTCCAAGAGAGTCGATATGGATGATAGCAAAGCTATACAATTATTATTTTTTATGAAAGGCAAGGCTCGTGAGATGAATGATCATAATTACGGACATGAGCCATAATTCTATTATAAAATGATAAATTAAAAAATTATACCTAAATAAGGGAATCGAACCCAGGACATTTGTCTTAGCACTCCAATTCTCTGCCACTGTGTTATCCAGTGATCACCCCATTCTCAGAGTGTCTTAACCCATATTTTACGGCAGTGTTTGTAATGGACGTGCTGCGCTCGATTACTGTATCCATGTGTTATATTTCAATTTATTATATTAAAATTGAGATACGGCTGATGTACTCATTCCTCACCAAGGCTTACCATTCATATATATTTAAATTGTATGGCACTACTCTTACCATATAAATAATAAATGTTCATTTTAATCATAATGTAGTAAATATATTTCATTAATTTCGTAATTAGGTCAAATAAACTATTTATTTTCAAACTAATTTTCTAGTTTCTTAGTTTATATTTGAATCATAAGCCTTAAACAACTAGATTAAAAATAAAAAAGCACTATTTTTTTTATTCTCAAGCTTTTCTGATACATATTGTAATCAGTATTTCAAAGTTTTAATTCCTAGTGAAATATTTAAAAAAATATTTCACTGAAGCGCTTACTATGATTGTTCATCCCTAGATGTTTATGATAGTCATATTCATAATTACCAACTATATTTCCTGCAGCTTGCGATCTTTCACTCTGTAATACAGAAGGGTCTACTTTTTTCCATTTGTTAATTTGACTCGGGGAAAAAGTAATTTGGACGAAGAATGAATAAAGAAGAGCAAAAAATGCTTATTATACAGAGGAATATTGCAGAAAATGAGTCCCATTTGTTTGTTCTACAACACTGCTACTTGTGTCGTGACCTTAGAAGTGTATTCACATGGATGCGTTTTAACGTTTTGTTGGAATACAACGCCAAACTATTTTATACGTAGCTTTATCTGTTGTGAAATCAAATTATTTTATTTAGCTTTGATTAACTGAAAAATATAGTATAAGTAAGAACTTTCAGTTGCACTACTAACATTTATAATAAAGGTCAGGAATACTTGGTTACAAGGGTATAGTTGCTAATATTTATTTTACTTAAATACAAATGGTGTTACATTTCTTTAAAAAACACATTTCTTAAACAGTTCTTTTCGATTATGTAACTATACCTGGAAGTAATTCGTGTGCTATGAACAAATATATATATATGTACATCCACTACTTATAAAACCAAGTGGTGGTATGTATAACTGTTTCTTAAGATCACTGGAACCACTTAACTTACCACGATAAAAAAATATACATGTAATGAAATTTTAAAACCAGAAGCATTAAGGCCATTGATAAAGTGAATTAACCCAAATAGATTGATATTTTTCTAAAAATTATGTATTAATATACGTGATCAATGGTGGATATGTTTATTGAATATAGAATTAATGAGTCTATTTATTTGTATAAATTAATCGCCAAGTCCAAAGAATAATTACAGAATACATTTCAATATAAATCAAAGAAACATATGATTTAAGTTTAGTTGGTTATTTTATATTCGCAGATCCTTATAAAGGAGTTTCTACACTTATACCATTTAATCACAAAAACTAGAGAAATACTGAATAAATTGGAATGGTTGGTGTCTTATATTTTGTTGCACTACAATTGAAAGAATAAAAGCTATTTATAAATTAGCTATATGTTCAAGTGGCTGAGCAATGATCTTAAAAATAATAAAAGTGTTTTATATGCGTTGTGGAGGGGCAAAAGCATGGAATGCCACAAGTGCATTTACTTTTATAATTTTAGGTAAAAATCAAACTTTATGATTTAAATTCGGTGAGTTCGGAGATTACGTATTTAAACACCGACCCACAACTGCATGCAATTGTAATTAAACATATGGTACAGGCCCCAACGGACTTTTGAATCGAGCGTCTCTTTGCATGCAGTAAATGTATCCAAAGATATTTTAAAGAGCTACGGTGATGGGTATGATGGATATCCTAAATACCGTAAATGTCATCCCGATGATGAAGGGCGCTCGACAACGATCCATTCTTGAGCGTAGGAGATAGAAAATCTTTCGAGTTTCTTAATTTAATGTGGAGCTGTATAGACTTTCTGTTTCATAAAATCAATGAAGTATGTATTTTGGTAAAACATTAAGGACAATGCTCAAGGGACGTTTATTGTTAACTTTAGAAATGAGGGCAAAAAATTTAATTTGAGATTATTCAAGCTTTTACGAATTTAGCACTCCATCTAAAAAATATACCTTATACATATTTTAAAACAATTAGACCAATGAGGGGGGACATTTCAGTTGGGACTTTTCAGGGAGATATGCATTTAGCTTGCTATCTTTAAAATGGAAAATGTATATATTTTTCAACAAGTAATGTCACTGACGTAACAGATACATCTTACTAAATACCACTCAGTAACTTCTTAATATTGTGCGTTAAAGATATATTTGTGAAGAAACTTACTCATAATGAGGTTGCTTTCATTAATTCTTGGAAAATTAAGAATTTTTAGTGCGTAAAGTAAGATGCTTCTGTTGAGATGTTCCCCCGAATAATGACAGGCTATTAACTCATGTGGATATACACCGTGCGCTTGAATAACAAAGTGTGTTATTATTTGAGAATTTACCTTCATGTAAAAATGTATTTATCGTAAACGACGAAACCCACGCATCCTGCTAATTTGTTTGCAAAGCGTAAGGTACTTATTATAGAATGAATCCCACTGGAAAAGTATTTTATAAAAAGCCGCTTTGTGTCGCCCTTCTTACTCAAACAGATATTCGCTCTACATAATTTTAACATTTTTCACGTGACAGATCCTCTTCTACTTTGGTTCGCCCACAACAAAATTATTTCAGATAATATTGAAAATAAATTCAGAACATAAATAGGAAATTTTTAATTCAAATGATATATTTTAAAAATAGAATTGAATTACTCCTAAAATACGTCGGGGTCAAGAATATCCAGTGATTAATTCATTTTATTTATCCCGATATAATTAGTTTGCAAAACAAGTATCTTTTGTGGTTCCAGGGGCAAGCTATTTTAAATCAAAAAATGGATCGGATCATAAAATGAAAGACGTTATCTTAGACCAGCTCAAAGCACTACACAAGACTTAAATGTTCATAGATCCCCGAACCCCTAATTATTTATTTTTATTCCCTTAATCCATTTGCTTTAAACTTCTACTCTATTCGATTTAAATTTGAGCACCCATAATGTTGTTACAAAATTTGAATCCATGAAAAGCCGTGTTATGAGTCCCATTTAAAGGTCAACGGTATCCAAAAGTTTATCGTAGAGGTGACTATCATGACAGTTTGCACTACAAGAGATGGCTGTGATAAATAGAATACCCATGATTCCATCAAACCTGCTCTTTTATTTTAAATTCACCCAAGCTCCTATCAAGTTTTGCTATGCGTTGATCATCAATACAGCGCAAGATCAAACCCCGAAGGTCGCAGGCGTTGATCTCCACAGCAATATAAGTTCCTTACATGGACATCTATATGTGGTTTATTCCCATAATGTTACTAGCAGCAACCTGTAACTGTTCGCATCTGATAATAAAATACAAGCCATTTATAAAGAGGCCCTGCTTATAAATTCCTTCACTATATTTGATTGAATTACAAATAATACAATAATAATACACATACAAATAATACAAATATTATCTGTGAATAATCTTAAAACATAAATAATTAAATCACATCAATTTTTGATTCTGAAATAAATTTTTTACCAAAGCCAAAGCTTCCATAATGGTAATCTATAATTAATTATTTGCGTGACATTTACCTTTACGGGAAATTAAATTCTCTGGGATTAGAAACGTTATTGGTTTAATGAACATGTTTTTAAAACTGACATAAATGTGAGTGAAGCTACGGGAGATAGGTATTATATATGGATTTTAGTAACAATGTTTTACCTTTTGCTTATCAAAATATAATTTAAATAAATATATGTTTATTGATTGCATTTACATGATCAAAGTACAAGGTAGATTTTTTATTTGTTACTAATAAAACAAATTTATTAAAATTAATAAACTTATTCCTATCATTGAGGATAAAATCCAGTATATAGAGTTAAGAGTTTATTTATCGAATTTAATTTTTATTTTACCAAACAAATTAGATAAAATAATCTTTCTTATAATATAGTAACATTTAATTTATATTTATTATTTTTTCCCCAGTTTTTCACTCCCGTTTGTCTTAGTGCATATATATTAACTACGCCAGTCTAGACGTAATGATTAAGGTATCATTTAAAGGAAATATACCCATATTTTAGTGTAGAGATGGATTCTAACACTTATATTAACCTACTGGCAAACTAGATTAATTGACTTGGCATTCCTAAAAAGCCTACTAATGTGAATAGCTGATCAAATGATAATAATATTTATGAAATCTATATTTTCTTTAAGGTAAAATAAGTTAACAAGGTTTAGAAAAATATAGTTACAGAACCGCATCAGTAATTACGTGGAATACATTTAAGCATCATCTAACCTGGCTTACAGGTGATGGGGATGTTGGGATTTGAATCCTTCCTAGGTTTGATGGGGTGTTTTCCCTTAAGTGTTTTTTCAAATTCACCTACACGCAAATGCATGAAATAAATATGTTGTCACTTAAATAAGAATAATATTATAGTTGTTAAATAACGTCTTAACTACGTAATTAGACCTTATTAAAATTTATTTTTAATACGCTAGTGATATACACCAAGAACGGGAATTTATCTCGATAGAGTATTGACTAAACGGAAAAACGAAACCTTTGGAAGAGGAATGAAGTGATTTTACACATTTCCTACATTCTTGAATCTTTGGCGTAGTTATAATAGCGAAAAGGATGAATTACATATCGTTTGTTTCTTCTCATTAAAAGCATGGAACATTAATTTTGTCTTGTGTCTCAACTTCAGGAGCACTTAGAGATTGGGATGCTAGACCACTGATTAACCATTAGTTGTGACCAAGAGGTGTATACTTATGTCAAGGATAAAATAATGGACAGTAAAATTATATGAAAGTTTGTATTATTATTTTGTTGGTTAACCGTCACAGTATTTTACAGATTTAGAGGAGTTAAGTGATTTTAAGACCAATGTTATTGACATTTCTTCTCTTAGTGCTTCTTCTCTCCCTATACATGTTTAAATAAATTTTTTTAACATATAATACAACTATTGCTAACATCAGTTATTATATGGTTTCAATTGTCAATTGATGGTAGATGTCCTGCGACCGGAAGTCAGTGTGTTGTAAGGTTGAACATACTCAATGGTGTCCCACTTTCCCTTGACTGAACATACTTAATGGTTTCCCACTCTCCCTTCACGCAGGTGCAGCCAAGTATCATTCAAGTACTATTTTTCTTATCCCTGATATGATTAAATTCGAATAGCTTGGTCTGGTAGTAAAATTCAGTGCCATAAATGGGATAAGACTTGATATGCTTTAAGTATTATTAAGTTATTGAGAGAATTCTCAGACAGATTTATATTTTAATCCATCACAACAACGTTATTTTTAAATTTTAACTAGTCATAAATTTCCAGTGTCTTGTTCACTTAATAAATAACAATAATCATATAGCAATTTTTAGAATATTTGATATAATTTAATTCAGAGTATCCGACTATTAGAATAAAATGAATCAAAGTCGAGTACATCAAAATATAAGAATATACTGTAAAATTCCAAATTTAATTTTAATTCCAATTCCCAGACTATATGCATTTTAAATTAGCTAATTACCTAAATATAACTTATAGTAAGTTGCATGAAGTAATAGTGGGAGAATATTCCCAAAAATCACCCTCTTCAAGGATTAAAACCCTGAAATATGCATCATCATAAAATAATATTAGATGACATTTAGTCCACGGGCTCACTCATTTGTATATCAATTAGCTGCTTATTTGTATATAATTAATATGACCACTATGTATTGTTGTTATTTACGTATTTATTTAATTGGAACCAGCCGTTACTTATAATTTTGACAATTGTCTAAATTATTGTGAATAACCTGCCAAAGTAGGCTATTGTTTGAATATCTGTCCATATGTAGTATACTTAGAATTAGTCGAGAACATCTTCCAAGGGCATTAACTTAATTTGGCTTGCTAGGTTGAAGCTAATCCAACTAAAATTAGGATATTCTCTAATTAATATGGTAGCATTATGTAACTCATCCTGAGTATATTTTAGTTGAACCCAGAAAGTATAATGAGACATTCTCTAAGTAATATAATTATTCTTAAATAACCTGTACAAGTAACAGTTGATTAAAAATTTTTATTAAGTTAGCTTAGGTCAGACGTCTTAAACTATCTTAGGTATGTTTATACAAGCTTAATCATAAAAGGTTTAATTAACATAATTTTGGTTTAGAAATTATAGTGTATCTTATTTTAAGTGTAGGCCTATTAGTGCAATATAAGCAAATACTTTATAGTTATTTCTTACCAAAATATTTTTATGATATAAATTAGAAAAATTATTCTTCCAACAAAACAACCAACCCGGATGTAACCTCATCAGTCATCACTATGGAAAGGGAAAACCACATTTCACCAATTTTAAGATAACTTTATTTAATTTACCCCCTTCGGTGACCAAGTGGTCTAACGAGCTTTTCTCGTATTGGATTAGACTACCGAAGACGGAGATCTTGGTGTTCGATACCAGTCGACTGCAATGAGGGTGGTTCTTCCTAAATGGGTCTACTATCTCCCTTCATGCTAATGCGGGTGTATTTCCTCTCAATTAAACCTTCCTAATCCTTAACCCAATGATGTAGCTAGTGCATAAGCGTATAACCCGAGTGGTTAGTAAGACACGGTGATAAAATTTGGTTTCGATTATTTTATAGTTTTAGGTCAAGCTGGGAATTGAATTTAAGACATTTCAATTTGTGGAGTAATAAGCTAATAACTCTTAATAGGTGTCGAGGAAAATAAATTCAACAATACAAATCATATTATGTTACTAAGAATAGGTGTACTTCAATAACAATGCAAATTCTAACAGATTTTTTAACCTATGTTTGTAGGTGCACTCTCACTATTTTCAATGGATTAAATGTCTAGATTATTTATTATCTTAATTATATAAACTCTTAACTTCCCTGAAAAAATAAATGTATTAAATATAATTCATTTTTTATCACCACGTCTTACTACATGGTCAGGTTAAACGCATATGTACTAATTACACTAATTAGTAAAGGATGAGTAAGTTTAAATTCAAATGAAATGTACCCTCATTTGAGTGGAGTGAGAGTGGAAACCCATTTTGGGAGAACCACCCTCAGTACACCCAACCGGGACTCTAATTCTTGAGCTGTCCCCCCCCCCTCCCCCATTATCATTAGAGAATCTCATTAGAGAATTATTGCGTTTAAACTTAAGTAGTATCTCTTCACAACTAGAGCTCACAAAATTATATTGATATACTAGCCATGCCAGGCCTCCACCGTGGTTTGGATCCCACGTTAAACTGTAGGTCCTCCATTTAAACTCACAATCACCCTACCATTACACATTAGCGTAAGTGCATATAACCCGAACGGGTAGTAAGACGCGGTGCTAATAATAATAATAATAATAATAATAAAAATAATAATAATAATAGTAGTAATAATAATAATATACTAGCCAATATCTCAGATATTAATTTTATAAAAATATATTTCAAATACAAGTTTTTCATTTTTAATAGTACTAAAATGTTACAATGATAAGTTATATAGTATATCTCAAATAGTTGCGGAGATATAGAAAAATTTGCTTCTGTTAAGAATCCTAAAAGTCAACTACATGGGAAATAAAAAATGCCATTTTGTTTATAATTTTAATCAACATCTATATACAAATTTTGATCGAAATCGTTATAGTCAATTTTGAGAAAATGTAATTTTTCATCTTTCTGTAAACTGCTCTTAATTTTATTTTTGGATAGACCCACTGATACACAGACAGACGACGTTGCAATAACCATTTAGGTTTCGGGGGGTCATGAAACGTCAACATCCATCATTATATAGTGTTAGATTTTTTTACTCGTAATAGGCCTACTTTACCTTAAAGTGTTAGAAAAGTAGAAATATATATATATGTATACACGTATACCTTGAAAATTATTGGTTTTATAAAAGTATATACCAAGTAAAAGATGTTTATTATAAATAGATCTACATGCATTCAATAATAAGTAATTTCATATCACAAAGACTTACAGAGATATAATTAAAAAATAGAATCTACGCATCAGACCGAAACTCTTAAAATAATTTTGACAAGAAAATTTAAGTAGCTATTTGATTTGTACCAGTGATCAAAGCTTAGGAAAGAAATTTAATCAAAAGCGTTAAAGTCAATTTTTAAAAAATCGATTTTTTTCTCTTTCCACCTTTAAGGAAACTACTCTTAATTTTAGGATTTAATATCCTATTCTAAAAATGTCTCGGTGTGACCCTATTAAAACCCTAGATATCAAGCTTTAGCTCAATCGGTGAAATATTTTAGACTCTAGCCTGGGGTACAGACTGACAGACAGTTAGACAGACAGACAGACGGCATTGAGAAAACCACTTTTTAGGATCCGGAGAATCATTAAACGTCGACATACATCATAATATTGATTTTGAATTTTGACGATCACAATAATTATCTACTTCTAAGCTAGTGAGAAAGTAAAAGTGAAAAAGGAAACATGTAAGTAATCTTAAATTAATATGCTTCATTTAGGAAAAGGGGCTTATTTATTCTTACTGAGTAGGTCTCTGATGACTTGTCTCCTCTGAAACTGTCAGTACAGCTGAAACTAATTTTTCATTTTATTTCTATTTCTGTTGAAAGAAGCTAAGATGTTCTTTAAGAATTCTGATCTCTTTTATATGACCCCTCGGGAATGGATATTTCTTCACATAGCGAGATTCATTGGTGTCCCCAAACAATGAGTTCCAGTCCCTCACTATGCCTTAGTACATAACAAAAAGTTCCATGTTTCTCTGGTTTCAAAGTTTGCTCCAGCCCATTCTTAAGGTACTTCAAATCTTGTATTTTCATTTACTAAACCCGTGATCTTATCGCACTCAAAAACTACATTCATTCTTCAGACTAACTTGATACATACTCAATCTAATCTCTTTAAAAATTGCACCACATATTGAAAGTAGTAAATATAGTGATGCTCTTACCTTCCCTCCTACGAGAGTGTTAAAAGTAGGCTTGTTGTTTGACTTGGGGATCTAGGAAGTTTGGTATTAAATAGAAGGTAAAGCTCAAAATTTTGTCTAAGCCTTTTTGGAAAAATACACAGTGTTTCCAAACCAAATTTATCATACGGTAAAAACAAAATTAAATGTGATTTCTGGTTACATTTTACAAAAAATGTCAAACAATTTTATGGCATTCAGTTTTCAAGAATTTGTTTTGAGGATTTATTTAAATTTTAAAATAAATTATATAGTAGAAATATGATTTTTCCTTTTCATAATCCTTATATATATATATGATTTGCCCTTTTGTAGGATGGAATTCTGGTCTGCTGATTTGCGTTGTTTGGGGTTGGGTTTGAGACCTGGTATTATTCCCTCCCCTGTGGTGTTAGGCAATAGCCCTGATGCTTTTCCGATGGGAGAACATAGTAGATAAAGGTATCCCTGTCACATACTGACTATCTCTAAATCCCTACAGAGTGGCTTAATGTTGGCAGAACCTGGGCAACGTCCTTTTTTGCACATCTAAAAGAGGGTTCGGCTGTCTGTTAGGGCGGGCTGGGTGTCTTGGTTGAGAGACTAAATATCTGTAGATTAATTTATGATGGGTTGGGAGATGTGGGTCTCCCACCCAACATATACTAAGGGGTTGGTAGTGCTTACGCCGTTCGTCCGGGGATAGCTTGTTAGAACACCTCCACGAGGGGGCAACTTAAAGCTAATATCTAAGAAAACTGACTCTATACCTAAGGCTTAATCTTTGGTGGAGCTGGCGGTCACACATAAGGATCCAAATACTCCAGCCATAGGCCAGGAATGGCCGGGGGTGGGGGTCCCAAGCTCTACCAGACCAGATCACCGTCTAGTACTCTAAGAAAGTCTAGTAGTCTAATAGTTTGGTGGTACTGACTGGCTCCCTGTGTGTTCTTGCACACAAGTTTATTCTCAGAAGGTACTAATACTAGTTAGGTCTTAGGACTCTCTGTGACAGGGAGTTGGTTGCCTCTATGGTAGCCAGGGGTTACAACATTATGTTTGCAAACGGCTCTTAGGGGAACAAAAGAGTAGTCTCGAACTTATATGCTAATGTTTGATAACACCTTGTGTGATGGAATAGGTTACACAGACCATTTAAAGGAATCTTTTAATTCCCCTTTGGCATTCCAGTGCTGATTCTGTTTTTTACAGTGAAGCTTGAATAGTTTAAACTCTTACCTTGGTAGTGCCATGTAGACTTATTAAGCGCCCTTTTTCATCTTCTTCGTAGCCATTATTTTGTTCCACTTAATCCTTCCTTAGCGGAGGTGAGGAGAAAATATGGTAACACCGCTCAACTGGGTGGAGCGTGGATCTTGCAACTTCGCCTCAAAAAGTGAGCGGGACCCAATCTTTTTATTCTACTGTCTGATTAATCTATAAACACTACACAACACGACAATGATAATACATTGACTATTTAATTCATGAAATTTCATATTTAAACCCTAAGTCCCCCAAAAATAATTATTCCTGATCTGCAACTTACTCTCACTATTCTTATGAAAGGGAGCCAGCTTTGCTCTTTATAATTAAATTGTCAATATAAAAAATAAAATTCATAAATTGTTGTCGACTAACAAATCAATTATTTTAAATCGATTTAAATTGATAAATAAAATAAAAATATAATTATATAATTTTTGGTCTTTGTTGGTTGTGGTGGATGGCCACAAACGTGAGAGAAATTGAGCCAACTTCAGTGAGGAGACTCAATGTTAAATTTGTATATAAAGTGATTCTACTCATGTTAATATTATTATTATTATTATTAGCACCACGTCTTACTACCCGTTCGGGTTATACGCACTTACGCTAATGTGTAATGGTAGGTTGATAGTGAGATGAAATGGAGGACCTACAGTTTAACGTGGAATCCGAACCACGGTGGAGGCCTGGCATTCCCCACATTCACAAGATGTCTTGTCAGAGGTGAAGGAAGGATTTGGTAATCAGATAAATTTATGCCGGGACCGGGCCTACTCATGTTCCTCTTCCGGATTGAGGATGATCAAAGTTATTCTTATTGGAGGAGAGTTGTCCAGAACTCGGTTCACATTTCCTATCCATGTTGGGTTAAAAATATAGACATGAATAACCTAACATGAAATATGAAGCTATACTATGAATCACAAGATAAAGTTAAGAATAATGGTTAAAATCCAGCACACTTAAAAATAAATCGTATCTAAAAGAATAAAACTTCTACGGTAAGAAAAAAATATGAAAAAATTGTGAGATTTTTACCCAAATAGAGCACAAATTACCATAACAAGCCACTTCACTTTTAAACACACACAAACAGAATGAAACTATATTAATAGAACTGCAAATCTTGATTCAAGAATTACGCTGGCTAACACATTCTTCACTAAGAGCGCCGATGGCTACCATATTCATCCATTAGACTCAAAACTTCGAACGGCTGTAGTCTATTAGTTTGATTTGTTTTTGCAATTTTTGTTATGGAAATATGTTAGTACTCAGAAATAACTACCAGATGGCTTTGGAATTTCATTTTTCGAAATTTTGAGTACTTGATTGTTTTTGTTTCTGTTGGACTATTCAAATGATAATTTCTATTTTAACAAATGATTTCTAACTTGAATTTATGACTATAGGTAAAGTTTTATCAACAGGATAAAGAAAGATACCCGAAAGTAGAAGGTTTTATCATAAAAAATAGTGACAATTTTTTTTTAAATAAATAAATATGTTCCTCAACGACGGAAATTATAAGACTTAACTTTTATTTAGCTTTAGTTAAATAATTATCTATTCTATGAAACACTAAAAAAAATCTACTAGACAAACATTGATTAACAATAACCTGAATTGGTGTATTTAGCGAGACTTATTGTTCTTAAAAATATCACTCACTGATCCGAGATTGTTTATTTAGATATAATAAATACTAATTCAAGTTATAATAGACTCTAGTTGCTGAATAAATTTTCCAGATAAATCATTATGCCCATAAATATTATTTCAGAAATATATATTTTATAATTTTACAATTAATTATTAAATTATATTAAAAATTGAGTATGCATGTTTTTAAAAGTTTTAACACATCAAAAAAATTTGCTTATACTTGTGTACTTTAAATAAGTTTATTAAATAAATCTGTTTGATATTAATAATTTTAATTTTAATTTATATGAGATATTTATCGTGCACTCCCTGAACCAATAACTTATAAACTTATATATCTTATGATTTATAGCATATCTTAAATCTAGACGTTACACAACATCCAGTGCCCAGCCATTAATTCATCATTTTGAATAGTGAAACCCACATTTTTCTAATAATACGTTTTCCGGTTAAGCCAGATATCGAACCCGGTACCCTTAGTTCAAAATATGTTAATATTACCAATTTTAAAAAACATATATTAATTTAATAAATTTAAATATGTTAAAATAAATATAGACCTATAGTAAGAACTGTATGTATATTAGTAATATAAATATGGTTTTCATAAACACTGATTTCTTCACTTAGAATTATCTCATTGATTTATGAATATAAATCAGTAAAAACAAAAATAAACGTTTGTAGCATTCGCATCATTACAAATGATAGTGATAAACCTAATGGCTTCTTTTAAAAGGTACCGCCAATGGTAAAAAAAAAGTGTTAGAAGGATGCCGACAATATCGAAAAATCCATTTGAGAAGGAAGTGGCTGATGTAGCACAAGAAAATCTGCTCATCTGTTGATGTTAGGCTTGTGTAAACCGCCTCTAAAGGGTTCTACTGTGCCCTCAAGCTTTGACCAAACTAATTCCTCTGGCCACAAACAACACCAAGTTATTTTTTACACTTAACACATATCACGAAGTAGAAATGACTTTAAGTGGTATTTTGTTCATTTCAGGGTTTTTTCAACGCATTCGTAGCAGATTAGTAATACACCAGTAGAGTATTATTAAAACCTATAGTTTACAAATTTATTCGATGTTTAAATTAATACTTTTTTTTGTAATAATTTATCATAATTTATTATATTCAATATATCTGGAGTGGGTGACCTGGCGGTCTAGGGGTAAGGTGTCAGACTTCTATGCTGGCGGCCGGGGTTCAATCCTTGGTCCTGGCAAAGTTTTATCTTATTACCAAACCCTTCCTTCACCTCTGACAAGACATCCTGTGAATGTGGGGAATGCCAGGCCTCCACCGTGGTTCGGATTCCACGTTAAACTGTAGGTCCTCCATTTCATCTCACTATCACCCTACCATTACACATTAGCGTAAGTGCGTATAACCCGAACGGGTAGTAAGACGCGGTGCTAATAATAATAATAATA
>CABFOV010000336.1:210363-220885 GCA_902141375.1 Timema poppense
AACCCTGTACATATATATATATATATATATATATATATAATTGTAGCCAAGAAACTATTGGTTTTATATAAGTTTATTTCAACTAAAGTAGTTTGTTAGATTTTTATTAGTAGGCCTTATAGTAGAACAACATTATAATGATAAGTTATTTCGTATTCCATAGTTGCAGAGAAATAAATAAAATAAAAGGTTTCAACTTATATAAAATACCCTTCAAGTCACATTAATATAAAAATGAGAGCTATCATTTTGTTGTAATGTTAACACTTGCCTAGATACAAAGTTTACTTAAAATCTTTGAAGAGGATTTTGAGAAAATTGATTTTTCGTTCTCTTTTGCCCTTGGGTAAACCACGCTTAATTTTATGGCGAGATCTATAATTTAAAAAAAAAACGTCGGGGGAAACTTATGGAAACCATCGGTAAGAAGTTTTATCCCGATTGGTAAAGTGGCTTAGGCTCTATCATAAATCACAGAACAAAAAACATTACGATAAATACTTGTATGGTTTTAGAAAGTCATGAAACATTGACATTTATCAATGTTTTGATTTCGATTTTTTTGACCATCACAATACTTCTCTTTCCGAGAGGTTGAGATAAAGTAAGACCATGTTTAACGACATTTGTTAATACTACTATTTAATGGGTCGAATAAAATGTTTAACAAAAGTCTTCCAACATAATATAGTACATGAAAATATATGTCTTATTAACTGGCAGCTGAGTTTGAAATTTGTGAGAGAATCGCTAACATTAATATCGTATGCATTCAAATGAATCTATTTCGATGAGGCAGTGTGAAACCACAGTTCCAACATTTATTGAACAACCTGATAATAATACACAAAATGTAAATGTCATGTCATGTTTTAGCTCATGCTTACAGATAAGGAGTAGAAGGCCGGAATGGCGTGTTAATAACCGGGGTAGCTGGATAGATTGCCGGTCGGATGGAACTATGTGGGGCAAACACATGTTCTTCTTTACCCCAAGGGCAGTGTACCCCTAACACTCTCACTATATTTTCCCCTCTTCCCACTGCATGTTGCTGAGTGTTGTGCATTGCATGCTTGCACCACATTGCATGAAGTACGTTCCATTTCTGCCGCATCCATTTACGATGCCATCGGTACTCATCCATGCAACGAGAATACAAATTATATCCAACAATTGTTAATTATTCAAATCTAATCAGATAGGGTTTTTCAATATCAATATTAAGTTGAGCTTGGATTTAAAAGCTACACTTGGTTATTGGTTGACGAATTAAATCATACATGACAATATTCTTCATCTTTCTCGAGTCACATTTAATAATAAGTATTTTTTTCAAGTTTGGAGTTAACGCTTTCCTTGATGTTGAATCCAATCTAACAGTTTGCTGTCGTCAGTAAGAGCACAATGCAGCGTCCAACCACCTTATTGCTTAAAATAAACCATGTGATGTGAATGTGAAATACGTGCCTGGTGAATGGAGGGCAGTTACTACACTGAATCAGAAGCACATATGTGCGTGCATCTCGAAGCATGGTTAATTTTACTACAGCGAGAACACGGATAGAGACTATGATATACACCATGTGTGTGTGTGTGTGTGTGTGTGAAATTATAAGAAAAAGATGTTACGTTTGATAGTACTTCGGCTATTTAGGGTAAAAGCTCATTTCTCTCTTCTTAATTATGAAATTTAGCAATATAATAAATCCATGTATCCAATTTATCATTATTAATGTTTAAAGTGTATTAAAACAAGTGAAATAAATTATTTTTGTTAGGTTTTTATAATTTTTATTACAATTTCTATGAGTGTGTATTTTTCCTGTTCAACAAATAATTTTGAAGAGAAGTGTAATCTAATTAGAACGAATTTTTAAGAAAAATTAGTTTGATTTATAAAGAATTGTTAGAGTGAATATCAATTGATAAATCTGAAACTGAGTTGCGATTTATACATAATGGGTGTTTCCTACCTATACTAATGAATAGAGTACATATTTATCAATTACATGGGGTGCAGGTTATACGTAGGGAGTGGCAAAAATGGAAGAAATAGATAAATAATGTAAAAAATAGTTTACTAAAAACTCTTCTTTTATTCCTTCTCGGTTAAAAACTTTATCCAAATCCCTAAAATAACATAGTTTTCAACACTTATTATGTCATAATTTCATACTGATTAGCTAGCAACACTGGTCACAGCTCACGAAATAAAAATGTTCAATTTTGTATGTGTGTGATTCACATCAAGTTTTTTTACGCAGTGTTACAGTGATATGTATTTATATTTCTTGTTTTAGGGAATGAATTGCTTTGGTTATAAATAAATTATATATTGTATGGTTTTGTTTTGAATATCAGGCTTTAAAACAATAAATAATATCGTACATCGTAGGATAGTATTATGTTCGATAAAAGAAACAAACTACCATGCACCGAGCAATGCAATCGTAAATTGAGAAAAGAACACCTTATTCAAAATAAAGTAGGGCCTTGCACAAATATTTAAATACTGATACAGCTGATTACGTCCAAAAGAAAATACGTGTATGTACCTAAACATATATATGAAATCGTGCTAAGAATTTCTGACTAGCATCCCAGTACCGTAGACATTACTAACACCAAAAATAAAGCTTATTAAATTTTATTTACTTTCAACAATGTCCATCACTTGGGTGGAAGGACTTTACATGATGAACATAAAAAATAAGATAAAGATTAGTTATTTGTGATTTTAAGAATATGAACTAATACACACATATATGTATATATTTTAAGGAGTATATATCTACTTCGAACATTAAAAGGGCAAATAATAATAATAATATATATATATGTATAATAATGTATATGCGCTAAAAATTAAAACATATAATTTCATAATTTTTGTGGTTAAACATTTCTTAGCTATATATTTGATCAGTATTACCTACGTACATGTAAATGATGTAACTACGTTTATTTATTTTAATTTCCTTTAATTGTTGTTGTAAACGGATTTTTAATTTATGATTATTCTTTCATAATTATTTTGATGAATTGTTATTAATGATACTATTTTTAAATAATGATCATTGATAAGAAATGTTGAAGCTTGCATTGTCACTTTTAAAATGGTGTAAATTTAAGGTGGCAAGGTATGTTATTGCACAGGGCGGAAAAAATCCTCTATATAGCGCCTATTATGGAGTCACATGTTGAGGGCGATAGATGAAGGAAGGGACGGATGACGATAGCAGTGATGGAATCTCCACTATCCTGCGGGAGGGGAGGAGGCGTAGATACCATCGCCCTAACCATTACAAGAGCCCACCACGTCATCCACCGGAGTGTTCAACGTACAAGGTAAACAAACTGTTAATTAATGATAACCCGCTTCGGTGGCTGCATGGTCTAACGCGCAACTCTTGGAGTAGACTAGACTGACAACGACGAGGAGATCGAGTTTCGAATCTTGGTCGGGTGTATTGAGGTGGGATTTTACAAATGGGTTTTCTAACCTCCACGCAAATACAGGTACATTTCCGTTAAAAATAAACTTCCTGGTCCCTAAAAACACTATAATAATTAGTACGAGTACATAAGCGTATAATCTGGAGGAGTGGTTAGATGCAGTGATAAAAAAAACCTTTATAAATTCTAGGGCTGATTCATGCGAGTTTGAGATCTTATAGTTTGAAGATTTTTTTTAAACTGAAATATCCCTATCAATGTTTCAGGATATTCTTCCGATGGCTCTTACAACTACAAAAAATATGAATATATAAATATAATATATAATAAATGTTTTAAAATAAAATTTCTTTCCTAAACTATTTTTGTGTACTCATTTACTAACGCTCTCAATGTTAAAACTTTTCTAACTAATTTTAATGCCCGTAGAAAAGCAATTAATTGATTAACTTAGAACTTAATATTGTCTCTTATAATCTTCTTCATAGTTGATATAATCATGGTGTGTGTTCTAAGATAGATACTAACCGATACTATAAAATATGAACATCTTAGCGAAGATAGAATAATTGCCAAATCTTGACTGGTTCAACCTCAAGAGGAGGTGAGAGGGAGGTGTGTGGAGATGGGTTTTTGGGGATAAAGTTTAAATAAATTAAGGTAGGGGCATTGGGGAGTAAGACTTTTCGGGAGAGAGCCTTGGTTTGACAAAGGGAGAAAAGTGTATATTGCCTTGTAAAGAAATTAGATCGTTCGAACCAGTTAAAACAAGGTTTAAAAGAGTAAAGTTATATCACTATATTTAGGGAAATTGATGTTAAGAGTTATGGATTTGAAAGAAGGAGAGGGGTGTCGGTGATATAGCAGTGTCAGGAGTCAAGATGCAAAAAAACATTACAAGCAAAACGCAATAAATTTATTAAAATAAAATGTTATATATATAATAAAAATAAGGGGTGCCTTAAGGGGGAGAGGTTGTGTTCAGGGGACAAGATGCAACACTCGTTACAATTAAATAAGTATTAATTATTTGTATGTATAATAATACCAAAAATAATGTGTACTTGGGGGAGATAGGTGCCTGGGGGATTTGGAAGACGGGGTCCAAAGATTGAGATGAGACACGCACCACACTTCAACGCACTGCAGCCATCTTTTAGGGATGAAAACTAATTTTTGCTCAGAGGTTTGGCTGTTGTGTTACAACATCTGCAGTCTAATGTGTATTTGGAAGGTGAAGTGTATCTGCATTTGCTTAGAAGGATAATGGAAAAAAATAACATCTCGGTTGAGGGTGGGTGGGGTTGGAAATATATGGAAGAGAGAGTGGAAATATATTGTTTGAGGAGGAGGGAGAGAGGGTTGGATAATTTATTGATATGGGTGAGTTATGGGTGTGGTGGCGTTAGCAACTGATGAGGTGGTTAAAGAGAGGGAATTGCGTCACCACTCGTAGGGGTTACCGTTATAGTTTGTTGATGTGGTGTGAGGTAGAATAAGTAGTTAAGAAATAAAATGTTTAAAAATGGGAGAGGACTAAGAAAAGGATATGGATTCCGTTAGATGATCAAGTATGGACGTGTTAAAGTCTACACATAGCTCTAGTTGATTTGTCAGTCAGGGATAAGGAAATTATTAGCTCTAGCTAGGCTACACGCGGCCAGGGAGATTTTAAACGCTAGTGAGGCTACACACCGCCAAGGTGGCTATTATCTCAAGTTAGGTTTCAGGAGAAGAAGTCAATGATGGCACTAGTACTGTGACGTAATCTCTGATGACAGGCATCTTGGATCACTGATTTCCATAGACTATCAATGGAAACATGTCATTTAACCCTTTCACTCCAGTTCAGATAATTTCGAAAATAAAGTGAGTAGTATCAAGTAGGTGATGTTACCACTAAAACTGGAGTGGTTGCAAGACAAACGGAAGAAAAAAGAGAATAAATCTCATAACCGTACAAGTAAATGAGTAGGGACATACTGCTTTGGTGTTTGGATGTATGGACACTATAATTAATTTTGGTAGATATCCTTAATTTGCAGCTTAACGAGACGTGCTCAGACATGAAAGAACATGCCGGAATATTTTTTAGCCTGCTAAAATTAGTAATAACGTGTCTGATCTAGTCTTAACCTTTCAAAACTTGTCTGAGCTTGTCCAGACCTGTTCACCTCTGTTCAGACCCGTCTAGAATTATTAATGGCATCATCTTGCTCAAAATATGGCCCAGAAGTAACTAATTTTAAGGTAAAATAAAACAAAAATATTAATAATCTGGTTTAAAAATTAGTGCAATGATTACACTCTAGAAGCTTATTTTTTTTTTGTTACGTTATATATGTCCTAGGGGGGATTTATCGTTGACCATACTAAAAGTTAAATTAATATTTACGTCATCTGAACCTTAGAAAATTATCAATAGTGATATTGTTTACTTAATCTCATGTTAAGCGAGAAAAAAAACACTACAATATAAAATTGGTGCTAAATGTTATTGTTTAGTTCGTTTTCCCAAGGTTGGGTTTTAATTGTGGCCTCACTTAACAAAGTCCTCATGAATCTCTCATGATCAAGGTGGGTTATTAATTCGCTTAAGTTGAGCTGATGCGAGACAGTCACACAAACTAGGTTAGGATTAAAAATTCCCCACGCTGTTTGAGATCATTTTGAAACAGTGTCAACCCATGAGTGCAATGGTAGTTTGATAAAGAAGGGAGAAAATGGTGGGAGGAAACACCTACATTTTTTAGACTACTGTTGGAGAGAAAGTGAGTAACCCCTAAGCTTCCTTCAAATAAAAATAAATACATTAAAAAACGAAGAAAAAAAGTTAAATTCAATTTGCATGAGATACGTGATAGTGAATGTTTCACTAAGTCACCTTAAGCTATTTATTTATTTATTGTAGTTCCCTAATATGTGTTGGTAACATTTTAAAAATATTTACTGAAAAAACGTTTTATTGTAGGACTTTGATATAATTTTTGATTATCTAATCTTTCTTTGAAATGAATTTAAGGCTTAGTTTTTTGTTTTTCTAATATGTCTAACAACGATCAATTATTTGGATGGAAGAATACAATATTTAAATGAGCCATAGTTTTAAGTAATTAGTTCAAGTAAACCAATGGCAAAAACAAGAATAACTCTCCTAGAACACCAGGTATGAACACTACAGGTTTTAAGGAAATCAATTTGAATAACCAGTACCCCCGATAGCTACTCTCTTAAAATAAAATAAAAAATTAATGCAGATCATCCCTCTAGATAAGCAGTGAAAGAAAGTATTAACATTTTATCACCTTATGAAATATTAGATCACCCTCCTGGATCAAAATAAAACAGTGAGACGGGCCACTTTAACACTGTAAAATATTCTAGATTATCATCATGGATCTGCTTATACCGGGAGATGGACAGATTTAAATTGGTATAAATATTAAGTCAATCTCCTGGATAAACCATAGGAAGGAGATTGAACGCATTAGTTTATTTCTCCTGTAACTTAAGTGACATGAAGGTTAGAATGATTTAATATCATAGGAAATATTAGAGCATCCTGGATCAGCAGTGACAGTGATATCGATCAATTACAGCTAAACATTAAAGTATTTAAGTTTGTGCTTTCAATGAGCTAATTTTCAACTGTGGGCTTAATTTATTTATCACTCTTTAAACATTTATGATGTGTGAACCTTGATTAGTGTATAGCTTATTCCCATCAGGTATATAATAAAATAGTTTGGTTTTGTATGATATAAATTTCTTTCAAAATATCTACATTGAATATATAAGATCACTCACAACAGCAATAACATTTAAAATGGGAAAAAGACCTATGTATACTTAAATCTGATCAAAACATGATTAATTTAATCTCCAGCAAGGTTTCTTAAGAATGTCTTAAAAATGTTGCCCAGTTTTAATAATCTCATTTGGAGAGTTATATAGAAGTAAGATGCGGTGATAAAAAAAAATCTTCGTTTTTATTAAAGAGAGCCCTACAATTTTCTTTAATAGTCTACTTTATATTTATTTACTAATGTATAGCTAAGGATGGTAGAATCCATAAAAAGTGGTAACGCATTTGCGTTTAGAATGTATCTTTGACCTCCCGTCGCTAGCAAACCATACGAAAACAACTCGACGTTATGTCAACGTTCACACATATTTGAATATATGTGCTTTTGTATTTTCTTAAAATCATCCTTTAAATTTTGTTATCTCTTTGCTGTGTTAAACTATATTAGATTTTTCGAGAAAAAAAGACTCTCAGCAATATACAAAAATACCAACTTTGCTACCCCCTTAATTAGTTTGTTTTGTTTGTCTCATAATTGTTTCGGAGTCACCTATTATTTGTCGGTTGTTAAAGAGAAATAGGTGTTATGATTTCCCCTTATGTGTCATCTCTGATACTAATAACTTTTGGTTATGTCATGTCAAGGTTAGATGTCATGTTTCCTCAACAATTCTTAACTCTTTAAACACAAAGGTCACGACCTTGTATTTATCAACTTTTTTTTCTTTACAAACCTCTGTTTTTAAAAGCTAAATTTTATTGACATATACCACTATTCCTCTAATCCCCTGTGAGAGGGTGAAGTACTAGTGTTTGGCACAGCAATCATCACAGGGATCCATTACGACTTGTACGGCAAGCCATTGGTAGCACGTTGTGCATGACTGAATGATTTCAATTCCCTCCTCCCCTTGTAACCACCCCTTGACAATCCTAACCAAACAATCAAATAGCGTCAAACCAACCCCTTGTCCAAGCGATTATCAACCTTTTCTACTAGAGCCCTTATGGAAGTACAGTTGAAACAATGTATACACGCATTTAGACCAACACACTTAGAAATACCTAATAATTAAATGAAGAGATTGGTACTGTAGAAAAAGGCCTTTACCCTGGTAGATTGAAGCATTGTAAGAGCACAGGTGTGAAGGTGTAAGAACAAGATAAATTATGATATACTCCAAAATTTTATTTCTGAACCGAAAAACTTACAACTTGATATTTAGATGTAAGTTTTTATCAGCGAAGTTATTTAACAAAAGCGTTCTAAGCATATGTAATATATTAACTCAGGGCATATAAACAATTTTATAATATTATAGTACATACATCTATACATTAATCAAGAGATTATCAAAGTGGGGTAAGCGATGAAGCAGTGGAATTATTGTACAAGTAGTATCCAGATTGTACAGTTAGCAACACTGCTAGTAACTGAATGGTGAAGCACGATGATATTGATGACATTGAAAATCTTACTAGATTTGTTATATCAATCATGTCATTTTTTGTGTTTACTAAAATATGTAGTTGTGTAAAGTAAACTGTAAATAGACACAAATAAATAAAAATGTTTTTTTGAATACCCATTATTATACTAAAATATATTTATGATTGTACAATAGATACGCCAGTTACATCTATATTCCCAAAGGGTATATAAAGCATACTAGTTTGAGAACCACTCCATTAATCTATAGTGCTCAACACGTATCTTAGTAATCGGAGATCAAAATAAACCTAAAATATAGCTATTGTAAATATTTTCTTCTACACCTCTAATCCATGCCCAGGGTCTTTCTATTCACAGATATTTACCGAATATTTAATTTATTAGAGTAAGAATAAGGAGGCAGAATTTAGATAAGGTATAATTGGAAACTATTTAAGAAATAACGTCTCTCTACGCCCAGTTAATTCGGAAAATGAACTTCCTATCGCCAACAAGCCTGACAGTATGAAACTGATATAATATATTAACCATACACGTATGTATGTGACAAATAGGCCTATAATACTTACAAAATTAAATAATTTTAATAAAAATGATAAAGATAATAAATGAGGCAGATTATCCTGGAATTCTATTGCAAATATGGATCAAATGTAAATACCATAAGTGTGTTTAAAAATAAATTTTACAGTATAAGGGTAGAAATTTTCTCATTTACAGTATAATAGTTGTATATAAACTTTTTTTAAATATATTTATACATTTCCCTAAAAAAGTTTTTATAAAAAAATATTATCTTTTGAATATCAATAAATAGTTTTAAGCATAAGCCTTAAACTTTTAAACATAATTTTTTAATATTTCAAACTTTCAAAAATTACTCTTATCCAAACTAACCTCAAATTATGTATGTTTAAAAAAATTCATATATACGATTATTCATATTAAAAAATATCCCCAGATTCTTATTTTGTGCAAAATATTAAAAGCCATTTTCAAAAAATCACAAGTTTTCTAGAAGTATTATGATTAAACTACCCTTAACTTAAGTTATTTAAACAAATAAATACATTTTACTATTAATTGTAATGTAAAAAGGTCTTCAGATTTCATCTTTGAGTATACTATATTAATTTTAAAGCTATTTCCAGTTTTTATAAATTTGTTGAAAATCCTAAATCTGTGAATTATGCCTTCTATTGTGATTACAATTTTTTTAAAGATATACATTAATATAAAATAATGTATCATGATTGTAAACAAAACTTACCTAATAGCTATTTTGAAACAAATCGTTGGAACAATTTTTCAAATATTTCCAAATTATAAAAAATCAATTATCATTTATCACTAATTACAATCTTTTTCCAGAAAAACAAGTATAAATTTGTATTTGTTATCTCAAACACTTCTCAGAGTGTATATATTTAAAACATAACCGTAATTGCCATTTTTTAAATTGTACTTTTCAAAAATTACTCATAAGTATACTACCCATATTTTAGGGCCTTTGGTTAAAAAAAATATCATCCTGGTAAAGAGACATATAACATTTAATTATAAAGTTAAAAACAAATCAATTTTCCCAAATTAGACAGTCAAATATGAGGAAAGGCAGAGTTATAAAATCGAATATTTTGGTTTCCGGGTACACTAAGATACTATATTTTCACATACGAAATTATAAAACGAACACCACAATATTTACTCCTCGCAATGGTGGTCCGGTTGTAGCAATTATTGCTACAAGGCATCAAAAAAACGGGATAGTCAACAAGAACAGCGCTTACCCAATTTCACCGGCCGGA
>CABFOV010000337.1:0-45662 GCA_902141375.1 Timema poppense
TGAATGGGAGTGGCTACGTGTGAAATGTGCTTTCGGCGCATCGTGGCTGTAGACTTGAAATAACAAACTAAGTACTACTCTAACAGTCAGCTTATTAAAGAACAAGGGATGGAATGGACAGGGGTTGTAGTAGGAGTGTGAAAAATAAACAAAACATTTTAACCCCCACTCCCTTCACCTTTTAAAAACATCCTACTGAAGTAAACTGAATATTTTCCCCTGTGTCTGTTGTATCTAAAATAAGGGTTTTACAAAGAGGATTACAAAGAAGGTAAAAACAAACGTATTTATAAAAAAAATATCTAAAAAATATATAAACTATTGCCTTGCTTGTATCGGATATATTGTGACTTAAATTTGTAAGTTGTTCAAGACGGGGAACTGAATAGAACTCAAAATAAAAGTTTTGACTCTTTTTGAAAGAAAATAATTGATGATTCAAATGCTTCTTATTCGTTAAAGTCGATTATGTTCTTTTCCCCTTTCTATTCTGTTTTATTTAGTGAGAGTGGGAAATTCGACAGATGTCCCTTTTGTGTGTACTACTCGAGTCAAACATATTGCCTAGTTACCAAACTTCGTACAATTGTACAGTCCAATTTTCATAATAAAGGTATTTAAGAAAATACAAACTCTTTATTGCTGCCAGCAGCGATAAAATGTCACCTGATTAGAGCCTACTAATGTTATTTTAAAGGTATTGATAATATTTAGTAACAGCTGCAGATAGCATGACTTGGCGTATTAATACGTAAAATTTGATCTATTAACTTTTTTTTGTCTGTCAAGTAAGGTATATTTACATAAATTTTATTTGTATTCTTTCAACAAATTTAATCTTTAAATATCCTTAGGGCTGTGTAAGTATTCGAAAATTCGAGCTCGAGTCGAGTTTGAGTAGCTCCTAAAACTCGTCTAGAATATTTTTACAAAACTCGAAAAAATTTTGAGTACTCAGAATGTTTGATACTTTTCTCCTAAATCCCTACGTTGATTAATTTTATTAAATTTTAATATATAATTTCATACTAAATAGAGTCTCTCAATAACTCCTTTTGTCCAACTAAACAATTGTATAATTATATTAAATTTATTTAAAAATATAATTTGTGTGATAATACCATATTAGGGAAATCCAATTTCAAATATTCCTTGTGCAAATATTGCTCTATACCACTCAAAATGGAAAAAATAAAAACTCGATTTTTTCATTATAACTCGACTCTAACTCAACTCAAAGTGAAAAATTCCTACTGGCACACACCCTAATATTCGTTCGATTTTTACAAAAATGTTTTTAACTTTAAACACTCATTTATCCTCTCTTTTGTATAACCCTTCATCCATTTGAGATCTTAAATAGATAATAAAAAGGGGGAAGGTCTTCAGAGCTACCCTTTAAAAAAAATAAGAAGAAGAAAGGTAGACGAGATACAAGATTGATGTATTAAAAGTGTTCTAAACGTCTCCCTTGCGGACGATCATGCCCCCCCTGCGTGGAGGGAAATCAGTCGTGCCGTGAGGCTGTTAGTTCGCGTGAGAAGTACTCGTTTTGACAGCCTCTACCCCTGCGATTGCGACTCAAAATACGTCCTGACATCTAGCTGCCTCCCAATCCATTCGTTCCTAGCGGGAAAAAAGGGCGCTTCACGAAAATAAAATAAAAAGGAGGTGAAGGAAGGGGAGAAAAAAATACACGAAAAGGCCCTCTTTTTAAAAAAAAAATGCCGCTATCTATTTATTGGAAGATATATCTGAGATTTGTTTTTAAGTGTTTCACGTGTTTGTATTAAAATATCTTGATACTAGGTGTCAAGCTCGTTTGGTTTGGTTTGCCAATGACGGTGAGTTTGGGTTCGAATTACGGCTGGCCTAGAACCGGAACCATTTTACCGATTGGACTAGAACCTGGTATCTAGGATTTTCATACGTTTCCCCCGATTAGTTTCTGAAATTAAATATCTAGCTTTAAAATTAAGGGTAGTTTTAATAAGGGCACAAAGAGATAAAATCAATTTTCTCGAAATTAACTCTTAACGATTTTGATTAAGTTTTGTATCTAGACACCTCTCAACATTACAAACAAAACGTTAACTCGCGTTTTCCCATGGAAATTAATTTGAAGGTATTTTAGAAAAGTAGGAATACCAAATTTTTATCATAGACAATCTTTGCAAATATTTGAGATACGAAATAACTTATCGTAGTAAAATTGTAATACTATTAAAAATAAAATATTTTACTTGAAATGTATTTTTATAAAACCAATAGTTTCTTAGCTACATACATACATTTTTATGGAGTTCTTTAAAATGTATAATAATTACAATACCACTACTACAATATACTACAATGTTTGAATAATCTTTCTCTCCTGTTCTCCGTGACCAAGTAATAAAGCAGATTGTCTATAGATCTGGAGGAACCCGCTTCAATCCCAGATGTTTACTAAATAAATATAGTATTATTGTTTGTTCATCTTACAACTAGGGATGTGAAAAAAGTATTGAAACTTTACTCATATCGATATTTTTCTTTCGATACTGGTATTTTTTTTAATTCATACTTTTACTGATATTAGTACTCACACTCCGCTATCGGATCGGCATCGAAAAATACAACTTTTTGTTATCTTCACTCATGCTTGGATTAAATGTTTACTATGGTAAAAGAAGAGTACAAAATAGAATGAAAAAATGTTATACTAATCATATTTAGCTATTAAATAACTTTTTATTAAATACACTTTCATTTACATTTTGAAATCTGGTATGGTAAAACCTTTTATAATTTCCATTACACAATATTATCTATCATACCTTCCAAGATCCAACACATAACATAGACGTGATAGACCAAAATATACCATAACATGGTTAAATCATTATAATTTTCAATGTTTAAATATATATGGAAATACCATTATTATCATTACTATGCAAAAGTTGAAATTAATACTTGATTTTAAAAAAAGTTCCAGATTAGAATGTTGGTATCTACTAGTACGGTATCGATATTTTTCTTCCGATACTGTTAATGAGTACAGTATCGACACCTTTCTTTCATTACTACATCCCTAATAGATTTTGCTGGATGTTTATATTTTTATATTAATAATTTCATCTCATAGCTTTATATAAAAAAAATAGTTCTTAAAGGCGCCGCCTACTTGAAGGGAAATGTCCTCACCCAAGTTATATCACATATAAAGCCTGGAGTTATATCATCTTACCATCATGATTACAGGCGAGGCCAAGAGTCCGCAAAGATTCAAACAGAGAGAAATGAAACGTAGACAAGAGATGTTGACCTAATTTTTATTTTACTATCTTATTTGCGTTACATTTTAATACTGTCCAATTTTCGTAGAAAGGGACTTATCTTTTAGCTAGAAAATACATGATTACTCTCAAGTAGTAATGTGTTTACTACAGTCCAATTTTCATAGAAAGGGACTTAACTTATAGTTAGAAAAGTCAATATATTTACTCTCAGGTAGTCATGTGTTTACTACAGTCCAATTTTAATAGAAAATGACTTATCTTACCGATAGAAGCGTTAATAGATCTACTTTTCACATATTCATACAATAATAATTCGGTAAAACAATATAAATCTCGAATTTTTCCAAAATTACTTTGTTGTTTGGAGAAAGGCTAGATCTGTTTATAGTAATCAACTTTGACCTTAGAACTGTGACAGTCTGCGTTGAGCTTTGCTGAAAATAAGGAAATTATATTTGTTTATGTCCTTAGAGTATTTGTCTTCTTAATTCAACGCCCCAAAAGTTTGTTTTATGATATCTCGATCCATCCGGAGCTGAGCATGCACACAGCCCTTCGGCTGGTTAGTTCTGACTGCACCATCTGGTAGAAATTTCATGTACTGAGGGAGTCCAGGAAGTGTGATGGTTCGCCGTTGCCTTCCACTCTGAATTTCTACCAGTGAGAGCGAAAGGGCCTACCAATTTTGCCGGTAAAGGTATTTTCACACACCTTTTAAGGTTATTTTACATGCCACAATCTACATGGGACTGATAGCTTTAATTCACCTTGATCAAGAAAAATCTGTTGACCTCAGCTGGGTTTAAACCCATAAACATCAGGTCCGGAGGCGAACACTTTACCCCAAGACCACCGAGGTCAGGTTATATAGTTACGAAACTTACATTTTAAGGTCTATAATCCTATAAGGACATTTTGCTCATTTTTACCTCCATTTTGAAGCCAATTTTGAAAGTAAAAAACTTTTTTGTCACCTCTTCTTAGTACCTGATCGGGTTGTGCGCATATGTATTAATTAAGTTAGTTTGTTAGGAATTAGTGAGGCTGAATTTAGATTATGCATGCCCGTATTTACATGAAGGGAGAGTGGAAAACCATTCAGGAAAAGCCACCCTCAGTACACCCGACCGGGATATGAACCCCGATATCCCTGTCATCGGTAGTCCCTGTCTATTGCGAGAGTGACGCCTTAGACCATTCGGCCACCAAAACGGGTAACACTTTCTTTTTAAAAAAAACTCGGGATATCTGAACGTTTTGCAACGCGCTCCAGCTTACTTGAAGACTAGACACTACATCTGGAGGATAAACTTTTGGTTCTTCGATATAAATTGACTCTTTGACTCTCGCGGGAACTAGGGTGAACTTGTTCCGGAACTTAGGGGGGAGGGGGTCCTCTCCATCAGAGTTGTTCCCCCCTGCTTTTCAAAGTTAGGGTTGAGACTAAAGGTTACTCGCACTGGTGGACACGTGGACTAAATGTCAAGTTCATCTGGTCTGGTTTGAAAATGACGTGGAGGTAGGGTTACACTTAATCTTTTTTTTTTAACTAAATTTATTCCCTGCTCCCTCTGCATGAATTCGGATACATTTACTCTCAAATATACATTCCTCTTACTTAACTCACTAGTGGGGTCGATTACATACAATTCTATCAAGTTACACTTTTATCAATTTACAGATTTTCAATTTATAGTTTTATCAACTTACAATTTTACCAATTCACAGTTTATCAACTTACAGTTTTTCCAATTTATAGATTTATCAACTTAGAGTTTTATAAATTACAATTTTATCAGTTTAAGGTTTATAAATCTAGTTTTATCAATTTAAAGTTTTACCAACTTACAGTTTTATCAATTTAAAATTTGATCAACCTAGGTTTTATCAACTTATTTTTATTAATTTACAGTTTTATCAACTTGAATCGTTATAAATTTACAATTTTATAAATTTCAATTTTATCAATTTAAGGTTTACAAATTTACAGTTTTATCAATTTATAGTTTTATCAACGTTCGGTTTTAACAATTTATGGTTTTAGAGTTTTATCAATTTACAATTTTATTAATTAGCAATTTTATCAATAATTTTACTGCGAAAATTTTTCCATTTCTTTGACTCTAATGTTTTTTCATTTGTATTTTTGGATGTATGAACTTATTTCCAGAGTCGTGTAGTGCAGTGCTGCCAGGCTAATCAGAGATTGTCAAAACTGTACCTGTAATTGGTCCTTACCACCCGTGTTTTCAATGAACGTGGCAGATTTTTCGAATTTCTTATAAAAAAAACTATTTAAGGGCAGTTTGATGATAACTTTATTTTTTTAAAGATTATTTTCCTAATTTCTGTATTTTATATGAGAAAGTGTGTACGATTATGGCTTACCATTTTTTTTTTTTCGGTCACAATCACCCATTTAAAATTAGTACTAACGCTCATAAGATAAAAAACCCACTTTACGACTCCTTTCAACCTCACTAAGCTTGTAGGCTAAACTCTATGCATCACACCAATCAGATCTCCTGTCTTGCCCCCATTCAACTGTCTTGAAAGAGATCCCGTGTTGAAAAGGGCCCGTGTTTGTGTGAGAGGAAACGCCGACATTTCCATCTGTGAATGAATGCCAGTGGAACTAGCTAGTAAAAAGAGGATTGCGCGAGGGGGTTAAAGGGAAAGGGGGGAGGGGAGATGGAGCCAAACACTGATTTGATTGGATGAGAAGCGTGTAAAGTGGTTCTTCCCTACGACTGACAAAAATACAATAAAAGGAAATGGTGAGGGAGGGGTTGGAAAAAGAGAATTATGGGTCCGTGGGAATGTTTCACTTGACAGCTTTCACAACTCACCGTTAGCAAATATATATATATATATTTATATAGTAAAATGGGACGAGTCAGGAACATTGTTGGCCACAATAACAACTGAGGCATATAAAACTTTATGGAAATAAGCACGTTAACCCGAGCATACTTTCTCGACGGCAAAGTCATTATAACTGCGGCTATTATTCACCCAATTCAATGGATGTGAGCTAAGGACATTTTAAATGCGATCCGAAGTCCAAGCGAAGATTGACCTATGTGAAGTTGAAGCTGAAGTTTTTGTTGTAGACTCATAATACTATTTGGAAAGATGGTGCTGGAGGAGACTAGCAAGGATAAAGTGAGCAGATAGACTGACTAATGAAGTTCTAAAGAAGTGTCAATGAAGATAGAACTATAATACACCTGATTCTACGAAGAAAGGTCAACTGGATGGGTATTATTAGAATAAATTTCTTATTGAGTGACGTCATATAAGACAAATGGAAAGGAGAAGGGAACCAGGAAGATGATGAATGTAACAGTTGGATTACCTCAAAAACAGAGCCTTTAGATGAAGCTTCTGATAGTATGTGCTTCAAGACTCAAGTTGGACAAGGCAATAAACTTGTTGAAAGACAGAACACCTAATAATAGACCTAATACTAATTGTAATTGTAGAGCTAGAGCTTCGAAGTGAAATATATTTGACCTTTGTCCTTGAGACTTTGAAACTTCACACACCCATACCTTTTAATATCCTTGTCAGTAAGTAGAGTAAAATGCTTACTTCTGGAACACTTTTTAGGCAACCTTGCCAGACCTACGCCTCGCCCACTCGGCCTCTCTCCTTCTCCCTGCAGCCAAAGAGTTTCAAGCTCCTGCCCTATTCATACAGCTAATGAGCGTCATACTCTGCCCACTTTACCCTAAGCCTTACAGCCATTGGGTGCCTATCTCCCTCCACCAGGATGGGGGTTTCAAGATGGTGGACTAAGATGGCAGATCCCCTTATAAGCCTTAGTGCTAATGCTTTTATTCAAGATGGAGAATCTCTGACCACTTTCCTAGACGCTTTATCCAATGATCGTATAGAAAAGCTTAGATTCAACGAGCTCATAATCCCCTTATACAAAATGGTGGATTAATGATGGTGGATCCTCAACCCTGCTCCTAAGCTTTACATCTAATGGCAGTAATCAAGGTGGTGGATCCTAGGTTCCCTCTTAAACCTTACAAACAATGAAAGTATAGTTAACTTCACAACCAATGAGCATCTTGCAAACCTTACAACCATTGAGCGTCTATAAAATCTTGCAACCAGTGACCAGATTCAAGATGTTTGATCCCAGCTCCTTCTTAAAACACATCGATGACACTGAGGGGTTTTTGTAAATAAATAACATAAATAAAATTATACAAATAAGTATTTAAAAAATAAATTACACAATAGTTGACACATCACATACACCTACGTCTACCCCCATCCCCAAATAATTTATTCATCTACATACAACCACACCTACACGCACATACACACACACATCAACAAACATAAAAATCCAACTACATCCACATCCATATCTACATACCTTCCCCTACATCAACACACAAATACAAACAAGCACCCATATGCCCACATAAATCTACACACACACGCACACAATTAAACGTTCTCGCCATTTCCCAAAACATGTCTGGGATATCCTAGACTACCTGATCCTAACTTCCAAGAATACATGTCGACGATATCCTAGCCTAACTGACCGGTGTGACTTAGTCTAACGCTCACGGATTATGAGTTCCGCCCAGTGCAGGGATAGACTTGTATCCGAGGTCTCAACCTCCCCCTCACGATGGATAACGATAGAATTGTATCCTTCTGACCTCAACGAGGATCATTGTTATTGAGGTTCGACTTGCAAAGTTCGGCTCTTAACCTAGCTATGTATAGTTTGTGTTGTTATTGTATGTGTTATGTATGGTTTTGTATGGATGACATGATATAAGTATTTATGAGCGTATAACCCGAACGGATAGTAAGACGTGGTGCTTAAACAAAGTATTTTTGTATGTAAGTATGTATGTATTATTATTTGTTAATTGTCTGGTTTTCTGTATTGGTTTGTGTGTATATTTGTAGGTATTGTATTCTTGTCTGAATTGTATATGTGTATGTGTGGTTTGTGTGTTTTGTAAGTGTTGTATTACAGTCTTTTTGTATGTTTTGTATATATCTTATGTATGTTTGTATTCCCTGTAAGGATGGGACTATTAATTTTTGTATGCCATATACGTATGTATGAAGATATCGATTCTCTAGATTTTATGTATTTTTTATGTATTTGATATATGTATTGTGTATTGGTTTGTCTTTATTGTATTAATATATGCATGCTGTATTCGTTTTACTCAATTTTGAATTTATTTAGCACAAAATTTTACTACTCATTTGGGCTATACGCTTATGTACTAATTACGCTAATAGTTTTAAGGATTAGGACGCTTATATTAAAATGAAGTATATCCACATTTGCGTGGAGGGAGAGTGGAAAACCATTTTGGAAAACCACCTTTAGTACACCCGACCAAGACCTCGGTCTTCCCGTAATCAGCAGTCTCACCTACTGCAAAAGTAGTTAGTTAGACCATGCGACCACTAAAGTGGGTCTTTAATCCATTCTTCCACTAATTTTTTATAATGTATGAATACGGTACAATAGGGTTGGCTATATGAAATGAGTGATTATTCATCTTAAATAGGGAAAGGAAGTAGGGATCGGGAGGAGAGGCTGATGAAGATTGAGGTTACCCAATGATTGCATCCAAGACGTGGTGAGTCTACAACCCATTAAGGCCAGTAGCAGGGTTTACCCATACACTTTTAGCTCTTGTCGGATATGGAACCTTGGACCCTTAACTCAGTATCCAAACTTGTTGTGCTTCCGCCATATTATGAATTGAACTCGAACCTCCTTAGCTCAGTACCGTTCTGAATGAGTGAGAGAAAGAGCAAGTTAGCTGTGGGGGTGACGGTTTGAGCGCACAGAATCTGGAGGAGGAGAGAAGTGAGGAATTTGGAGGAGTATGGAAGCTACCAGCGGATCATTTATAAGTCTATACTTAAGTCTATACACAGTGATAGTTGATATGTACGCCACCAGAGTGATTATTAGCGTGGTTTAGGTTACACTTCACTAGGATAGTTATTAATATTATTTAGGTCACACCCCACCATGGTGATTATTAGCGTTTCAGGCTTTACAATTTTAGATACAAGCAAGGTCATTATGTAATTGATGAGTAGCCTCTTAACCTGACATGTTTATGACAATTTATAACGTTGAGTTTAGGGCGTACAACATCATTCCCAGGGGACAGGATGAAATTTCGAAGGATGATACACAAGTCCTGATTCCTAACACGTTTATAGCTGTAAAGAGAGAGAGAGAGAGAGAGAGATGGGTCGTAAAAAGTGACTACCATCTTCAACTATGGAGGAAGGTTGGTAAAATAGGGACCACTTTTGGCCCAAATACGAAGGTGTGGTGGTTTTAGGGCTAGATGCTCATTTATTGTGGGGTTTGCTAGACATGCATTTGCTGTAAGGCTTATGAGGGGGCTGGAGATCCATAATCTTGAATCCAGTAAGTTTCTGTAAGGCTTAGAAGGAGGTGTAAATCTGCTCTTGTGGATCCACCAACTTTAATCCACCATCCTAGAGGAGACTCGAAGCTCATTGGCTGTAATGTCATAATTCATGGATTGATGTGTCAATTATTGTATAATTTATTTTTAGTATATTTTATATTCTTTTATTAATATTGTTTCTTCACAATACCACCTTGGTGTCGTCGATATAGCTTAGGAGGAAATTTAGATCCACCATCTTGAGTCCGGTCATTGACTGTAGGGCTTATGAGACGCTCATTGGTTGTTAGGCTTAGGTGGGGGCCGAGGATCCATAATTTTGAATGGGGTAAATAGTTGTAAGGATTATGAGAAGGGTCGAGGATTCGCTAATGTGAATCCACCATTTCGTAAGAAGAGACTAGATGCTCATTGGTTGTAACGTTAACTAAACGCTCAATGTATGTATGGTCTAGGAGGGGGCCAAAGATTCGCCATCTTGAATACGGGAATTGGCTGTAAGGCTTAGGAGGGAATCCACCATCTTTAACCCACAATTCTGGAGGCGGGGACTAAGCACCCATTGGGCATAAGGCTTAGAGGGGAAGAGGTAGAGATTGACGCTCATTGTATGCAATTGGAGAGAGTCTGGCAACGCCGCCTCAAAAAGTGGTCCAGAAGTTATCCTTTTACTCTACTCTAACATAGCTACGATCTCTTTCTGCTATAAAAGCTTTAAGAGTGACGTTCCCATACTCTACGTAAAGTCATTTGATCTGCATCTGTCACTTTTGATAGATTTTATCAATACCTATACAATAACAATAATGATATATTAAAATGCTAGCAATCATGGGTGCAAAAATAAATAATTGTTTTCCAAAGGGGGCTCCTAATGTCAATGAATAATAAAATCAAGACATATCAGTGATGTATGGTGGTGGGGGGAGAGAGGGTGGACGTGAAACCCTTCAATCGTTGACAAACAGACGGTAACGTAGACTAGACGGCCGTCCGTCTCACGGGCAATGGTGCGGAAGGATAATAATAGCGTTTCTATGCAAGTGACGCGTGAAACTAGGAGGGAAGGTTGTCGTCACTGCCGCTGTTTAGAACCGGCGGGAAATCTACCGGAAAGAACGGGACGGGCGCTCCCCTCTCTAGTATTCATAATGGTCTGAAGAGATCTCCTGTCCAGTTGACTGACCTGTCGTTGAGACGACTCTAGGGTCATCTTGGAGAAGTCACCAGGCGTCGAGACGACTATAGGGTCATCTTGGAGAAGTCACCAGTCATATAAATGATTTTAAGGTCATCTTAGAGAAGTTACCAGGCATAGAGACGACTTTAGGGTTATCTTAGAGAAGTTATCAGGCGTAAAGACGACTTTAGGGTCATCTTAGAGAAGATACCAGGCATAAAAACGACTATAGGTTGATCTTAGAGAAGTTACCAAGCATAGAGACGACTTTAGGGTCATGTTAGAGAAGTTATCAGGCGTAAAAACGACTTTAGGGTCATCTTAGAGAAGTTAACAGGCATAAAATGACTTTAGGTTAATCTTAAAGAAGTTACCAGGCATAAAGATGACTCTAGGGTCATCTTAGAGAAGTTACCAGGCATGAGATGACTTTAGGGTCATCTCAGGGAAAGTATTACGCGTAGAGACGACTTTTAGGGTCAGCTTAGAGAGGTTACCATACATAGAGACGACTTTAGGGTCATCTTAGAGAAGTTACCAGGCATATAGACGACCTTAGACTCATCTTAGAGAGGTAATAAGGTGTAGAGACGATTCTAGGTTCATCATGGAGGAGCTACTATGAGTAGAGACGACTTTAAGGTCATCTTGGAGGAATCACCAGGCGTCCATATGACTCTACGGTCATCTCACAGTGACTACAGTCTCTTGGATGAGTCACCATATATATATAATCATCCAGCGAGTGCTAATTTATGGCCTTAGTATTCAACCCTTCGATACCGTTTACTTAGATTCGATCATTTAAGTCATTAGTGGTTAAAGTAGAATTTTGTTAGGAAGAACCTTTTAGAAAACACAATATATTTGTCTCGGCCAACATCGGTAACATTTTATTTTATTATTATGGTTGTATTGATTATATATATATATATATATCAAAAGTAACAGATGCAGATCCTATGACTTGACGTATGAATACGTAAAAGTATATGTTATATCTTTTAAATCTGTCAGATAAGGTCCTGAACTGCAGTTTTGCACACAGGGCGGACTCATGATAAAATGATTCGTTAAAAAAAAAAATAGCTTGTCAAACTTGAGGTAACTAAACGTTACTCTTCTCATATTGACGAAATAGTAATTAAAATTTAGTGTTATTTTTAAAGAATCTTAAATAAATTTTCAGCCTTCACTGTAAACGCGCAAATATGACAAAGAGCTACGCAAGACGACTTTTTTGCCTTAGAAATTTCCTTCCCGCCCAATAGGTCGAGCTTGTTATCACCCCTCCACCTCCTCTCGCCCTAGTATTCGATCAGGGCCCCATTCATCACTTTAGGTCCGGTGCCCTGCATGATTTACTACCCACGACTCTTCCAGTCTCTTGAGAGGGTAAGAGATCCTGTATCTGTGACTACCCTCCCGTTTACAGCGCCTCACCTAGTTCCAGGTGCAGGAGGGACTTCTGGGAACATTATCACCTAGTGTCAGGTGCAAGAGAAACTTCCGGTAACATCACCTAGTATCAGGTGCTAAAAGAGTAACTTCCGGGAACATTATCACCTAGTTCCAAGTGCAGGAGGGACTTCTGGGAACATTATCACCGAGTTTCAGGTGCAAGAGAAACTTCCAGTAACATTATCACCTAGTGTCAGGTGCAAGAAAAACTGCCGGTAACATCACCTAGTATCAGGTGCAAGATAAAATTCCGGGAACATTATCACCTATTGTCAGGTGTAGGAGGGACTTCTGGGAACATTATCACCTAATGTCAGGCACAGAAGCAACTTCCGGGAACATTATCACCTAGTATCAGGTGCAAGAGGAACTTTCAGGAACATTATCACCTAGTGTCAGGTGCAAGAGAAACTTCCGGGAACATTATCACCTAGTGTCAGGTGTAGGAAAGACTTATGGGAACATCATCACCTATTTTCAGGTGCAAGAGAAACATTCGGTAACATTATCACCTAGTGTCAGGTGCAAGAGAATCTTCCGGGAACATTATCACTTAGTGTCAGGTACAGAAGCAACTTCCGGGAACATTATCACCTAGTATCAGGGGCAAGAGAAACTTCCAGGAACATTATCACCTAGTGTCAGGTGCAAGAGAAACTTCCGGTAACATTATCACCTAGTGTCAGGTGTAGGAGGGATTTCTGGGAACATCATCACCTAGTTTCAAGTGCAAGAGAAACATCCGGTAACATTATCACCTGGTGTCAGGTGCAAAAGAATCTTCCGGGAACATTATCACCTAGTATCAGGTGTAGGAGGGACTTCTGGGAGCATCATAGCCTAGTGTCAGGTACAGAACGACTTTCGGGAACATTATTACCTAGTGTCAGGTGTAGGAGGGACTTTTGGGAACATTATCACCTAATGTCAGGTATAGGAGGAACTTCTGGTAACATAATCACCTAGTGTCAGGTACAGAAGAAACTTCCGGGAACATTATCACCTAGTATCAGGTTCAAGAGAAACTTCCGGGAACATTATCACCTAGTGTCATGTGTAGGAGGGACTTCTGGTAACATCATCTCCTAGCGTCAGGTGTAGGAGGGACTTCTGGGAACATAATCACCTAGTGTCAGGTGTAGGAGGAACTTCTGGGAACATCATCACCTAGGGTCAGGTGTAGGAGGAACTTCTGGGAACATCATCACCTAGTGTCAGGCGCAGAAGCAACTTCCGGGAACATTATCCTCTACAATCAGGTGCAGGAGGAACTTCCGGGATCATTATCACCTAGTATCAGGTGTAGGAGGGACTTCTGGGAGCATCATAGCCTAGTGTCAGGTACAGAAGCGACTCCTGGGAACATCATCACCTAGTGTCAGGTGTAGGAGGAACTTCTGGGAACATCATCACCTAGTGTCAGGTGTAGGAGGAACTTCTGGGAACATCATCACCTAGTGTCAGGTGTAGGAGGGACTTCTGGGAACATCATAGCCTAGTGTCAGGTACAGAAGCGACTTCTGGGAACATCATCACCTAGTGTTAGGTGTAGGAGGAACTTCTGGGAACATCATCACCAAGTGTCAGGTGCAGGAGGAACTTCTGGGAACATCATCATCTAGTGTTAGGTGTAGGAGGAACTTCTGGGAACATCATCACCTAGTGTTAGGTGTAGGAGGAACTTCTGGGAACATCATCACCAAGTGTCAGGTGCAGGAGGAACTTCCGGGATCATTATCAATTACAGTCAAGTTCAGGGAGAATTTTCGTAAACATCATCACCCATAGTAAGGTGTAGGAGGATTTCCAGAAACATTATTATCGACAGTAACTAACTTAAATCAAGAACAGACACAACACTCAGCCCCCCGGCCGTTAATTAATCACTATCAAAGAGGAAACCCACATTTCACTAACCATACATTTTTCGGTAGTAGCGGGAATCCAACCCGTGAACCTTATCTAAGTAGACAGACACGCTACCAAATGATCTAAGGTGTTATATTAAATTTATTAATAATGTCTATCATTGTTCGTCTTCAAACCGATATTTTACGATTCCTGGCCATATTTTCAGATGGGAAGGGTTTGTTGCTATTTCATGAGCTTGACAAATTTTTAAGTTGTCAATATAGTTATTTTTACCATCGTTAATAATTACCTTCAGAGCCACCTTGATAAAAGTACGTAATATACTTACATTATGGCAAACAAGTATTAATATAATATCATATTGGCAAAAGTACCTGGCGTTTCCCGGGGTAACCACGCAATGTATTATCCCCGGGCAACGCTTTTCTTTGCGTCAAACAAACAGAAAACAATAACATCATTTTACTTCTTCCAACCAAGTTTTTATTGAATTTAAAAAAATATAATCGAAATCTTAAAATTCCAGCTTCAAGGTACAGATGTTCATGTACAGGGGCTACTAATATTAAAATTTCAGCCCTCTGCATGTGAGAGATATCGCACAATGCTCATGAAAAACAAACTCTTAATTTTATTACTATGGATTATTATAATAACTGTCATATATTTTTATACATACATTCAGAACATTTAAAAATAAACTCCAGATAGAAATTTGATATCTTATTTTTATGGACTTGGTATGTAAATTTTTTGTCACAAAACAGACATAAATGTTTACAACGACTTGGTAAATATATAGGGAGGGATTCCGCGCTATCAAACTATTACATGTCTTTGCGACCGGATTCTAGAACTCATTCCGGATGCCCGTATTCAAAATTTGGTTGGTGTGCTCACAAACAATATCGGATTCTAGATGATAGTAACGCATGACTCGAAGAATATATTTACGTACTAAGAACAAATTTTGGGGGAAGTTTAAGATTGAAATCTTATAGCCATTTCTTGGTTTTTTTTTTGTATAAGGGGTTTTGTACACTCCCTTTACTCTGAAGGGAATCAAACCTACCCTGCATGGTCCCACTATGGTCATAGTGTAATCCGTAAAGGTAAGATCAGGGTACACCGAGTGCTAGTGAGCGTTTTATAACTTATTAATTACAATAGTCTATCGTGCATTCTAGTTTTAACTTAGTCTGAGAAATATATATNATACTATTTAGACCACCTCTTTGGTCTAGTGCTCAGATTTACTAGATACAGATACAGAGGTTCTGGGTTCGAACTTCGATCCCCGGCACTTCCAGACTTTCTGTGAAGCAATGGGTATGAAACGGGGTCATCTCAGCCTCATGAGGACAAACGAGGAGCTACTTGAATGGACCAGTAGTGGCTCCGGTCTAGAAAACTGATATTAACGGCATAAGGGTTCGTTTGATATGCTGACCATATAACACCCTCTATCTGCAGAAGTTGGCACTCTCTTTTCCAACAGACGGTGACTGCTAGGTTGGTATAGCTCGATGAGGGGGTGACGTCATGGAACTGTTTGTATATAGTATTAAAGTATCTCCAGATTACGCATAGTACTAATTACGCTAATGTGCTAGGGATGAGGAACATTTGATTTGTAAGAGGTGTATCCTCATTTGCATAAAAGGGTAGTGGGAAACCTGGGAAAACATTCAAAAAAATAGCATCCTCATAACACCCGACCGGTATTAGAACCTCGATCTCCCAGTCACCTGCAATCCAGTCAAACACTAGAGTTACGCGTTAGACCATGCAACCACCGATGTGGTTTTCGGTGTGAATGTAAAATAGCGATGATTGTTGTTGTTTTAGGTTGATGAGAAGCCTCGACCAGTGACGAGGGCAGGACGGAACCAACCCCCCTTATCTTCACATGCTTCCTTCTCCACCACCACCACCGTTGATCAAGGGTGAGTACTGTCTAGAATTACTGTATCTGGTTCGTATTCTGGTTAAACCAAAGTGCCGAAAGGGGCTAACAAGTGTGCCACTAAGGGTCAACAACTGTGCCGCTAACAGATGTGCCGCGGGCGTTTGAGACACGATTAAAAAGGAGCGGGCAAAGATTTAAGGAATAAAATATCTATGATTAAAATTATTTTCATAAATAATTTTAGCTTGAAATTAAACTTTTTAAAACAATACTAGTACTAGTTTTGTTAATGAAAAAACTTTTCCCTAAAAAACGGATGGCATGCCTTGACAATTTTCCCTATTTATTCAGTGTTCCGTGATTTGGATAAGGTTGAAAAGATGCTGAACTAATGTGTGAGCCATAATTAATGAGAGGCTATTGTAGAATAGTTTAATATTAATATGTGTTTTATATAATTAAGGCTTAGTTCTAATGTCAAACATATTTGTTCAAGTTAACGTGCATTTTACAATCACGCTAAACAAATTATCAACTGGCTTACAAAATAATTTACTCTTGGAAGGTATTCCGTAGCAATTACATATATCAACCTTAGCGTCTAGATAATTGGATAACAGGAAAAACTTGTGTACAAATAGTAGATAATAAATAACATAGGTGGTTGAATAGTCTAAGGTGTCACTCTAGCAATATACTAAACAGCCAGGGATGGAGAGATCGGGGGTATGAATCCCGGTTGGGTGGACTGAGGGGGTTTTCTCCTAAAAGCTTTCGCACTCTTTCTTTACGCAAATATAGGGAGATTTAATATAAAGTATACCTACCTCATGCCTACCCTTGTAAATCATTGAACAGCCTGAAAGGGTAGTAGGTATGTACCCGTATTTGCGCGGAGGGAGAATGAAAAACTATTTATTAAAAACCACTCGCATTGCACTCAGCTGGTATTCGAACTCGAACCATCCGGTCACTGGTAAACCAAAACTAAATGGGCTTGGCATTGCTATTTTTTGTCACCACATCTTACTACCCGTTCGGGTTGTACACATATATACTGATTACGCGTATGTGTTGGGGATGCGCAAAGTTTTATTTAGATAAAGTGTACCCACATTTTCGTGGAAGTAAAGTGGAAAAATCAAATAGGGAAAAAACCCTCATTCCACCCAATTGGGTTTCGAACCCCAATCTCCCCATTATTGCCAGTTTATAGCGATAGAGTGACGCAGCTTGAGATTTAAACCTATTGCCCATCAATTTAGGTATCCACCTGGAAATCGAAACAAAATTCCTTAAAGACTTGCGGTCCATCCCTTGATGGGATCTGGTAAGACTAATATGTAGGGCGCTACTTGTAACTCTCCTAACAAATGAGGGAACAGCTTGTTCCCTGAATCATGATATATAAAGCGCGATGTCTGTTTTTTTATTCCATCTCCTCTAAATGCGTGCAAGAAGCTAGCAAGAATGCAGGCAAGCAGTGTGATGTATGGCGGGCAGGCCGAGCGGACGGGAGGCTGTATAGGGTAAAAACTACGGCACAAGGTAGAATAACATACCATGAAGATAGAACTAATGTGGCTTTCCTACCGGTTTGTTGTTGGGGGAGGGGCTAAGGGGTTCCAGAGAGCGTAAATACACCGGCCAAAATGCGGAGCACCTTTCATCAACATTTGGATGTGGAACGTTTGAAAACGGGAATTGTATGAATACGTTCAAGGTTGAGGAAATGAGGAACTGAAAGACGTCTATCGGATGTATTAAATAGATGCTTTCGTCTGTGAATATGTATTAATTACCTTGCCCTACCTTGCTGGCCACCTGAACCGCCATTGATTCATTACCTCGCTCTTTAGCCTCTTTCAGCTCTTTTAAGCTTTTTTATTAATTATGTATTGGTGACCTGGTGGTCTAGGGGTAAGGTTTCAGACTTCTGTGCTGGCGGCCGGGGTTCAATCCTCGGTCCCGGCACAGATGTATCTGATTACTAAACCCTTCCTTCACCTCTGACAAGACATCTTGTGAATTTGGGGAAAGCCAGGCCTCCACCCTGGTTCGGATTCCACGTTAATCTGTAGGTCCTCCATTTCATCTCACAATCACCCTACCATTACACATCAGCGTAAGTGCGTATAACCCGAACGGGTAGTAAGACGCGGTGCTAACAATAATAATAATTATGTATTAATTAACTTCTCTGAATGTACACAAGAGTAGCGACACAGTCTGACCATACACTCGGTATGATTGGCCTATTATTTTAAAATTTTGCAGCACAATTAAACTGCGTTTATTAAGTAAGTATTTCTACATTTTTTATATAAGAAGTATTTTTCGACCAAATAAACTAAATATTTATTCAGTAGAAATAGAGTTTAATTTTCTTCATATACTTGTCTTAGCCGTTCTTGATTATCTGTCAGGGATGTCCTAGAATTTTAAAAGATCGTTCTTCTTTATTTAAAATATTTCTCATCAAATGCCACTATGTTTATGATATATATATATCCAAGAACTGTTGTGATCATCGTGTGAACAAAATTAGACTTACAATTTGCCGAAAAAGGTTAATTTCTATGAAAACTGCAAAAATACTGACCTTTTCAATTGCACCTCAAAATATTTATTGAGGGTAAAGGAGGGTACTTAGCTTACACTTTGTGAATCAAATGATAATTTCAGAACATAACTCATAAACTAACTTAATCATAGAACATACACAACACCCAGTTCTTCAGCCACCAATCCATCCATCGCTTTGAAAGGGGTACTCCAAATTTCACTCATAATATATTTTATCTACTACACCGGGAATCGAACCCGGGACCCTTAGATCAAGACAGAAACATGTTACTGAGTCCCAAGTGAGCTTAGTTGTTTGACTTACTGGAAAAAATATAATTAACCAATAAAATTTGTGTTATGAAAAAATGGGTACTTACATTACTAGATGTTACGTTCATCGCAGCTTACTACCCTTTCGAGCTACTGTTAGAAAAGGGATGAAGAAAGTATAATTCAGAGTAAATGTACACACATTTGCGTGTATGAATGCCCACCAATGTGGACAGATAATGTTTATTTATATAATATTTTTGCTTTTGATTACTTCATACACATTTTCCACACATTTTTAATGAAACTGTACGAATTTAATATGAATACCGGTAACGTTAGGTCAGTTATATATCTTTAGCTATATAGATACAGTTTTTATGTATATAAAATATAAACACAACCTGTTCTTGGATTGGTTGAATTCTCTTCTTCTTAAATGCAACTTGTGGTTGGATTGGTAGAATAGTCATTCTCTGCAACACCACGAATCATTGGATTGGTTTAATCTTTTTCCTCTCTGTACTATACGGTTGCAATTTGTAAAATTTTAACTGCAGGGCTTGATGGAAGCATAACTCTGTTGAATTAAATGGAAAAAGATTTTTTTTTATGTAAGTACTAACATTTCAGTGATACATATTCTTCAAAAAAGACATAAATCCCAATATTAATATATAATGCTTCAAACCTGACATAATTCAAAGCATTTTAAATAATTCTTCTAGATTTACACAACTAAAAATTCCAAAAATAAGTTATCAGAACTAATATAATTCATACAATAATCAACTGTACTATGTTTACTTTGAACATTTTATATTGTTTAAATTCGATTTTTCCATCACCGAAACACAGAAATGGAGAATTCATGTTTACTATTCAAAAGTGGCGTAACTCAAAATACCCTGAAGTAATTCTTCAAAATTACCATAGCTCTAACGATATTGACAGACTATGCTTACCTTGATCAGATAAAATGACTTAAGTAAAAAATACAACTCCTTTTGTCATATAGTTAAATAAAAAAAACTACACAACTCAAAACATTATAATTCAAAGTTTGCAACACAATTAATAATACAGCACTCTTGTAGACTCTATTTCAATCCCACTCCAAACAGTAAAATCTACATAACTGCTTTCAGGCGACCAACTTATGAAACTAAAAATTACACTTTTTATGGTTATTCGAGTAGAATTTCTGCGAATCTTTTATAATGATAACTAGAAACACACGTTTTTGAGATGTGTTACTTTTTAAGCAAGGGTACGATATAACATATAAATATTAAGTTTGATCAAAATCCATGGAATTGTTTAGCTGTGACCCTAGATACGATCAAGATTGTAAGACTAACATTTTTTAGTTCGGGGCCACAAAAATCGTACAAAACTCATCAAAATCTTGAGATCTAAAAAAAATGTTAATAATTACAATACTCTCACTATATGATAAGGTGAAAACAATAATCGTGGCACAAACTTTTCAAAAGTTATCCTTAGAAAACCCCCATCAAAAGAAACGTAAAGTAGCGAGATAAATTTCTCAGTCGTCATTTGAAAGAGAGTAGCCGAGAAGTGGAGCTTGTTATATACCTTCAAGCTGACTCCCCCATAAAAACCTGGTGTAGCAGAACCTACCGCTCGTAAATCAAGCGGGCATATATCTCGTGGCTGGGGGTGTATAAATCAGTGCGGCGGACCACCGTAGGCTCAAGAGTAAACTAGCGCCGCGTGTGGGACAGTCGACAACTAACTGCTCAATGCTTCTCATAGCACTAGAGAGGTATGCACTTTTTACGGTGTGGCCTACCTGTGACGTCACACAAATCAAGATAGAACTTACCATGGTAGTATTGTTACGTTTTATTCTACTAGTTTTACAGATACAATATAAAAACAAAACCATAAACTATTAAATAATTCTAAAAATAGGATTACATGGTCACAAAAATTTGTTTTGATCTTGAGGTAGTTTTCTTGTAAACTTTTTTTAGTCGTCTTCATCTCAGGATAATTGGTCTATTCACTAAATCGACCCTTAAGAATCTTCCTGTCAGGATGCATATTAAAGCATTCCGTTAATGAATATCTATCCTGAATAGGAAACAACAACAAGGTATTTTTGAAATTTAAGTCATTACCGTGCAGGCGCAAATAGTAAACCAAGTGTGCAAGCTAGTCAGAGGAAGAGGGGAAGTGTTATTAGCAGATAAACAAGATACCTTGTAAATTGAACTGCTAATTTTCTTCCTTCTCTCTCTATTTATTACATTGGCGTTTGAGTTTGATAGTGTTTAGAGAGTGCTTAGGTGCGCCCAGCTAAAATGAAACCAGATTAGCCAAATAGCTTCGAATTTACCCAATTAGACGACGTCGTTAATGTAACCTTTATAAACACGGCTGAAATATGAAACTTTTTAGCACCATGTCTTACTACCCGTTCGGGCTATGCTCGTATGTACTAATTTCGATAATGTGTTAGATATAAGAAAGGTTGAATTTAGATTAAGCGTACCTGCATTTTAGTGGATTTATTCGGAAAAACATTTAGAAAAACTTTTCTCATTACTCCCGATCCTGATTCGAACCCCGATCTTTCCATCATAGGCAGTCCAATATATTGCTAGAGGAACGCCTTAAGACCGTTTGAACACCGAAGTGGGTGTTCTACCCGTGGTTCTTCTAGCTAAATTTTTTCTTATTTCCTGTTTTAAATCAGAACTTTATAAATATTTCTTTTTTTTCCCTAATCACCCCCCCCCCTCCCCCACTTATTTTTAGAGGAGGATAACCTTAGCTTGTCGGTGAGGACGGAACCCTTAGCTGGTCCCCACCGAACATAAATTTCCAGTTTTCATTTCGTGGCTCTGCGACGCACTCTTCCCTTAGCTCCCCCCTCCCCTTCTCTTTCTTCCCTCCCCTCCCTCCTCTGTCTACAAACTTTATTACCTGGAAGTCTTGCTTGCGTTCGATAATTACATGCGTGTGCACTCAGATCGGAAGTTGGTTGAAAATATCAAGCCATTAAGTTGAGCCGCTGTACAGTCAATCGCAAAAATAGCTCAACCTTCGGTTAAGTCACATTGATTTATGTGTATTTAAATACGCTTTATGTTGATTTATAGGTTGGGGGACTGATGTTCCTCCATTTGCAATCGAAAATATTACCGTATGTAGCCTAGAAACAAATATTTACCGGAGATAGCACGATCGTATGAATTGAAAACATCGAACTTGTAATTTTTACTATCTCGCTATCTTACTGGGAGAGAAAGTATTGTGATCGTCAAAAAAAATCTAACTCGAGATTTTGATGAATGTTGACGTTTAATGACCCCCACCCCCACCCTAATACAAAAAAGTGTTTTTTTTTTATTTCCGTCTGTCTGTCTGTACCTCGGACTAGAGCCTCTATTAACTGATCGGGCTCAAACATGGTATCTCGGGTTTTAATAGGGTTGCCCCAAGGGTTTTTTGGAATTAGATAAACAACCCAAAATTAAGGGTAGTTTACTGAAGAGGGAAAATGAGAAAAAATCGATTTTCTCAAAATTGGTCCTAACAATTTTGATTAAATTTCATTTCTAAACATTTATAAATATTCCAAACAAAATGTCTACTCTCAATATTTTCGCAAAATGGCTTTAAGTGTTCTGGTCTGATGCGTAAATTCTTTCTTTTTTTTATCATATCCCCGTAACTATTTGAGATATTAAATTACTTATCATTGCGAGTATGTAGGGCTATTTATAATACAAATAGTTAATTGAAACATATTTTTATAAAACCAATAACTTTCAAGCTATACGCAAATATATATATTAGCTTTTCGAACACTGGTAAAGTATTGTGACCGTAAAAAACTTCTAACCCGAAATTTTGATAGATGTCGACGTCTCATGACACTCCGAACCCTAAAAAGTGGTTTTATCAATGTAATCTCTTTGTGTGTCGGTTTAACCATAAAATTAAGAGTAGATCAATAAAAAGCGAAAAAATTAATTTTTCTCAAAATCTGTTCTATCGATTTTGATTAAAATTTGTATCTAGGCGTTGATTAAGATCACAAATAAAATGGCTATTTTCATTTTCATATGAAAATGACTTTTAGGGTACTTCACAGAGGTGGAAATTTCCGCATCTTCGCAACTATTTGAAATACTAAATAACTTATTATTACAAAATTGTAGTATTATTATAACTAAAAAAACTTTTATCTGAAATATATTTTTATAAAACTAGCCGTTTCTGAGATATTTTCAAATATATTAATGCAATTTGGTGAACTTTAGTTGTAAAGAGATTCTACTTAAGTTTTAAAGCATTAATTGTCAAATACCATAGAGTAATTAAATATAAGTAAGTCTTTCAAGAAGTTTGTTATTCTTCCTTTAACCTCTTAGGAGAAATGTTTGTACAATAATGGTATATCTCCATTTTATACTCAATAGTCAATATTTACATTTTCTATTGGTCAACATTTATAAATTATAATTTTAATAGCAATGCGATGACCTGAAGATATACAACACCTAATAAAATGTCGAAAATTTTAACTGGAAGTTGAAATTTTAATACGAAGTGTTGACCCTTGTGGACCCAATATCTATCTTTTTTATTGCTCCAAACACAAAAATGAAGACATAAATTCTTTAAAAAAAATCAAATTTTAAAATTTTAAACTGGGACTCAAAAATGTTTTACATAAGTATAGTGCAATTTATGATTGGGTTGGCTAGTGTATATGATTTTGTTTTACATAAAATCACGCGGTATCTTAGACAGCGATTCCCACAGGTCATTGCTCTCTCAACTAGACTAAAAGTGCGGATTTGACAGAAAATCGCTCCTATCTCAAACTCCTGACTTTACATCCACAAGCTGACCGGTGACGGATGTACTTACACTATATAACACACTCTTTGAGAATAAAATCTCTGATACGAGAGCTTCATAATTGAAAGAAAAACAAAAATGTATTCAAAATGTACATAAGAGTATAATTCAGTCAATTTTACAGTCAAATGTAACATAAAACAATCTAAATTTACCTAACCTAGTTTAGTCCACAATCAAGCCAAATCGAACAAACAGCAGATCTAATTAAAAAGTAATTGAATGTTTATCTTATTAATATTATAAACAATTGTCTGATTTTAAGGTTCTAGTAATAAAGTTTGATCGCTTAGACATGCCTGAACACAACTCAGTACCCCTCCTTCGGGTAGGTCTGGTGGTCGCTGGACGCATCTCAGTATCTCTGTAAGTTAGACTCTTAATGATCTCAAAACAATTTTCTGGGCGCAGCTTGATTGATTTCCTCGAAATTAACATAATATCATAATTGTGTTAATGTATTTATGTGGCCAACATATAAGAAATGTTTAGTGCAGTGATTTCCAAACTGGAGATTTCTGCGTTAATTCTAAGAGGTCACAAGTTTTGTAAAGACTATATAATGTACTTAATTTGATTTGATGATTCTATTTAAGTTCAAAATCCAAATAAAACAGAATATTTTGTTTATCTGACTGCATGATTACCGACACAGTTAAATGCAGTAGCCTCATATTTGGGTGAGTAGCACTGCAAGCTATCGCTTTGTTCAAATGCGGAATATCCGCCAAGCTCGTCATTCTCTTCTGTGAGCTCTCGTTCGCTTTCGTATGAAAACCTAATGCTAGCGAAGCGGAATCAGCCTGCTTGCCTGAGTGGTCAGCCAACGATCGTGAGCACTGATGGTGCTTATATGGCAAGCTTACGACATTGTCGTATTGTAGTTTTAGTTTCTGTGTGCTTACATAAGTTTCCCTCCTTTGTCCACAAAAGTGAATGTGAATTTTAGCATAATTAATAATGACATGGATAAATTCCTAAAAATAAGTTATATTAGTTGCAGCTGGGGAGAACCCGATAAGAAAATAAAAGTAAGAAAATATATTTAAGATTTTTTTGTAATTCGGGTTCACTAGTGTTGAAAAAGATAGCGAGGAGAGACCCTTGTGTTTTCTGTGTTTGTCTGTTTTATCTTCAGAGAGTATGAAACCAAATAAGCTGAAGCAACACCTGGAATCAAAACACAGCCAGCATGCAGGAAAACAGTGTGATCTTTTAAATAAAAAATTTGAAGACTATTACTGAATCACTGAAATAATGTTTGACAGAGCATCTGCAGATCTAGTCCAAAAGATCCCTCTGGCAGATAACACAGTGGGAATATGGATATTCGACATGGTGCAAGACATACAAAAACAGCTGACCAAAGCTTTTAAATTGTCAAAATTTGCATTACAAGTCGACGAAGCCACTGACTCAGTGAAGGATGCCCACCTTATAGCTTATGTTCAATACATCAATAAAATCTCTGTCAGAGAGGATCTATTGTTCTGCAGGCCAATTCCAGGAAGAGCCAGTGTTGAGGGCCTTTTCAAGACTCTAGATGAGTTTTTGACAGCAAGTTAGATGAAGTGGGAAAATTGTATTGGGATGTGGAGTGATGGTGCTTCTGCTATGCCTGGAGAAAGGAGTAGCTTACAAGCTCCCGTGAAAGGGAAGGTTCTCAACGCTATCTGGACTCACTGTGTAATCCACAAGGAGTCACTTGCATCAAAAAACGTGAGTACAGAACTAAACGTTGTCTTTATTCCCATCATTAAAATAGTGAACTACATTAAGAAAATACCAACTGGTTCATGTTTGTTTGCTGCTTTATGCGAGGTAACAGGGGCTGAACACAGTGCTTTCCTATTCTACTCTGCTGCAGGCTGGTTGTCACGTGGGAAAGTACTTGTAAGGGTGTTTGAACTGAAGAATGAAATTAGTCTTTACCTCAAAGACAGTGACTATCCCGGGAATAAAAATTAGATCAATGAGAACAGTTTCTTGTGCAAACTAGCCCATCTTGCTGACACATATGAAAGACTTAATATTTTAAACACCTCAATGCTGGGGGTCTGGATCGAACATTTTCACTTCAAGTAACAAGGTGAGTGCTTTAATTGGGATGCTGGATATATGGCTGGCTAAAGTTGAAGAAGGTTTTCTTGGCATGTTTCCTAGACTGAGTGAAACTCTTAAAGGCATAACAATGTGCGGCATGATTTTATTTTAACACATTATTTTTTCACCGACCACAAATTTCTAAAATAGTATTTAAATATTTTTTTTAGGGAATCCGTTGACGATGTAGGTCAAAATGATAGGGTGAGAAATCCTTTTTCTGTTAAAGCAAGAAAGAGGCTACCAATTATTGAACAAGAAAACAGGCTTAAAGTGAGTACCCAACAATGAGTGCAAAATCTATAGCAGTTCTATTACCGTTTTACAAGTCCTATTTTTGTGAAACCAGATTTTATGCTATGACTGCAAATAAAACTAAATATAAGAATCGTCTTAACGTAGATCTGGATCTCAGATTGGTTATTTCTTCATTAGTGCCAAGATTTAATAAACTATGTGCATCAATGCAGGCTCAAAATCCCACAAACTATGCAGCTAATGTTTGGTTTCTTTTGACATTGTTTATGCTATCTATTTACTATATTTTTAATATTTTTTTTTTGTAAAAGTGAATGATACATTAGATAATAGTTATACAATCATTTTATTTAAATTAAAAATCTAGGATCTAAACGCAGGGGGTCGCGATGATCTCAGAGGAAAAAATTGGGGTTGCGTTCCTAAAAAAGTTTGAAAACCACTGGTTTAGTGACACTAACTACGCGAGTCATATGAAATACAATAGAATAATAATTATACCAGAATGCGTTTAAGGGTGTCATAAATATAGGCTTACAATCAGTTCCGGCAGAAGGGAATAACTTGAAATTAAAATTAATTTTTTTTTAGGATAGTCACATATCTTAATATAATACCAATTAATGCCTAATACCTTAGCTTAGTTGGCAGATATTTTCGTACCAATAGTAGGGAACCGAGTTTGACTCTTATCAAGGATGGAAAATGTATCCTTTTTAAATTTGATTTTATATTTTTTGTCGAGAAGTTCAATGTCTATATATCGTATTTGTTTTGATATTCACTCAGAATAGACCATGTTTTGTTTTAGCAACGCGTTTTAATACCCGTTTGGGCAATACGCACGAGTATAGATTACATTAATGTGCCAGGGGTGGGAAAGGTTGAATTTAAAGAAAGTGTGCACACATCTGCGTGGGGTAAGAGTGGAAAACCATTTAGTTAAAACCACTATCAGTACACACGTCCAGAATTTAAACCCCGATCTCCCCGTCATTGGCAGTTTGGTGTATTGTAGGAATGACGCCTTAGACCATGTGGGCACCAAAGTGGGTGTATCCCAATTAAACACTTTAAATATATTGAATTATCTAATTTATAATAATTAATGTTCAATCTTTAGTAAATATGATTTATGAAAAATAGCTGAACTATGTCCGAATATATCACAAAATGATAAATAACTAATATTTCATATGAATTATACGGAAACAAATAAAAATTCATCTCACAAACTAAGATTAATTTATGAATAAATTGAAAGGCCAGTAACAAGGATTATGAAGGATCGCATTCTTACACTTGGTTAATTTACAAGCTCGTACTTGGACTAATCAGTTTTCCCCCGGTAATCAGGTAAACTTCCCTCCCTCCCCCTTTCATTAAACAACCCCTCTTCATTCCTGAAAGAAACACGCGAATGTTGCGATGAAAAGTCCGCAACCTTTTACAAACTTAACCAACACTTCTCCAATCATGGGGTCAACACCCCACCCCCCGCACCTCCTCCGCACTCGAAGTCCCTAACCCCTTCACTAAATTAACTTTCGTGATTCCTTTAATTCATTACTTTTTTTTAAACTGAACCTTCCCCACTCCCCTCTCTCACCCACGCCCCTCCCCCCTCCATTCCTTCTTGCCTAGAAGCAAAATTTATCGTGAATTAGAAAACAGAAAATTTAAGGGTTGGACGAGCAAAACAGCCCCTAGTCCCCTTTACCGCACTTGACGTCTAAACCTACTCATTTATTGGCGTAGGGTGTGGGGCCGGGCCAATAGGTAACCGAAAATAACCATGGTACCTCTTTATAGAACTTTTGTGAACTTCTGGGTGTCATGTACAGTCTGATGAAGAACTACCATTTGCTCTAAGACCAATTGTGATGTGAGTCAGTGCTCTTTTTTTTCAGTAATTTTCCATAAAAAAAAAATCCATCTTGCACTGGTGGGCAGGGCTGTGGAGTCGGAGTCGATAAAAATGTACCGACTCCGACTCCAGCTTGAAAATATAACAATTTTATATATATATTATTATTTAAGGGCTGAATTTGTAATTTGAATTGATAAACTTATTTAAATATAAATTCACAATGCCAAAGAAGCTTCTCATTAACTAATCTATATTGGAACATTTCACTCAAGTAAATGTGTTATTTCTAATTAATTTACATTAGTCATTTATGAAGGAGTCGGATTTGGAGGTGGAATCCGAGTCGGAGTTGGAGTCAGAAAGTAGAAAAATAGAGGAGTTGGAGCTGGAATTGAAGTGGCAGTTGGAGTCATACAGTAGAAAAATAGAGGAGTTGGAGTTGGTGGGAGTTGAAGTCAGACAGTAGAAAAATAGAATGGTCAGATTTGGATTCGAAGGCTTGGCTTACTGACAACATGGCCCTGCCGGTGGGCACGTAAACAAAAGCGTCAATTTCATCTCGTTTAGTTTGCTGAAATGCTTAGGTCAGGGTTTGAATCTTGGCTAGGTGCACTGAGGTGGTTTTTGTTTATATAAATTGTTGCACAACCTCCCTCCACGCAAATGTAGATACATTTTCTGAAATTATATCTTTCTCACCCCTATCACAAGGGGCGATTAGTAATCGGAAATCATCTTTAATATATTCCTAAACATATTTCATATGCCGGGATATAAAAGGAAAATGAACATGTTTAAATAGACATTTATAAGTAGTTTTACTAAAAATAGAAGTTAAACTTCTTTTGATGTGTGTGTATGTGTGTGTGTGTGTGTGTGTGTGCGTGCGTGCGCACGCGCGTGCCTTGAATATTACCATCCGGTGAGTATATTTGTGTATTTACACTTACTTCAGGAAATGAGTAAGTTTAAATTTAGAGCAATTGTACCCTCATTTATATGAAGAGAGTGTGGTAAATAATTTAGAAAAAACCACCTTCAATCCAACCGGTGAGGATTCGAACCCTGATCTCCCATCATCGAAAGTCAAGTTTATTGCAAAACCATTAGACAATTCAATCAATAAAGGGAATTGTTTTAATATAAAATGTATAATTGGTATGATTACAAAAATACATCAAATTTTAGTTCAACAATATATCATATATTTCATACGCTTGTGTTAAAATAAATTATTGAAATACACTTTTCAAAACAAAATTGAATATATTATCAAAAAAACCTTTTAGAAACTTGTAAACATATATTGCTATTTTCGCCCAATATTACCCGATTTGCTAGATATACACATATGTAAAAATTATAGATAAAGCATGTTATTTCACTTTTGACTGTAATTAATTTTATAACCTTCTTGCACTTTAAATCGTTCATTTATTGTGACAATATTTTTTATAGTATGAAAATAAATATTTGTAAACTTAGGTTTAAATCAAGATTTAATAACTTATTAGATAGATACCAGAGGTTGGACTTGTCTTCAACAGGAGCAATTTCGGATTTCACACGAAACTCTCTTCCCTGTTATCTCATTTTTTTTCATTTTTTTTAATTTTTAATAACATTAGGTAGTGTAAATGTGTCCATGACATTTATTAGCTTAAGAAATTTCGAGTCCCCTGTTTCGCTCAAATCGGATTTAATTTTCACATCACGACCAACATACTGTATCCGCCATATTGTATTTTCAATTTTTGGATTTTACTCATAGATATGTCATGCTCCATAGCGTCCATAGTAAATTGCAGCACTCTAGGGCTTTGGGAAATGGAAAAAAAAGCCCTGGAAAGACAGACACACACCGCATGAATTATATATATTTATTTATAGATATAAATACATATATATAAAGATAGATAGATAGACAGATAACTACTCTGAAGAGATGAAAGTGGAAGGACATAGATTGACGAGGATGGACATCCTTTTATGAAATAGTAAAAATAAAATCCGTTCACTCACTTCACTTTTAGAGGACACACATTCGGGACAAACTCTACACGGAAAGGCTCTCTTAGAGCAATGTCCCATGAAAACTGCCCTGTATTTCCCTGTCATTTCCTCATGCCCTTATTCCTCTAATGGAATATATCGAGATACGTACTTGGAGAAGGGAGACAAAAAATGAGAGGGGTGAACCTCCCCTCACCCTCTGGAGATAGAGGGAAAAAAAGGTATAAAAACAACAAATATTCGTCCATTTTATCGTCCGTCCCATTTTGTACCGTCCGTTTTGATTATAAATACGTTTGGTCCAGATCCCCAGTTCATCTTTTGGTAGGCTCTGAATCTGCACAGTCGTCTCTCCCCCTCCACACAACCCTTAACCCTCCTTCACCCCTTCCACCTCAAACCACCAACTCACCCTCGGTTTTCTGCTCTTTGTGGTAAATAATCATGTAAAAAAAATATTCCATGCATTAATTACCAACGCCTCTGAAATTGGAATTCCGTGTCGGGACGTCTCAATGCGAGTTGTAGGTTTGAGGGGAAAGGCTAACTCTTCCTCCCCCTTCCCTTCTTCATGGCAGTCCACGTTCCAACATCTCTACGGTTCCATTTTTTTTATTTTACTCTCGTTTTAATTGTGAATGTCATCACCTGAATTGAGAAAAAAAATTAAAGGTGGTGCGGGGCATTTTCTGTACGTATGGTGTACCCTAAGAATTCAAGAATGGACTTGCCATCTTGCTTAAGAAGAAAATTAAGTTTTAAACTTGTGATCAGCATTTAATATTAATAATTGGCAGTATAAATTGACAAAATAGGCCTTCCCCCCCCCCCTCAATTTTAAAACTACAAGATATTTTGTTACAAACACGTCTCAAAGATATTTATTTCAATGAGAACAGTATTTTATGGTTTTAATTTATCTAAGTAACAGACACATTTCATTGGTTTAAAGTTAACAAAATAATGATATTTAAATAATAATAAAAAATCATCCCCAATCCCTAGGGATGGATATTTATGATTTACCCAACCCCTGCACCTAAAATTCAGGGGTTTGGGGGGCATTCTCCCAACCACTGAAGGCAAGAACATTTTCCAACTATATATATCTTTATAAGCTATTTCGAAAGTTTTTTAAATAGTAATTGTGGACTTGGGCTTAACATTTTTTTAACTAGTCACTAATATTAACAAGATAAAAAGTAATCCTAGTGTAATGATACAGTTTTGGACCCCTCTCATATATTAAAAAAATCATGGATGAAGTGTATTTTTCTTAGATAAACTGTATATAAAATATCCTTTTAATACTTCATCCGTGGAGAGTCACGCTCCTTTCAGAAGTAATTTCATTGTATAGCACCATAAAACTTATTTTTCTTTCAAAGATCAACTCCGTAGTATTTACAAAAAAGCATGTGACACTGGCTCATTTTACCCAATAGTAAGCAAGCCTTCTCAACACCTGTTGCCAGGAGTTTTTCCATTAGTTAATTTTAAAACTGGTTGACAAGGGGTCCAAGAGGCAAGGGGTAGGTAATATATAAGCCACTTTTGCGTATGAGCCTATAGAGAATATAACATTACACAGTACACGGAATATGTAATATCGTAGAAAAACAACCGTAAATCATATTATTTAATATCATATATTCAGTACCAATGGTGTAATAAGTTAAATAAAACGTGTTCAACATCAAAAGTCTTACTAATTTAATAATTATAAGTATCAAGTATACTCAGATCACATAACCGAGAGCAAGTGCGCAGTAAGGCATGCTCACGTCGTCATCATCGCTAAACCCAATATCGTTATAGATACTGCTCAATCACAGGGCAGTATCACGATTATAATCCGTATCACTTTAATTGGTGCAAATATCGGTGAAGACAATATGTAGCACTTTAATGGGCGCCCATCGTGGATGCATAGCGTTTTAATTGGCTCCCAATCACGGGGCATCATTAGTAAATAAATGATGCCCTGAGATTGGGAGAACAAATTATCAAAATGTGAGTACAATAAACGAAATTTTGTAAACGTTGTACCCAACTAATGCCCACATTTTTGCGGACACCAAATTAGTACTTGCAAGACAACTTTACTTCTGCGCCCACGTGACCATAGATAAAAGTATATCACGTGACGTCATCTGTTTCCTCGCACTCGTTTAGCCGCCATTATTTAACAAATGTTGAGCGTTCTCACCACTCGTGTTAACCTGATCTATGCTTGCTAGATTGTAGCGCTATCAATAGGACTTATACGCATGCGCGCACCAGTAAAAACAGTACCAACCTTGTGTGTTCTGAATAGAAATATATTTATCCTTCAGATAGCTATCTGGCAGATAAATTCAGCTCATCAGATGCGTAAAACATTAAAGTGGCTAATTATTATTATTATTTATATTATTAGCACCGCGTCTTACTACCAGTTCGGGTTATACGCACTTACGCTAATGTGTAATGGTAGGGTGATTGTGAGATGAAATGGAGGACCTACAGTTTAACGAGGAATCCGAACCACGGTGGAGGCCTGGCATTCCTCACATTCACAAGATGAAAGTGGCTAATAAATGTTATCTGTTAGATAACTTTAACCTCCCAATAACAATATTTATCCGGTATAAAACCGGCCCTAAATACGAGTATAATATTATTTATATTATTCTTTAGTGAGAATATGCTAATACTATAGATAATTTAAATAAAATGGTTTACAGACACACTATTATTTTTTTAAATAAATATCGATTTATTTTATCAGTACATAAAACAGTTTAAAAGACTGGACATTTATGGCTACTTGCTAAACTATTTTGCAAACTAAAATGGTTCTTCTAATACCTTTGATCGCTGTGTTTTAAAAACATCCCCAATCCCTCCTTCCCACTCCTTCATACTGGTCGCCCGTGACTAGTGGTATAATCCACCGTCTCCTCCCGTGGCTCCTTTCTTAGATCTTTCAGCGAGATGTTAACATGGCTCAGAGCAACAAGCACCCAACCACCTCGTCTCTAGAAACCATCTCGTTCTTACGTAAATATACAGTATACGTTAATATAAAGAACCTTTTCTGACGGCTATAAAATGTTCTAGATCTACTTTCACGCATTCATGCATCAAGTCACCTGATCTGGACCTGTCACTTTTGATAGATATTGGCAATACCTGTTAAATAATATTAATAAAATAGTAAGATACTATCACTATTGGCCGCAAAAAAAGTTTGTATTTTATAAAAGGCATTTTCTTTGAAAATTGAACTATAAAAAGTGGTCATTTTTATTTTTATGACTGATACGTTCATGAAAATGTATTTAACGAATTTATATAATGAGGTATAAATGAGAATAAAAAATAAAAAGAAACATACCAGCGTTGGTAAGGTGAAAGTTCGAAAAAATCACTTCACTGCACCCCTGATCTGATTTCAAAATCTCAATATTTCATGTCAAATTCCTGCACGCCAGCCATCCCTTGCTTTTCACCCAGAAACATTTGGCTATTTAACAACTGCATGCATTTTCATGTTGAGATCAAATTATCGTGTTATTAATTATTACATGTCAAAACAATTTTATTATGGATTTAATTTCGTTCTTCTGTACTCTTTAAATGGAAATTACTTCTGGTAAAAGCTTGAAAAACACAGAAAATTTGTATAAATGACGTTGTCTACTTGGTGAATTTGAAGGTATTTGGCTAAGTGGGTTGTATCTTAGCTTGAAGCACCTTCACGGTATCTTGTTTTCCTGGTCATAACACTTCCCCTCCTTCTCTGACGGGTATAAACACTCACTTTACTATTTACGCCTGTAGAGAAATGACTTGCATTTCTAAATTAACCTTTTCTTGGTTCCTATTCTAGATAGATAGATGTTTCCAAGAACCTTTTTCATCTACATCTTGTTAGGAAGAAGATCCCTGCAGGACATTTCCGCGAATAAACCAAATAGCCTGAGCTGCAAACGATTTAAAAGAAATATAATATGTTTACAATAAAACTACTTATAAATAAAAATAAATATTATGATACAGTGAAAGACTTTTTTTTTTAATAATTTAAGAGCTTATTATATGTGTTTCAAAGTCTTATCTTTAAAACTCGCCGTATAAAACGTTAATTTAACATGGTATAGCCGTATCTTGACTTACCATGACATCACAGTTAGGCATCGTCCTCAATCTAATATATTTATATATTAAATATTTTAGTGGCTTTTAGGACGTTGTTCCACAATGATTCGCACTGATCTAAACGCGTCTCACGGCGTGTCACACTGTGACAGCCCCTCTGTGTCTCTAGGTGAAGAGTGGTGTGGGGGTGGGAATGTCCACAGAGTAGGGGGGGGCAGTCCCTCCCCTCACCTTTCATTGGGGAGGGGGGACCCTGTCCAGCCTACCTTAGCCGGACCCCGCCGTCAAAATGGTGAAAATGTTCTCGGAAATCAAGACTGACGCGGTCACATTAAAGACCGACCCCTTCTTTCTCATCGCTCGCCCCCTTCCCCCATCAACCCACACCCCTCGGAGAAAAAACCTACCCCCTGTCAACCCTAACCACTTTCAAGGACGTATTTCTCTGGCAGTCTTGTTGAACGCGGACAGAAGAAGAAAGAAAAAAAAGGGACGACGATTTATTCAAATATTTATGTTAGAACCCCTCCCCCCCTTCCTCACCCAGCGATTCAACATAAAAACGTTTTATACCTCTTAAAACAAGAGGCGACAAAAAGTGGTTTTTGAAAAGTGTGTTTAATTAAAATGTTCGTTTTTCTCCGAATGGGGGGTACAAGAATCCTCTCTTTGTCACCCTTCCTTCACCTCCCCTTTTCCCCCCGCCCCTTCATTCAACAAACATTGCAAGTGCTTAGTGCTGTACTCATATCAAGTGTCAACTTGTTTCAAAATAATTCTCGTTTTATTTCCTCCCCTACTTACCCCCTCCCTACGTGTTTCCTAATGAGACTGTAAGGCAATCAGTTGGATACAAAAAACTAGAGGAAGTTAGCTTTCAAAATGAATAATAATTTCCCTTTATATCTAGTTCAAACAAATAAATGTTTTACTTTACTTAAAAATAGACATATCGCAGAAGACAAGCTTAGTTAAAACAATTCATAATTTTTTCGTATGTCATCTAAAACCTAAAACTATCTGATAGTTTTTCCTACCCCTCAATGGCGTGGCACGAAGTGTTTCTAGTCCAAGAAGAGCTTATTTAAACTTGACCTATGAGTGGTTCTGATCACTCAGTAGAACACTCATTCTTCAGGTAACAACTCTCCCATATGAGGTGTGTACAGAATAGTCAATGAATGATTGGTCAGACGGGGACAGGGTGGGTGATAATATATCACAGGTATATGTATAACAATCTCTGTTTAACCTTGAAACATGACATGGCTCTTGTTTTTGTTTTTTTATAAAATGCAGTATTTAACTGAGTACATAATTATCATTATTTTAGTAAGTAGATTAAAATTAAAATTCAAATTATCATTGATATGAAGTATATTCTGTTATTTATTTGACCTGTATGGTTTTTATTACTAGTAACAACAACAACAATAATAATAATAGCATTAATAAAAAATAATAGGATTACGTATATATTGCAAATGTTATTTCTAAACAAACTGTTTCTCAAAGTACAGGAGTCGTATATGAACTAAATAGTAAATTATTATTATTATTATTAGCACCGCGTCTTACTAACCGTTCGGGTTGTACGCACTTACGCTAATGTGTAATGGTAGGGTGATTGTGAGATGAAATGGAGGACCTACAGTTTAACGTGGAATCCGAACCACGGTGGAGGCCTGGCATTCCTCACATTCACAAGATGTCTTGTCAGAGGTGAAGGAAGGGTTTGGTAATCAGATAAATCTTTGCCGGGACCGAGGATTGAACCCCGGCCGCCAGCACAGAAGTCTGACACCTTACCCATAGACCACCAGGTCACCTAAATAGTAAACAATATCTAAATATAACACTTGAAATACTCTTCCTAAATTTGAGTATCTGTGTACTAAGATGAGCCAATACACAAAGGATAAATTATCTAATGAACTTATAACGGGAATCAAACCAGTGAGTGATGTCTAAATAACAAAAAAAAAAGACCAAATGAACAATTACCAACTGGTAGATTAAAATCCTAAGAAGACGCCGTGAGATAGTCGTTTAGCAACCCTCCTGACAGATCTATACTCGAAAAGTATCACATATTTTGGCAGGCGCTGGATAAGTTTACAGACAAGGAATGTTAAGAGAGAGTCATATTAATAAAATGAAGAGTTGGTTCTTCATTATCATTGCCGCACGTAGAGGTCTTGAATTAAAAAAAAAATTAGCCTCTGTGCACGAACGTGTACACCTTGCAACAGAAATTTTAAAATTTGGATTATACATTTCTTAAATTAATTAAAAACCGTGTCGGAAGCGATTCGTGATTAAGGCCCCGTGTAAAGCAAGGCTTGAAGACACTAATTTTAAAGTTACCTTCCACGTTCAATAATAAAGCTAAAAAAAAGTCTCCCTGGTAACGCCGAGTTCTTTAGCTAGTCTACTTTATACACAAGCTAGCCTTTGTGCCTGACCCGTAAGTGATCCACTACATGTTATCTACAAGCTAGCCGCTGTGGCTTGCCCACAAGTGATCCACTATATATTATTTACAAGCTAGCCGCTGTGTCTTTGCCCACAAGTGATCCACTACATATTATTTACAAGCTAGACACTGTGGCTTGCCCACAAGTGATCCACTACATATTATTTACAAGCTAGCCGCTGTGCCTTGCCCACAAGTGATCCACTATATATTATTTACAAGCTAGCCGCTGTGCCTTGCCCACAAGTGATCCACTACATAATTATTTACAAGCTAGCCGCTGTGGCTTGCCCACAAGTGATCCACTACATATTGTTTACAAGCTAGTCGCTGTGCCTTGCCCACAAGTGATCCACTACATATTATTTACAAGCTAGCCACTGTGGCTTGCCCACAAGTGATCCACTACATATTATTTACAAGCTAGCCGCTGTGGCTTGCCCACAAGTGATCCACTACATATTATTTACAAGCTAGCCGCTGTGGCTTGCCCACAAGTGATCCACTACATATTATTTACAAGCTAGACACTGTGGCTTGCCCATAAGTGATCCACTATATATTATTTAAAAGCTAGCCGCTGTGGCTTGCCCACAAATGATCCACTACATCCTATTAAGAACATACTTTACTGCCTCTGACCCACTGACTAGGGCTCTCTCCAGACTAAGTTAATTAGGGGAATTAGCTTTCATCAGTAGTTTTCCACCCTTTCCCTCAACCCACTTGCTTGAGCATGTTCTTAAAATTCACATTACTTATGTAGTGACTTTAACTAACTAAATGTGGATAGCCCCAGAGATAAGTAAGACGTGCAGCGCCTTAGTATGTGGATACACGAACTAAACGTAAAGCTCATGTAATGAGGTTTTCTATCCACGGGGAGGCCAGAGATCAAATCCCGGGCCGGGTATATCTGTTTCATTCCCTAAATGCTTTCCCACTTTCCTCCACGCAAATTCGGATACATTTATTTTGAAATTCTACCTTCCCCACACTATATCACTATTGTAAATATTTGTATATAGTACGAAAGGGTACTAAACGCGATGTAAAATATTTTTTTAAAAAAATAAAGCTTTGGAGAAACTTATGAAAACCCTAGATACCAAGCAAGTTCTACCCCGAACGCTAAAATGGTTTCAGCTCTAGGCTGAGTAACAGACCCCCGCTTCGATGGTCTATTGGTCTGAAGGCATATCTCTCACCATATACTGAGACTACTGATGACGGGGAAGATCGGGGTTTGAATTCCAGTCAGATGTAATGGGAGTGTTTTTTTACTAAATGATTTCCCTATCTGCCTCCACGTAGCCTTCCTTATCCCAAGCACATTAGCTAAATTAATATTTACGCGTATGATCCGAACGGGTAGTAAGACCTGATGCTAAGAAAAAAAGCATAACAGACAAACGGGTTTGAAAAAACAACTTTTCCGAGTTCATGGGGTCATTAAAATGCGCCCTCCACCAAAATCTTGAATTTTACTTTTTTCTTTCGTTGATCACAATACTCCCTCTCTTCTAGCTATAGAAAGAAAGTTTTTAAAAAAGCCGCTGAAAGTTTAAATCTAATTTTAAAACTTATAAAACCCCTCTTTCTCTCTTTCTTTTTTTTTCGTCGCTCATGTTCTCCGTGTTGTTAAAGCGCTCGGTTGAAGTGCTCGCCCGGTCGACACTTTATTCTGCTCGGTATGATATAGGGATGTAATGGGGTAGCAATGACGAGCGTGATGACTGCACACAGGGGTCGTCAGTGCACCCCCACCTCCATTCCTCAATAGGCCCGAGTGCTCATAACATATGGGCCCGCCGCTACCTCTCTCTCCGTGGCCCTTCTAGGGAACTTCATGTTTTTATTCATCCGGCTATTACGGGGAGTCCCGAGGGCGTCCCAACAGCGCGACGACTCCTATCTGTCATCATTCAAAGAGGAGGAGAAGGGAGGGGGATTATTCCCGCTCGGGGAAGGTTTATAAATATGTTAAGGGACTTTCAAGTACTCACTTATATATATATTTTATTTGTGCTTGTTGTGACGGGAATTTGGTGAAATAATCGGGTTTTTTCTTTCTTTCTTTTTTTGTAAATTTGAGGGGGGAAACATAGTAATATATTTCATGGCAGAAATTATTATTTTCCATTTCCACCACGTCTTACTACCCTTTAGGAATATACGCATGTATCGCTAATGTGTTAGGAATAATAAATATTGAATTTAAAGGATTCGTATCCACATTTTCGTGAGGTGAGAGATAGAAAGAGTGGGAAACCATTTCGAATAAACCACCTTCATTAAACCCAACTGAGATTTGAACCCCTATATCCTCTACATCGCCAATCCATTATATTGTGAGAGTGACGCCTAAGACCATTCGACTTTAGTTAATTAATAACGTCAGTGGTTTCGATGATTAATTAATTATATTAATTCTGCTATAACATCTCCCTCTGTAATCTCAAGTATTTCCTATAAACCCCAACTAATTTTGGCTATCAGGCGAGGTGTTTATGCAACCTGTCAAGGGTAGCTTGTACGGAATTGCCGTTAGGTGGCGTGTAATGTGTGTGTGTGACTCTGTTAGGTTGAGAGAAGAGTCGAAAGGTGCTTCATTGTCGGTGTCTTGGAGAACGTAACCTTGCGTCTCAACACCCTCCCTGCCCCCCTACACCCCTCTCATGTGAGAGCATTGAAGCATTCCCTCCGCCCACCCTGCCTGTCACATTCCAAGTTCTCACGAGCCAGGCATACCTTCCGTCGCGCGCCGTTAACGCGCCGTCATTTGTCTACAGCCCAGCCTTGGAGACATGGTAGGTAGATAACAGGAAGTAGGTAGGACCTTACTCTGCTTCTTTCTGAAGCAACAGAGCTGGTTTACACAAATTGATCAAACTTTTAAACACAATACACATTGTGTTTTCACAGGAACGTGTGACTGGCTCGAAGGCCAAACACAAATGTGACTTTCATCTCAAATCCTTTTTAAAGTTTATTTAATTTACAAATTTAGAATGTTAGGAGCCTAAAGGGAAAGTTTTTTTTTTTGTTAACAGATAGGGAAGAAGTATATTTTTGTAGGTGTTTATAGTCTGCTGGAGCTATAAAAACTGTTGTCTCTATAAGTGTTTCCAGAGTAAGCAGAGCTTGTTAAATCTGTACCTGTGATTTGCCATCTCCCACTTTGTCCCCATTTGACCAATCATACATAGACTCTGCTCTATATAAATCACATGGGAATGTCCAATACGTATCCTACTAAGTGATGAGAACAATTCACAGGTATATTTTTAACTATCCTTGCTTACTCTGATGACAAGCCACGGCCTGGATGGTTATTAGGGTGCCAAGCACTTAAATAAATAAAATAACATAAAATTACTTGTTTAAAATACTACCAAATACTAACTGATACATAACGAGAAACTCAAACCATAAATTGCTGGATCTAACAACGTAATCACACAAAACGGGGGTCGAATATTATAGGGCGTCACTCTCAAAATAGAGTGGGACTGCAGATGACAAAGAGACCGGGGTTAGAATACCGGTCGAGTGTAATTAGGGTGTTTTTCCCTAAATATTTTTTGCATTATACCACTACGTAAATGTGGGTACAATCCCTCATCATTGAACCTTCATCTTCCCTAGCATATTAGCGTAATAACTCGAATGGGTAGTAAGGCGTGGTGCTAAAAAGTCAATGGAGTCCTCAGAGCGGGTAGCAGTCACCCGTTGTGAAGTAGGAACCAAGTAATCCTGCAGTCATCGAACCATGACCCCCCAAACCACCTTAATACCTCTGCCACAGCTGTCTCCTGGAAGATAGATCGGAAACCCGTCAACAGATTCCTCAACCCCTTGTCTGGAAACGTGAGAGGGGGGGGGGGGGNAACATCTAAGGCGTTTTTAACGGAAGGGGGAAGGGGGGGGGGGGAGACATACCGCGCGTTTGTTAGCTGTGACGTTCCTGAGGGAAAGGGGGGGATGAAGGTAAGGTCTGAGAGATATGACGTCAAGACTGTTCCTCTGCTTATCGTCTGAGTCCATACCTCGAGTTGATGAACTGTCAAGTAGAGTCGTAATTTACTAGCGAGGCTTCTTGGACAATGAATATGAAGTGATCTCGTTGCTGTTGGTAAATATTTTACTAGGAAGTGTTTTTGTTTTCCACCTCGTCTCGCTACCCTCTCCAGGCTACACGCACATACTGTTTATATTAATTACGTTGATGTGTTAACAACGAAAAATGTAGAATTTAGAGGAAACGTACCCGCATATGTGTGGAGGGAAATATGGGGAAATTTAAGAAAACTAATGCACAGATTTTCTCGCCCCTTTATCCAAATGTTAGCTATAAATCGTAAGATATGTGAAACTAAATAATATACATTGTTATAGAAACATAATGGGGGGAAAAAAACATCACATTTTGCCAAAGAGCATAAATTAAATAATATACACTCTTATAGAAACTCATTATTTTTATATGCATTTTCCAACATCCCAATTCCCAAAGCTCTATTAAAAATATATATTTGTTTATAACTAAGAAAATGGTGACCTGGCGGTCTAGGGGTAAGGTGTCGGACTTCTGTGCTGGCGGCCGGGGTTCAATCCTCGGTCCCGGCAAAGATTTATCTGATTACAAAACCCTTCCTTCACCTCTGACAAGAAATCTTGTGAATGTGGGGAATGCCAGGCCTCCACCGTGGTTCGGATTCCACGTTAAACTGTAGGTTCTTCATTTCATCTCACAATCACCCTACCATTACACATTAGTGTAAGTGCGTATAGCCCGTTCGGGTAGTAAGACGCAGTGCTAATAATAATAATAATAATAATAATAATAATAATAACTAAGAAAATATTGATGGTCTAAAATATTTTATTAAAAGTGGTTCAGTCTTAAGAGTTCTACAACTTTCAAATGATAAGTTATCTGGTATCTAAAAGAGTGGTGGAGATATGATTAAAATTGGAAATTTCTACTTATGTAAAATACCCTTAAAGCAGGTGTGCAAATTAGCAGACGTCCTGGGCTTTTAAATTATTTCCACGGGCGCCTAAGATTCTAATAACACTTACGTACTGTATTATCAACGGAGGGGCTCTTCAGAATTCAGACACAGAGAAAGAAATTTTCCGAACATATCGTAAAAATATGTGTAACAATAGGCAAGTCTATCTGAAAAAAAAATATTACAAAAACATATTCTGTTTTGTCAAACATGAAGATTTTTAACACAGCTGAATTGCCAGTTGGTCGGCTTTTAACTGAAAATGGAAACAAAGAAATACTGGAATTGGCAGAACCTTTCAAAGATTTCCTTCCAAAAATCAGTTAAAATCAGTTGCTTGATGAATGGTTTGAGTTAAAACAAGTGTGCAAATACTTACCGTTTGGAACACTGTGCAAAAATGTTATAAGTCAGCTTAGGCGTTTCAATATTTTTTTGTGTGTTGCTATAAATTGTTGCAACAATGCCAGTGTCTACAGCTGCGCGTGAACGTGATTTAATCTGTTAATCTAATAAAATCTAACCACAGAAGCATATTAATTGAAACAACAAACAGTTTAGTGACTATTAGTAAGAATGGACCATCTTTCACCGCCTTTGACCCAACAGAATGCATTCAGAACTGGTTTGTCAACCAATCACGCCGGCCTGGTTATAAGAAGTAAATCAGGTAAATAACGTGTCTCTTTGGATTATTTTTTTGTGGGCCTCTAAATATTCTGTGCTTATTTGTAAGCCTGCCTTAAAGTTATTTTATCATGGCAAAATGAGATTATCCATATTGTTATTAATGCTAAACAATACTCAGATATGAATTCAAATAAAAAAGAGTCAATTTTGTTCAAATCTTTTTTTTCTCTTTTGTCTATTTATTAAACTACACTTAATTTTAGGGCTGGAAAGATAATTTCAAAACTCGCAAGGAACCTTATAAACACCCTAGACAACAATCTGTAGCCTTATCGGTAAAAAATTGTTTCGGCTCTAGGCTGAGATACAGACAGACAGACAGACGGTATCGAGAAAACAACTTAATCGGGTTGATGGGGTCATGAAACGTCGACATTAATCATAATCACGGTGGGTTTTTTTTCAATCATAATAGTTTCTTTCTCTTAGTGATAAAGATAAAGTAAATATCCACTCAATACAGTTGGCTGGGATTAAAACCCTGACCGCCCCGACACTGACAGATTAAACTTTGCCTTAAGCTATAAGTGAAGAGTGACCCTGATCATGAGATGAGTCCTGGGTAGCTCAGTGGCAGAGCATTTGCACGATAAATAAAGATTCCCGGGTCTTATTCCTGCGTCCAGGTGTCACTTTTTCAAATTTACGAATATAATAAATGATCTTGACAGTCAGGCCGTGGGCCCGCAGGTGAGGATTAGAACAATATTGTTTTTACGTGCATTACGTATTAATACTTGTCCTGGCTACTCTCATAATTTATCTATTGGGGTAGGGATGAGGAAGGTAGAGTTTTTTTAGTAGAATTTTTTGTATTTACGTGAAGAGAGAGTGGGAAACTATTTATTAAAACTCGCGAATTACGCCCGGCTGGGATTCAAACATGTCACTGGCAAACCAAACCAGATGCTCCTCATGAATTTATTCCTTTGCTTGTTTTCACAAATACTCATTTCCTGCAAGATTAAGCATTCCAGCATTTAGTACAAAGCTTTCAGTAAACAAATGTCACATCATTTTTGTTTCATATTCGTTAACTATAAAAATAACACCTGAATGTAGCAATCGAACCTGGGACCCTTTGTCTTAAAGTACTAATGCTCTACCACTGAGCTATACCGGTTATGTCCTGTGCTCATGGTCATTATTCAATTATATTTTAAGGCAAAGTCTGTGATGGACGTATATAAATTATCGTCCAACAATGAGCTATAATTGATACCACAGCCACCAAGTGACTCGGGCTCGGTTTTGTGCCACCTTTAATAAAATTAATTTGTTTCTAGTTTGTTAGCACCGCGTCTTACTACTCGTTCAAGATGTATAAGCAAAATGGCAACAGTACATAGCATTGTGTGTGAATAGTACTAAACCCGAAGGTTGGTTTGATCCTCAACAGTTCCACAGTCATTTTTAAAGCCTAGGAGCACTAAACAGGCGTACTAGGGAAATAAGGAGTGAGATAGTTCCTCGTCGCTTTCTTCAGTGAGCCAGAAGGTACAATGTATTCACCAACTGACTCTACAAGCGATCTTGTTCTTGCCGGTATCAGTGCGTCAAGGGTGATAAAACGAGTGTTCATACAAAACACAAGTGTCCGACATAAAGAAATGTTATAACATATATTTTTAAAGATAAACTAAAGAAGTGAACAAAGCATTTACTGATATATCTTGTGGTTCAGTAACAGGGAAGCTCAAGAGAGTGTAATGACCCTCAACAATCTCATCCCGTTTTTGAAAACAATGTAATTTGTACCCATTTAAATTCTAAGATAGAATTACTCTGTATGTTTTAAAGATGAACCATTTTATAAACCCACTTCATTGTTTGAATAGTCTAAAGCGTCACTCTTGAAATGGATCGGACTGACAATGACCGAGAGTTCGGAATTATAATCCCGGTTGGGCGTACTGAGGGTGTTTTTTTTACTATGTGATTTTACACTCTTCCACCTCGCAAAAGCGGGTACAGTTCCTCCATATCAAATCTTTCTCACCCTTAATACATATGCATATATCCCGTAAGAGTAGTAATACATGTTGCTAGAAAAACTACTTTTTAAATTATATATTTGTATAGATTTTTTTGCTAGCTATATAAAAAACTTGATTTTAAATATCAGAAAATTCCTTTTATTTACCATGAAAACATACTTTAAAAGTTTTTAGAAACACTCTATTTTCCTAATCTGAATAGTTTCTCACGACAATTTCAAACTTGTAACTGAGGGACAGAAGACTGATCGCAAACCTGTACCTGGCACAGCGAGTGAAGATGAGGCCGAATGACGAAGAGACAGGAAGAGGAGTGAGAAAGAGATGCTGTTTGTCACCCAGTCTGTTCAACTTGTATGGAGAGTGGCCGTTCAGGGAAGTCCTGGAGGTGACGTGGCAATTTCAGGATAGGAGGATGCGTCATCAAAACAGTAAAATACGTAGATGGAACAGCATTGCTCGCCAAAAGTAAAGAAGCGTTTCAGGAAATGAACCACCAACTGGTGGAGATAGGGAGAAGATATGGTATGGAGAACATTTTGAAGTCAAAATTGATGGTGATTGCAACAAATTGAGTTGAAAATCAAAATTAAAAACAGTATTTGTAAAACGTAGAGAAGTTCAATTACCTGGGAAGTCTTCTGACAAAGGATGCCTACTGCACTAAAGAAATTAGGTCGAGGATCGCCATGGCCAAGGAAGCTTTCAACAATAAGAGGTTACTGCTGACCAGAAAGTTGATTTTGGAACTGAGGAAGAAATTGATGATATGCTACATTTGGAGCATCGCACTGTATGGAGCAGAAACTTGGAACTCTTAGGAAGATGGAAAATAAATAATTGTAGAGCTTTGAAATGTGGTGCTGGAGAAGACTTAAGAAGATCAAGGGGACAGACATGGGGATAAATGAAGTCCTATGAAGAGTGGGTGAGAAGAGATCAATTTTGGATGTGATTCTTTGGCCCAAAGCAAACTGGATCGGACACATCCTTATGAGAAACTGTCTTCTTCTCAACGTTATAGAAGGAAAGGTTGAGGGAAAGAGGAGCTTAGGAAGTAGGAGGATTAAAATACTAGATGACTTTAAGGAAAGAAGAAAAGTCTGAGACCTGAAGGAGGACGAGGACAGGGCGCATTGAAGGTCTAAGTTTCACTGAAAAAAGGAATGGGTCTGTCGTAAGACAGAACACCT
>CABFOV010000337.1:52045-62412 GCA_902141375.1 Timema poppense
TGTGTGTGTGTGTGTGTGTGTGTTACGGTCAAAGCCCGAAACTGGCCATTTAGAAAATTGACTGGACTCTTCACTCATTGGCCAGCTGTTCCAGCCAAATCACGAAATATTTAACGGGTAAATTTTAATTCGCGCTCTGGCCAGCCAAAGATCGAATTTACCACGACGGCCTGGCCATTTTTCTGAAGTGCTAGATAGTATGACACAACACCATTTCCATTCCAACCTAACCTAACCTAACCTAACCACTGGAGCAAGGTAGTCCACCCTCGGATGGTGGTACCCATGAGTAATGGGTGTAGACAAGAGCCCCCCCTCTTCCTCAACCTCCCCCTCCCCCTTAAAGGGTCACCTACACGCTCAGTTATCCCCGTAGACATGTCTGCGCAAACTGGTTTGCACCGTGAAGACGAAACGTGTTGGTTTATACAAACCACGGTTTACGCGACCTGTGCTCTTTGAAGATCTGATGAAAAAGATGCCTGCGTAAAGTAGGACTGTGTAGTAAGGCGGAACGTGTAGAGAGGTCGTACAGCCATCTTTTTACAATCCTTGTGGATGAAATATCAGTCTCGAGTGAAGAAGAGTATTATTTTCAATCTGCTACTTTGTATGTAAAATAAAAATAAGGAACAACGTAAAAAATAATGAAGTTAAAAGAAGTGGAAGGTGTGAACCACGGTTACTAAATTGAAACAGTTATTCGTACATTAATTTTTTTAAACGAAATTTTATCTGAACCCAATGCTTGGAGAAACCAACTTCGAATAGATTAAGATACGTACGTTAAATTAAAATAATTAGTGAATCCAATGTTACATAATTATGCACTCATTGTTTTAAATTGTTTAAAATGATCTAGAAACTCCAAGAGCTGGTCCAGGACTGCGTGTTCTTTACTGCGCATGTATTAGGCTCTTTAAAGACAGGACATAACCTAACTAATTGTAAACATCTTGGTAACATATAAAATAAACTATATCATTTACTACACAGGAAATAACTGAAACCATTCCTTACAAAGAAATAGTATATATTATAATATATATTTCGTGCTTCAGCCAGGTTCCTGCGGTTAAATCTAGAACCGGCCAGCCAAAGCCGGAACTGCTGGTAATTTATTATTTGTACTAGTATATATTTAGTGCTTTGGTTAGTTTCGACTAGAAATGGCCATTTATTTCGTGAACTGGTTAGACTTTGGGCTTTCACCATGACATATACATAAAGTGGTATTAAAAACCCGTCTCACCCCATAACTAACACCTAACTCAAGTGGTTCAGTAAAGCTTGACCAAAGCGTCTAAATGTGTTACAGTTTAAATTTTTTTAAATATTAAACTAATTCCAATTTGAATGTGTTGTTTTTGCATCGTGTCCTACTACACGTTCCAGTTATACGCTTATATACTAAGTATTCTATTAAATTATGAATTAGTAAGGTTGAATTAAGAGTAAGTGTACCTACATTTGCATAAAGAGTGGGAGTGGGAAACAATTTAGGAAAAACACCTCTCAGTACACACGACCAGGATCAACCCCAAATCTCCCAGTCATCGGCAGTTTAGTATATTGCGAGAGTAGCGCCTTAGACCATGTGGCTACCAAAACGGGTAATTTGAATGCTGTCTAATGAAAAACGCATTAAAATTCATCTACATTCTCGATCGTAATCTTGTATCTAGTTTCTCAGTTAATCAGCAGTGAAATAATGATGATGATGATAATAATGATATATATTATTTACTAAATATATATATAGGTTATATATGCATATTAAAAGCTCAATAAGGTGCTAAGACAAAACATATTCTATTTTATATAATCACATCTTTCTACGTGTTTAGGTTAGACGCATATATGATAGTTATTCTAATGGGGTAGGGAATGAGGAAGGAATATTTATAAAGGTAATATACCCTCATTTTCATGGAAGGAGAGTGGAAAACCGTTTAATAAAAAACACATTCAGTGGACCCAATCGGTATTTGAGTCTCAATATCCTCGTCATCAGTCTAACACGAGAATGACGCCCTAGACCATTCGGCCACTAAAGTGGATACTATCAATATTAGTCATTTCAAGGGAATACTTGTTAAGCGATTAAATTTGTCTTGTCTAGCAGGTTAGTAGTTCCCTACCGGGTCGGATGTGTCTCGCGGGCCGTGGTTTTCCTCCATCTTGTCTTGGAAACTGTGCGTCTTATCCAACAGGTTGGTAGTTCCCTGATGGGCCACATGTGTCTCGCGGGCCGTGGTTTTCCTCCATCTTGTCTTGGAGACTGTGCGTCTTATCCAACAGGTTGGTAGTTCCCTGATGGTCCACATGTGTCCTGCGGGCTGTGGTTTTCCTCCATCTTGTCTTGGAGACTGTGCGTCTTATCTACAGGTTGATAGTTCCCTGATGGGCCACATGTGTCTCGCGGGCCGTGGTTTTCCTCCATCTTGTCTTGGAGACTGTGCGTCTTATCTACAGGTTGATAGTTCCCTGATGGGCCACGTGTCACGCGGGCCGTGGTTTTCCTCCATCTTGTCTTGGAAACTGTGCGTCTTATCCAACAGGTTGCTAGTTCCCTGCCGGGCCACATGTGTCCCGCGGGCCGTGGTTTTCCTCCATCTAGTCTTGGGGACTGTGCGTCTTATCCAGTGGGTTGCTAGTTCCCTGCCGGGCCACATGTGTCCCGCGGGCCGTGGTTTTCCTCCACCTTGTCTTGGAGACTGTGTGGTGGTCTTGGACCAATCAATGGGCGCCAGTAGCGTGTTGGCCGCAACTCACGTGATAGGGACGGCGTGGAACCATACTCGCGTGACGTCACGTCAAGGCACTACCCCCCTTTAAGACGGGGATTTCCCCCTTCTTTCCCTCCTTCTAATTTTTCCTTTTACTGCTTGTGGTAATTAACATCATCTTGTTCTTCTTGTCATGACCAGAGTTTTGTTTTTGTCAGGTTTAACAACAGTGTTATCAGCAGATAATCAAACAAATTATGATAACTCTGGAATATCGTGAGTCATTAGTTTGATGGGATATTTTTTTCAAGAATGGATATTAGTTTAACTTGAAATCAAATTGCTTTATTATCTCCTATTACTTGTCTGGGATGTATTTATTATAATTATAATTATTATTATTATTATTATTATTATTATTATTATTATTAGCACCGCGTCATACTACCAGTTCGGGCTGTACGCATACGTTCTAGTTACTCTTATGTTTGAGGGATGAGTACGGTTAAATTTAGAATAAGTTTACCCACATTTGCGTGAAGGGAGGGTAGGAAACTATTTCAGAAAATTCATCCTCAGTACATCCATCCAGAATTCGATCCCCAAACTCCCCGTCCTAACTAAACCAGATTGGATGATCTTGACGTTTAGTCGGTGTTCTTAAGAGAGAGAAAATCTCTTGCTAAGAAAAAGTTAGTTGGCCACATGACAACAGAACAGCAATCATCGTCTGTTAAGGTGGGAGTGTAGGGGAGGCGAGAAAAGGTAAGTTTTTTGCAGTTTTTTAGAGCAAAGCATGTGTTTGGTCAAAATATATAAAGTTTTTCTTTAATAGAAACATAGAGCTTAACTTTATTTACAATGCGAACTAAACAGTTCCTTAATATCTATCAAGGGTGTCCTGGAAGTTAATGACAACTTTTTCTCTTAATTTAAAAAGTTGTTCATCTTATTCTCATGACAGATATTCAACAACTGTTGATATCCCTATGGGAAAAAATGTAAACTCAATTTTTCTACTGAAGAAATATTTTATTTATTTTGGCCAAAAAAGTTATGCTGTAAAAAACTGCAAAATATATATATATATTCTCGCGTCTCCATTTTAAAGAGCTAATATACGAGGGCTATCAGAAATTCCTAAACGTCTAGAAACCAAGTGGCCTTATAACGCTACTAGGTGGAGCTGTTCGGATAGGATAGCAAAGAGGGGGGTTTGGGGGGAGTAAAATACAAATGCTAATGCAATAATGTGTTGTGACCCCTCCTTTTAAATTACATATTTCGATTCATAAAGATGAACTCTACGCTCCTATACAATTTTTTTAACAAATTTTTCGTCTTTCGAATATTTTACTCTTAATGATCAACCGAAATATTTGGATTTTAACTTTTTAGAGTAGAAAATGTCAACTTCTAAACTGATTTTTTAAGTGTATGTAAATATAAGGTCATAGAAAATAGTTCTGGACTCCTTCAAGGAAAAAAAATTAGTGGAATGGTAAAAGTGTTCCCTTAGTGCAACATGTGATTGGCAATGTGTCAGTTACCTAAGCAGTAAACACGCAGCCCTCTTAATCATGAAAACTTTACCAGGTTAATCTGTTTTCAAAAATCAAGGTTAGTAAAAATAACATTTTCAAACAATTTGACTTCTTCCACAGCTAGCCATTGCACGTAGATCCAATAATCAAGGCCCATTCATTGTGTTAACATGAAGTAAATTAAATAGTGTCGACTCTTAAGAGAGTTACCAAGTCTTAGCTGATTAGTTCATTACTACAATTTTAAAACTTTCTAATTGATTGTATAGTAGACTTTTTGAAAAGAGTTTCTTTCCTATTCATACGTTCTTATTCACGTTTTTTTTTAAGGAAAAAATAATTATTTTTATCTTTGTTTCAGTTCCTTTATTTCTCGTCATCTCACTTCCTATTTTTATTTTATTTTTCATTTCCCCTTCATTTTTATTTTGCATGGTTCGTTCCCTTTCCTATTCGCTTCATCAACAGGACCACTTCCTATTTTCTTGTGTTTTTTAATATATTTTTTCTACCAACACTCTTTTTCGTTTCTTGTCTTTCCGGTGATGTGATTTACATGTATTATCGTGGCCATCCATTTTTTTGTTTTATTCCTCCTCACAACTTGCATTAAAATAAGAACAAAGTGAAGAAAATAAGGAGATGGTGAGGAAGTGAAAACGCCCAAAGTGATAAGCCTTTCATCTCTATAAGAATAAACCCCCTTTTTTAAAAATAATAATAATAATAATTTGGTTATCCCCCTCAACAAATCCAACTCCTTAATTTATTGGCCCTCTTTTTTCTTTCAAGGAAACCCCATAGTTATAATTTATCTTCTAATATTTTAAGTTGAATTACAGTTGTCTTATTTTACTGGACACTAAACTGAATTAGAGCTTGTAAGAAAACGCCTCAATATCTCATTTATAAATTAAATAACTTTACCTAAATCGTAGATTTTTAATATATTTTAAATATTATATAAATACAAAGCCTGCCTCTGTGGTCTAGTGGTCATAGTTCCTGGCTCTAGATCCAGAGGTCTTGGGCTCGATCTCCGGCGTGTCCAGATTTATATGAAATAGTCGGTCTGGAGCGGGGCTAGCTCGGTTTTCTGAAGTCAATTGAGGAGTCACTTGAATAAATAAGTAGCGGCTCCGGTCTATAAAAAAAGTGATTAATCTCTGGAGGGTTCATTGTGCTGACCACATGACACACCCTGTCTACAAATGTAGACACTATCTTCACCTACATCTCACGGCTAGTCGGTTAATATAGCTCGCTGGCTGGTCATGAAGTTTTTGACAATTTTAAATAAATTGATTAAATTATTTTAGTATTAATTTCAAAATTAATAGAATTTTGTACTTTCACAGTACTAATCCTCCCAAGAGCTCTTAATCAGGGGTTTTAGGGTATTCAACCTCCCTCCCCCCGAAATGGTATGAACAAAATATATATGGCTTTATTGTGGTCCAAACACTATTAAAATTAAGCACTAGGGGGCTGTGTTACCATGAAAAGCAATTCAAAGAGCTTCCGGAGGTGTTTAATCTTTAGAATTTTTCCTAGCCTCTGGCAGTTAGGGGGCTATGTTGGCATAAGAAACACACTTCAGGTAGCTTCTAGAACTGTTATCACAAAGAATTTTTTTTCTAGCCTCCGGAAATTGGGAAATTGGGGTGTGGGCCCATCAAACCCCCTCTGAAATTATTGGCTGGCTACGGCCTTGAATTATCCGAGCTACAAGGATTTAATCACCTTAGTAGGATAGTGATTATTAATATATTAAAAGAAGAAAATGGTCCCACATTTTCGTATAGGAACGGCGGTGAACCATTTAGGAAACTCCACCCTTAATATGGCCGCCTGGTATTCGAGCATTGACCTTTCCGCTACCAGGAAAACAGATTAAATTATCCTGACGTTTAGTTCGTGTGCCCACCGATTAGCGTAATTAGAATATATTCCCTAATCATAAGCGGTCCACATTAGATGGATACACCATAATAAATGGGTCTAATTTCCTAAATTTTTAGTGTACCTCTTAGTGGAAATAAAAATTGCACTGAAAGAGCTTTCCACTGTTCCTTAGGTTATAACCTACAGGTGGTGTAGTTAATGCCGAATATATATATATAATATGTATATAGTATTATTATTTTAAATATATATTTTTATATATAAAGTAGCATATGTATATAGCCTTGACATTTAAACATATATATGGTCTCAATTAAATATTGCCATTTTCGAAAGTTTTGAATAATAATATTATATACTATGATTTTTTTTATAAAATAAGATAGGTTTTTTAATGAAGTGTCGTTACCAAGATGATTTTTTTTACATTTGTAATAAAATTTATTTATTTTTCATTGCTTTATTTGAGTAGGTAAATAACTCTTAAAGTATTTTTACACGCAAATTATGTTTATTAGTTTTTAAAATTTAACTAATTTACAATCATTAGCAAGTTTATATTCTAAGCTATAAATACTGTTTGAAAGTAACTAATATTTTCCTTTTTAAAAATCTAGTAGCAAAATTATATTAGTTTTATATTTTCAGAATCTATCTTAATAAATTTAAACAACCATCATAAATGTTGCTTCACATACCAATATTTTGAATTATTTGAATCTGAATAATTATATCAAATGATGACATTTAATTTCGAAACTCGCTGAGCGCTCCTAAAGAGACTTATGCTCGTTTTGTTCCTTATCTGTCTCACGTAACACCTCGACTGCTAATTGACTTGGCTTAGAAGGGTCGACCACAGCAACATATACAAAGGTAACATCAAACCTCTCCAGTTGTTTCTCAGTGAAACCGCTGGTTCTTCTGGCAGCACTGTTCAACTGTGGGCAAGACGTAACTCAAGGCGCTCTAATTCAGCACTCTAACACCAGTCACCTTTCGTTTCCTGGACATTTAGGTCTTAATGATCAACTAAAATATGTTTTTGATTTTATTTTACTTTTCAAAGTGGAAAATTTCAACTTTTAAGCTATTACAAGTGTGTGTATATATATATATATATATATATATATATATATATATATAGAGAGAGAGAGAGAGAGAGAGAGAGAGAGAGAGAGAGAGAGATATTTCTAGGTCGTAATTATCAACTAGAATATGTTGATTTTTAGACTTTTCAAAGTGAAAAATGTCAACTTTCAAACTATTTTTACAAGTCAATATATGCATCATAATTCCAGTAAACACGAAATTCGTGTTCTGTTAACGTTTTTGTCACTATTTAACTGGCAATATCTGCCTTTGGTTAGGAGGGATGACATACTTGAGTCTTTAATAGCCAGACATTTTCTGTTTCTTATTAGTATCGAACCCACTTCGGTCGCCACGTGGTTTACATCGCTACTCTCGTGTTGGACTAGACTACCGAAGCCAGGGAGATCGGGGTTTGATCCTGGTCGGGTGCACTGAGGGTAGTTTCCCTAAGTGGTTTTCCACTCTCCCTCCAATCAAGTATGGGTGAATTTTCTCTAAATTAAACCTTCCCATTCCCTAACCCATTTGTATAGTTAGTACATAGGCGTATAACCCAAACGGGTAGTAAGACGTGGTGCTAAAAAATGTATTAGTATCGAAGGAATTGATCTTAATATCACGATCAAAAATACCTCGATTCGTAACTCTCAAATCAAATTAAAGTTAAGGTACCTAAACGAATTGGCAATATATAGAATTGGAATTTTTCATTGTGAACATTACTAGGATTTTTTTTTCTTTCACTTAATAATAGCAAATTTTACCGTACATGATTAAGCTCAACTTGACCATTGTGTTCTAGTGATCGCGCCGAAATCAAAAACGGCCTTAAAAAAATAAGTTTTATGAAATATTGGATCCATGTTAAATGATTTAAATTCTAAATGTTTGGGAATTTAAATCGAGATTAAAATTTATTTTAATAATCGGAATCAAATAAAACAGGAATCGTGACAACTGTAACTATCGAACTTTGGCGAGGAGGCAGTCCCCCCCGCCCCCTTCAGCCCCGCACCTTACCACCTCCTACTCTACGAACTAAGGATCTAATTTTTGGTATTTTAAATAGATTAATAGTTTTACAATTACATCTCGGAAAACAACATAAATTAGTACACCCGACCGGTATTCGAACCCCGATCTTCCCAACATTGGTGGTCCCGATCTATTGCGAGAGTGACGCCTTAGACCATTCTACCAGCGAATCTAAACCCAGTTTCGTTGACCAAATAGTCTAATGTGTCACATTCGCAATAGATTGAACTGCCGTTGACGTGGAGATTGACGTTTGAATTCCGATCATGTATAATGAAGGTAGTTTACTCAAAATGCTTCTACATATTTTTTTACCACGAAAATGCTGACGCATTTCCTCTAAAACGTACCTTCCTCATCCCTAAAACTTTACCGTAATTAGTTAATACGCGTATAACTTACACGGGTAGTAAGACGCGTTGCTTGGGGGAAAAAAAGTAACTAAGTAAGTTGCGTAAAGTTCCAAATTAAACGTTTCACTAATAAATATATTAAAACTTCAATCAAACTTTGTCGTATCTTCTTACTTCAAACACGCGCGGAAAAAATAAAATCCAAGGCAAGTAAATAAAGTAACGACTCCTACCCCCTAACCCCCTTCCTCAAAGGTTGCGGGTTATCTGAAGACATGCGGGTTGCCCCCTCACAGGGGCAGAGCTATCCCCCGCGTGCATCAGACGACTAAAACCTCTTCTTGACAAGCGACCAGCTGACCGGGTCTACACTGCACCCCTCCCTAAAGGGGGGCCGCGCAAGGAGACAGCACTTTGCTTCTCTTTCTGAGAGCTCATCAAATATTAACTCCCCCTCCCATCCCTCTGTCTTTGGCCGAATAAAAGAGATCAGAGTCAAGACGGATGGAAGGGAAAGGAGGGGTAGCAATGTGTTCCCGTGTGACCTTGGAAGAGGCTTAGCTAACTCCGGTAATAAGTGGTGCTTGGAGGAAAACACGATCAACTGAACTGCGTCGTATGGTTTGCCTATGGTAGGGAGGTTGGTGCTTGAATCCCGGTTGAGTGTCCACTCCTGGTATTCCCCATGGGTGAACACGCAGAGCAAAGGTTAGGATCATTTAGTCTTTTTTTTTATCATGATCATCTATTCTGTTTTGTTGGGATCATCTAGTTTGTTTTATTAGGATCATCTAGTCTGTTTTGTTGGTATCATCTAGTTTGTTTTATTAGGATCATCTAGTCTGTTTTGTTGGTATCATCTAGTCTGTTTTGTTGGGATCATCTAGTTTGTTTTGTCAGGATCATCTAGTTTGTTTTGTAAGGATCATTTAGTTTGTTTTAGTAAGGATCATCTAGTCTGTTTTGTAAGGATCTTCTAGTCTGTTTTGTTGGGATCATCTAGTCTGTTTTGTAAGGATCATCTAGTTTGTTTTGTAAGGATCATTTAGTTTGTTTTGTAAGGATCATCTAGTCTGTTTTGTAAGGATCATCTAGTTTGTTTTATTGGTATCATTTAGACTGTTTTCTTATGATCATTTAGTCTAGTTTGTCGGTGATGGAAAGATTGGCGCTCCAATCACAGCCGGGTGTAGTGAGGCCCTAAATGGTTTCGTACTTTCCCTCTACCTAAATGCAAGTACATTTCTACAAATAACGTTACCTTCCTCATTCAGACTCCAGTAAACTAATTAATAATGTATCCGTATCTAAAGGTGTACTAAGGCGTGGTGAGAAAAGAATATTTGTTAGTGTTTTAGTACTGTTTATTAAAATAATTTACTTTGTAAGTGTCTTTATCTAATATTCCAAAAGCTGCAAGCACAATTTTTTTTCTCACTGAGTCTTGTACCAACTTTTGAGAAGACCATCATCCAAAGCCCAGAGAGAAAACTTTTTTTTTCTTTTTTGTCTCTTGGTGTGAAAGTTTCTCTCTTCTTCTTGGGACAGTCTCTTCCCCCTTTCCCCCGCCTTTGTTGAAGACAAGTAGGAGGGCGTGTGGGAGTGTAGATGTAATGAGCCGGTGTAAAACAGAGCAACACATTTTACCACCCCTTCCCCCCCCCGCCCCCCCCCCCGCCCCCTCCTCTACCAAGGGTATAAGAGAG
>CABFOV010000337.1:69299-86345 GCA_902141375.1 Timema poppense
CTTATTTGATACTTTATATATATATATATATATATATATATAAAGTAAAATTTAAAAAGTGTTAGGAAGTATTATTTGATTTATTGCTTTATCAAATAAGGATACAATTTACTCATACTTATTCTTAGCTATGGTAATAGACATTGTTTTTCAAAATCAAATACAATTTATTTATATTGGACATGGCTTTACAGTGCTGTGTGGTAAACAAGAATGTTTATGAATAAGTGGCCCTATCCAAGTAGTTGACCAGAATACTTTATTATTTTGGCAAAAGTTCATCCTGATAAAGAGATCTTACAATTCTTGAACCGGATATTGGTCATCATGTAATAAGTGTACTGTTTTAGGTTAAGTGAGTAGGTCGTGGGCTAATATAATAGTTTGTTCAGAACGTTCTTATAATCTTAGTTTAAAAAAAGTAACACCACATCTTACTACCCGTTCAGATTATACGCATATGTACACATTATTCTAATGTGCTAGTAATGAGGAAGGTTTAATTTAGAGTAAGTGTACTAGCATTTGCGTGAAGAGATAGATATAGTGTGTAAAATCATTAATGAAATACTATCCTCTGTACACTTGACCGGGATTTGAACCCCGATGTACTCATCGGCAGTCCAATATATTGCAAGAGTGATGCCTTAGACCATTTTACCACCTAATCATGTTAAAAGAGTTTAAAAATTACTAACTGTTTTAATATGTATTACAAATATCAGCTTATTTCTAAAATAAATGATCGAAATATAAATAAATTATGCAGTTAATATTTTATACATAGTGAAAATGTAATATTCTTGCTTTCAACTTACAGCCTACATTATAAAAGACTAAAACTTTTGCCAACTTAAAATGGAAACCAAAATAATACAGATTCTCTATGTATGGAAACTGATTAAAAACTATAAAAGGAAAAATATTTTTTCTAAACACTAGCCTAGATTTTTTTTTTAATCCAGAATGATTATATAACTATTTTTATAATATAAAATAATAAGAATCATTGTCAGTATTTTTGTAAACAAGCCATTTAATATTTGAACATGAAAAATATTGAAAAAAAAGGAGTAATATTTCATAGTAGGCATTTTATTATTTACCTCGGCACTCAATTTCACACAATGATTTGTGACGGGGGAGGGGGGTGGAGGGAAAGGGGGGATGAAGCGGTTAAAGTACGGGAAAATGGCTATATGTATTTCAGTGTGCCTCACCAAATATAATTTGTTCCATTGTTACGATACGAGGCTGGTAAAAAAAAACCGCACAACTAGATCACATGTCCACTATTTAAATCAATGCCCGGGCTTTTATCAGGGAATCGATACAATGACTCTCCATTAGAAGGCGACAAATTACAGGTTTCGTAGGGGCCAGGAGAGGTGTGTGAGGTTAAGTGGTCTCACTCCGGTATGTTTTCAAATTACAGTGGTCGTTTGTCCCGCTGACCCTGGTTACTTGTCAACAAACAAAGGGACCCACCGTTGTGTTTACCTGGTTCAAGGACGTGGGGTGTAATGAGAGGGGATTAGTGGGGGAACACTTGCTCTCATTAGAGACTGAAAACAATGCGTGATAAAAAAAAAAGAGTGGAGTGTTTTTCTTTCTCTTTATTCAATCATTTATATCCAGTATAGTCTAATGACTCTTGTTTTGTAGCTGACTCCATTTGACGGGTTATTCTTTATGTCTGGTAATGTCTGACTTAAACTTTTTATCTTGGGTGTAGGTGCTTTATATAAATTATTCATTTTATTTTTTTGTGACAAAATGTGTAACAATTTAAAAGCTCGCTTTTATATTAATAGTATTTTGAGTGTATCACTTCGAAAAAGCCATATTTCTACTTTTTTCAATTATTTTAATGCAACTAAAGAAGGTGCATATTTCATTTTTTAATATATTTTACAAGCCTTATATAATATATTGTATCGCTTAGCATTTCTTTCATGAGGTTATATTTCCGAAGCTATGGCCGACATCATATACTTTTCTCTTCTGTATAATGTAAATTTATGATTGTTGACCTCGATGGTATTGTAGTAGAGTGCTCACCTCATGACCCGATGTCCGTGGGTTCAAGCCCAGCTGGCGTCAACGGATTTTATTGAGTGATAAAAATCCGTAGCACAACTTCCTTCGGGGGAGAAGTAAAGCCGGCGGTTCCATGTTGATTGTGGCAAGTAAAAGAACCCTAAACAGTATGTGAAAACACCTTTCCCGGCTAATAGGGTAGGTCCTTTTGCTCTTTCTCATAGAAATTCTCATGTGGTGATAAGTTCAGAAAGTGCACGCTAAATACTAATACTAAATAAAATAAATGAATACCTCATTATTGCGCTTAGTCAATATTTATTTTAAAAAGCGAAACATGTGTATGTTCTTTATTAATATATTTCATAATCGTAGGGCAAGAACATTAATGATTGTACTTTTTAATATTGATACGATCAACTTTATTACTTTATTTTTTTTTAGAATTGTGTCTTACTACTCTTTCGGGTTTATATAATGTGTTATGAATGAGGACGGTTAAATTTATCGGATGTGCACCAGCATTTGCATGTAGGAAGATTGGAAAATACCTAAGTGCACCCAATCGGGATCGAACCCCAATACCCCATCATTGGCAGCCGATCTATTGCGACATTACTGTTCTAAATCAGGAGGCAACCCTTTTCTCTGTTAGATAAGTCTATAAAAATTCTTAATTCAATGTTTCACTTGAAAAACAACGTTAATTAAACTATATCTTTTTAAACATTGAAATAACATAATCGTCTGTGGTTCTTGTACTTTATAATCAAATTTGACTTTTATTTGGTTGGATGTTATTAATTGTCATAAATATTATGGTGGATTTACTTCTTAATATATTTCCAATTTATTAGTCATTGGCGTTTAAACAAATAGTATAACATTGCCCGTTTGGATTACGTCATATATAGCACAATATTAAACAAATTAGCCAGTACTAATGATTAGTTAACAAGGAGACGCCATGCCACGATGAGATCATGGTGATAGTGAGTATAAGGGCATGGAAACACTTATACCTAACTTAAGCCTAACCAACCAAACCCTGGTGACCATTGAGGTAGTTTCCCTTTCGAGAAAGATACTCAGGGTACCAGCGGGGAAGTGAGCCCGGGACTCCTAGGCTTGGAGCCAGGTGCACTGACCACTACACCACGTGGCCGGCTATTTAGACGAATACAATGTGTTAATATAACAAACAAGGAGAACTATCACAAGCCATTTCAAACATCAACAGAAGATATTTTCCGTCTGCTGTGTGTACTGGCGTTTAGTTGGCTAGAGCCTCTTCTCGCATTCTCATTGGCTGGTCGAAAAGTCTAAGACTAAGGCGTCACTCTCGCAATAGACTGGGGCTGCCGATGACGATGACCGGGAGATCGGGGATAAATCCCGGCCGGGTGTACTGTGGGTGGTTTTTTTTTCTGAATGGTTTTACTCTCTCCCTCCACGTAAATGCGGATACACATGCTCTAAATTTCACCTTCCTCATTCCTTACACAATATCGTAACTATTACAGATGTGTATAACCCGAACGGGTAGTGTAACTTGGCGTTAAAAAAATAAAATTTTATGCGTTTTCCACTATTCACTTCACAACTTGTGAATGTGTGGAATGAAAGGCCTTCACCGTGGTTCGGATTCCACGTTAAACTGTAGGTCTTCCATTTCATCTCACAATCACCCTACCATTACACATTGACGTAAGTGCATATAACCCAAACGGGTAGTAAGACGTGGTGCTAATAATAATAATAATAATAATAATAATAATAATAACACTATTCACTCGATTATGAGCGCCGCTATTTAAAATAATGTGTTTTAGCGTCTTGAGCACTTTTCGCTATTAGTAATATTCTATGCATGGATATAAATCCAGATAACTGATTAACCGTTAAAAAAATATTCGTTTTAAATCATATTTATTCCGTTTTTTCTGTTGTGACTATGGATTTTTTTTTTTATGGAAACGTCTTAGTTAGATAATTTTGTATGTATATATAGCTTTTAGATTTTTATTATATATTTATTATGTAATGGAATAGATTAAAATATAGGTACGTCGCCATATTCTTACGCTATTCAAAAATGCAAAATAATATATTATACCATTTTTTATTGTTTCGTAAACAAGATTTCCCTAAGAGTCTGCATGGTCTTCTTTGCCACATTTGGGAGAAATGGCGGTACAGGTCCAATATCCTCTTAAGAATTATTTTTGGTTAAGTTTTTTTCCTCCCCCTATTTTCTTTGCTTCCCATACGACGAGTGAAAGCCGAGCAAATAGTTCCCCTTACCTTGGAGGCGACTCCTCACCTCCTCCGCCAACAGCAATATATGGCTAAACAAGACTTGCCTTGTGCCGGAGCAAGTTATTACACTGGCGGTTCCAGACGTCCAGATTAATTCTCGTGATTAAATTTCATACAACAGCNCGCACCGCTTAGCCCTACACAAACAAGGTTAGAGAGGCAAGGGGGAGAGTAGAAGCTAGGTTTCTTGACATGATACCTGTTTGATGGTTGCTTGTTGCCTGCCGGTATTTAGTTTGCCTTGTTGCGGGGGACGTATGTATGGTTAGGGGAGTCGTGCGTGACTCGCATTGAGGTTTTTTTTCTTTCATTTTTTATAGTATTAATATTCTCATACCAGTATTTTTTTTTTATTAATATCGCGAACAAATTAAATACAGACTACCATAATATTTTTTTAAAACCTAAAAAAAATTCTATAATTATTTCACTAAAGTTTAATTTTTTGTTCAGTTGAGTCAGTGAGATTGAAATGTTTTATCAGAGTGACATTTTAAGAATGATTCCTTTTACACCCTATAATTTGGCACTTTGTTCAGTTGGTAACATTCCTACTTATTGAGCTAAGGTTCCTGGGTTCTATTCCCAGTACGGTTGAACTATTTAACATTTGTGAAACTGGATTGTCCCTTTATACAGTGATGAGCTATTTAACGGCTGGGGGCTGGATGTTGTGTCAGTTCTAAATTTAAGTTAATGCATAAGTAATGTGATAAAATTAGTCGCTTCAAAAATGTACGTTAAATACCTCAAATATAGTGTATTATTATTAGCACCGCGTCTTACTACCCGTTTGGGTTATACGCACTTACGCTAATGTGTAATGGTAGGATGATTGTGAGATGAAATGGAGGACCTACAGTTTAACGTGGAATCCGAACCACGGTGGAGGCCTGGCATTACCGACATTCACAAGATATCTTGTCAGAGGTGAAGGAAGGGTTTGGTAATCAGATAAATCTGTGCCGGGACCGAGGATTGAACCCCGGCCGCCAGCATAGATGTTTGACACCTTACCCCTAGACCGCCAGGTCACCAACAATATTTAACACATCCGCGACTTTCAATTAACATGTGTTAACACAAATCTATACGAGCTTTAACTAAAAGAAATAAGGGATGATGTTTTTTAAAGGTGTACACCCACGGTGTAATAAACCCCTTAGAGGCTGCTAAGCTATGTTCCCTAAAGTCAAATTCCATTCTTTACCTCACCATGTCCGGTAGTCATCCTCTAGAGCAACCTTTCCCAAATGGGGTCCCGTGAGGTAAAACTAAGGGTTCCCTTGAAAATTTAAAAAAATGGTACACATTAAAAGTTAAAAATATTGTCGGCATATTTATATCTGTCGGACGAGACAATGTTTGGGTCACATCGCTTTTCCTGCATTCTATATTCTCGCTATTCTCTGGGACCAAAATCAAATCTCAAAACCGGCTCCAGACATGCGAATAAAATTGTCAACAAATAAACCGAAAATAAGAAGAATTTGATTTTTTTTTAAACTAAAATATTATATTTTTCTTATTAAAATGTAAGTTGACGTTTTAAGTATTTTTATACGTATAGTAAGCATCGAATCTGATACTATAATTATCATTGAATTAAAAGTAAATCCTTATAATTTTTGACCCAGATACACACGTGTACAAGGCGGCGGTATTTATTTATGGTACAAAGCCTGTGATTTCCTCCCGCTGGAAAAATGGTACTTCCAATTTAAAGTTATTTGACCTTGAACCAAGATTTTTTAATGCTTCGCTAAAAAAAAAAGTTCCGTAATGTTATATATAAAAGGGTTACATGACATAATTTAATCTGGAAACGCTGCTCTAGAATCTAGAAAACAAAGTAACCATTAAATATATTATTACCTGCTTCGGTTTTCAAATGGTCTAAGTCGTCACTCTCGCAATAGACTGGACTGCTAGTGTCTGGGAGATTGGTTTTTCCCTAAATGGTTTTCCACTCTCAATTAACACAAATGTGGGTTCACTTGCTCTAAATTCAATCTTCCTCATCCCTAATACTTTAGCTTAATTAGTACTAATGCAAATAACGTGGACGGTTAGTAAAACGTGGTGAGCCCCCAAAAAGATATATGTTATACTAGTAATTAATATTTTACCCAAAGTAGTTTATAATAAATCGAAGTTTGATATTTTCATTACGTAACATATTTACTATTATATGTTTGAACACTTATGCCGCCTCATTTTGGTAAGAAGTACAAATTTCAAACTCTATTTTCAAGCTTATTTTCAACCCGATTTAATTCCATAGGGAGTCTTTTTTTTAAATAAATTGACTTGTCTACAGTTTTAAAACCAAGGATGGTTTTAATAATATTATTATTATTATTATTATTACTGGAACTCGAGATTTTTTGTTTCGCTAATGGAGTAAGGATGAGTAAGATAGAATTAAGAGGAAATTTACCCTTACTTGCGTGGAGGGGTGTCAGAAAACATTTAGGAAGAGCTAGATTCAAAACCCCTCTTGCCTTCCTGTCACAGGCGAACCAGGCTAAATACGCCTAACATATAGTCCGCATGCCCACCGATGCGGGTTTCATTTATATGAAAAGTTTAAAATAGTAAATTTTGTAAAGTATTGTAAGATAAATTAAAAATGGTACTTTATAATCAGTGATTTTTGAAATGTATGTGGGGCTAATAATTTGTACATAGCCTACATTATTAGAAACTATTGAATAGACCTGCAGTTCTAAGTAAATAAGATAGATGGTATAAAAGTATAATTTTAATTTTCACCTAAAACTTAAAAGTGTTGTGTATTCAAATTAAATTATTAGGTAAAATAACAACAAAAATATACTCTTTTTTTTTCATTTTCCTTTCGCTCTATATATAAAACACGAGCAAAGGCAGAATCTGAGATTATCTTTCTTCTCTCATAACAAACAAATCTAGCGTCATAACGCGAAAACCATAGGAAGGCGATTTTAATTTGGTGACGTGAGGGAATAACTTGTCTGCTCAAGCTGCTCCTTCCCTCCTTACTCCTTTCTCTTCCTACTTCCAAAAATACTTGCCTATCTCGCATAAGAAAACTTTTCTAAAAGTTTCTGGGAGAGAGAGGAGAGATGTCAGGCCTCGGGAAGAGAATGGTAAAGGGGGGGAGAGGGGGTGAATGTGGTAGTAGTAATATCACGAGAAAGAAGAGATTCGGAGGTTGATTTTCTTCTTAGAATATTTTTTATCTTGTATTTCTCAAGGCGAAATATTAATGAACTCAATCTTCTGTACCGTTTCAGGTCAAATGCGACTTTTCCTCCGACTTCATCTTCCACCCCTGTGACCGCATCTCCTCATCTGAAAAAACGGAAATTGGAGGCTGCGGAAGAGCCCGGCAGCAGCAAACCGGGTAACGGCAGAGGGAAGATACATCAACACCCGCACACCGAAAACAACTCGAAGAAATATGCGTCAGGTGATACTAAGGAAGAAGGGGATATGCTAGAGGTGGCTAGCTCGTTCACTAAGGAGGAGGACTGCGCCGGTGACGCAGGGGCCGCTTCCAAACGCAGGAGGAAGACTATGAGAGTCTGCGATAGTATGGAAGAGAGTGGGACAAAGAGTGCGGAAGCGGACTCGAGTAGCTCTCAAAAACCGGTGGTACTACCTCAGAAGAAACGGTCGTTACCGAGTGGAGGTAGCAGCTCAACCGCGTCCCCTGTGCGAAGCCCGGCGAGGAAGACGTCGAAAAGCGCCACCCCATCTTCGACGACTGGTGGTCCAGGGGTCGTTGCCGCGTCCACCACAGACGAGCCCGTTGACGACGAGACGTTGATAAGGGAGACGGAAGCTGCTCTGAAAAGTCTTTCAGGCAGTTGGCCCGGTCCGCGGGGCTCATTCTATAACCGTGGCTCCACGGAGAACGAGGACCGTTTCGACCCTCCGGCGTTCGAAAACCTATTCGAGGAAAAGAAGGTCAACAATAAAATGCTGCCATCTTCGTCGTCCTCAACTTCCTCCGGATGTAGCGATTCGTCATCGTGTTCCTTGAAAGACGTAATCACCTTGAGAGGGCAACAGCACGACAGTAAAAACTTGAGGATGACTGGCTGCTCTGCGGACGGTAAATCAGTCGCGACTTCGACGAACCTGTCCAGTTCTCCAACAAACAGTCAACAGATCAGACCCGCAGAGTCAAACAAGACAGTAGCATGTGCCGGACCAAAACCAAACGGTCGGTCTTCAAAATCAGATAAGGAATCTACTCAACTGACCTCGTTTCAAGAAGGGAATGAGCTGGAAAACCTCCTTAAAATCGAAAACGAATGCGAAACCATCCAGTCCCAGGTTGGAAGCAGTGTCGGTCTCCCAGAGTCCAAGAAAACCAATGAATCCAGGAACTTGTGTGGAGGTAAAGAAAGGACGGACAGGGCGTTAATATCCACGACAAACTCTTCGACGGATAACATTCCTTCGAACAGGAGCGTGGACTACCCAACGACTTCGAGGTACGAACCGGACTTCAATGAGCTGGTCGATGATTCTTCCAATGAACTAGAAATCGATATGTCTGACCCTTCTGGGGATAGAGATGATGACAATGACTCAGACAGAGGCCACAAATCAGACGGTAGGCTGAAGAGTAAAGATGAAATAAACAAAATGGATGAGAGGAACAAATCTCATCCACAAGGGTCCGATATATCTAGCAGTGTCCCCAGCACGACGTTTGCGGTCAGATCTCAACTTTACGACGTACCCTCTCCGCAGAGTCGCAACTTCCAGATGAACAAACAGATCCATATCTCTGCTACCAACTCGACTCTTTCAAACCCCTCGCCGATGTCACCCTTGTCTTCTTCAGCGGTGTCTTTCTCTTCAGGATCCGCGTTCAGAGCTATAAACTCGGGTCAGATGCAGAAGGACGCTCCTAGAATCACCACCTCAAGTATAGACCTGCAGAGTTCCGTCGGGGCCGCCATCCCCCCGATAGGCCCGTTTCCCGCCGCTGCCACCTTCGTGGGATATCCCGGAACGGTCGGTCTGCAAGGCACAGGCGTTGACGCTACCAGTCCAAACGCCCATCATTCCATGACGTCTTTGGACGAGAAGGCGCCAGTCTGCATCTTGCAGCTGAAACCTACCAAGAGCGAGGAGGAAGAGAAGGTTCAAGATAGCGTCGGCGTTGAAGTGGGCCCGGCCAAGTCGTCCTTATCCGTGGCGTCACCTGATGCGTCGTCCAAGCAGTACACGATCTTACAGCCCGCGGGAGCGGGCTCCAGGGCGGCCACCGCGATCCAGGACGTGACGAGGGACGGCGTTTTGAGCGTGTCGGCGGTGAGCAGCAGTAGTGGGGGCGGCGCCGCCCCCACCCCCAGTAACCAGGATGGCAAGATGGTCGTTGAGAGGAGCTCGTCAGCGTCTTCTAGCGTGGTGGATTGCAACCGGACAGTGGGTCCTCTGTCTCCCTCCTCCATGGGCAGAGGTGAGTGCACTCGTGAGTATGAACTAGGAGCCCACTCGTGAGTGTCTGTGTCAGGAACTAGGAATCTACTCATGAGTGTCTGTGAGTAGGAACTACGAGTCTATTCGTGAGTATCTGTGAGTAGAAACTAGGAGTCTACTCGTGAGGGTCTGTGTCAGGAACTAGGAGTCTACTCGTGAGTTTCTGGGAGTAGTAACTACGAGTCTATTGGTGAGTATCTGTGAGTAGAAACTAAGAGTCTACTCGTGAGGGTCTGTGCGTAATACGTAGAAGTCTATCATCACTAAGGCTAGGAGGCTCGTCACATGACATTTAATAGTTACTAGATCTAATTTCACGTATTCTTACGTTAAGTAATTGTGGCGTGAATTTGTCATTCTTGATAGATAATATAAATACATATCAAATAAAAATAATACATTATAATGTTCTTCAAATTGAAAAATTACACCTGGACACGGGAATTGAACCGTGTTTAGGTATCATATTAAAATTAAAATATTGTGATATTTAGTTGCAGCCATAACCGTATTTAACAACTCTAATAGAGTAGCTATTTAATCCATAATAATAATAATAATAAAGTAAAATGTTATCAAATTTGACGGCAAAAATATTAATCTGAAAGGTTTTTACGTAACAATCAAATATAGTTGCTAAAAAAATACACGTTCATAGAACCAGGTAGATTAATTCAATTACTCACAAATTTTTCCTTTAATACTAGAAATTTATTTTAATCCTTTGTGAGTACGTTGGAGTATTTTCCCATTTGAATGTGTGTGTTTTTATTCCATCCTTGTTCCGGGGGAATTCTCGCGCGTTTTACTTTAAAACTGCTACTTGTGTTAAATGTAGTAATAGTAAACAGAACTTTCCACAAAGAAATACAAACTTTGTACCTATTTGGATTTTTGTAAATTTATGCTACTAAAATATAAAAATCTGTTTGTGTCTGCCTGTTACATTTTCACGCAAAAAAACGCTAAATCTATTGTGCTGAAATTTCGCGTGGACATAACCTGGACTTCCGGTTAACACCTACACTAATTAAAATGTACATCTGCCATTTGGTTTCAAAGTGGCGGCTAAAAAACACTTATCGGCCTTTTTTTTTAACATCTTAACGCTTTTATGACTTTCATTGGAGAAACTTTGAAAGGTTCCGGGCCATATCTGTGTGTTATAAAACACGTAATGTTGATAGTGTGTCTGACTACTTGGTTAAGGGTCCCGGGTTCGATTCCCGGCATGGATGAAAAATGTACCATTTGTTGGTTTATCATTGGTTCATAGTGATAAATTAACGACTAGGTGCTGTGTCTATTCTAGTTTTAAGTTAGTTTGTAATTTGTATGCTGATATAATCAGCCGCCTCAGTAAGTGCACGTTAAATATCTCAAATATTTTTTTTTTAAAAGGAAATCTTTTTGTACTGTTTTTTTGTTCTGAAAAATAAAAAAGAGTGCTGTTGCAAAGAATTCTAGGTAGATTAGAACTCACAAAGGGTTGGGTGGGGGGGGAGGTCTTAGAATCGCTTGTAACGGTGAGTTCGTGAGACGGGTACAACAAGCCTCATCATGAGGTGAAGACTCAGGACTTCATTTCTATTCAAATGCATGCGTGACGGAAAAAGAGGGGCTAGGGGGGTGCAGGTACAAGGCGGAATATTCGCCAACCTCCCCCCCTATCTCCCTCCTTGCTAGGTCTGACCGCGGTGGTTCCCCTTTGAGGGATGAAAGACGTTTTCCTCTGACAGGTCTTTGGGATTCGGGGGGGCTGAGGGGTGATGACTAGAGGAAACACTGGATTCTAGAGTCACGTTCTAGGGCGTCTATTTCCTTCTTCCGGTTGTTGCTTAGAGTTACCAAAATGTTCCGACTTTGATGTCGTCAATTTTAGTTTGGTTCCATACAGAAATTCATAAATACTTTTTAGAATTCAATTAATGTTATTTTAACTTAATAGCTACTGTGAAAGCAGTACATTCTTGGTTTTTACAGTTATTTTTTATTTAATAAATATATCTGGGTCGATTAAAATAAACAAATATGAATTATTAATTTAATACAAATTCTTTGGTTATACAAGTATTTAGTCATTTACATAAAATGTGTTTAATTTATTTACTAACAAATAATTATGTAATAAAAAAGTATATATATATATATATGTGTGTGTGTGTGTGTGTCTTAGCACCGCGCTTCCCTACCCATTATGGTTGTATACATATATACTAATTACGCTGATGTGTTAAAGATGAGGAAGGTTGAATTTGATTACCATTTAAACTCCAAAAGATTAAATATATTTTACTTCTGAATTTGTGGTACCCCTCGTCACTAGGTAAGCCCGGGCCCCTTGGAGTCGTTAAGTGCGTCTATTTGTCGACCATAATTGACAACAGTCTCTGGCCTTGACGTCCACATTTTCTGGAAGATTTAGCGCCACTAGTTCGTCGATACACCTCTCTTTCCAACCCTGGCTACAGAATAACTTACAAAAAAAAAAAAATTGTACGACACAATCGTATAAACTTTCTCACAGAGTAGATTTGCTTGTATTGTGGCTTGGAACACAATTTTCAAAAAATATTTTTACTGAACTACTCTAAAGAAATATTTCCCTCTGAAAAACAAACATATCATCTTGAAAATCACGGTGAAAACTCTTTATATAAACGTGAGTATAATCCACGGTTCTAATAATAATAATAATTTATATAAACATTTTAAACAAAGTCGTCAGATCATTTTTAGGGAAAAAATAGATTCTTTAAAAATCACATATCACTAAATTACCCTTAATTTAAGGGCTATGGTCAAAGCAAATCTTTAAAAAAGTCCTGAGGTATAGTTATATATCATCTAACTATCAAGTTTGAACCGAATCTATCAATCCGGTTTAGGATTTAGGCCAAGGTACGTATAGACAGAGGAGTAATTATAAAATCCACCTTTTTGTGGGGTTTGGAGCACATAAAACGTAAAGATTAATAAAAACTCGGGGTTGAAAAAATTTTGTGATTACAACACTTTCTCTTTGTATGAGAAAGTAAAAAAAAAAAAAATTGTTGAGGAGGGCGTAAATTACGTAGTAGGTTGAAGGGTAGTTTTCAAAGGTCGGAGGGCGTAACAAAGTTTTGAAAAACGTCTTACAAGATATTCCCTTAACCCAGCGCGGATGTTTTGGGAGGTTGTCCTCCGCGCTCTGGTTGGTATTTCCCTTCAAACCCGCAAATTGGATTACGATACGTGACGTCATTAACAAATAGACGATGTTGTTCTTGGTGGAAAGAAAGTAGAAGCGTTTTGTTTTTTTCTGATCTTTTTTTTTTTAGTGAAGAGTGTTGGAGGAAGAAAGCTGAGGGGTTTGGGCGGGTTTGGGCGGGTTTGGCTATGAGAACGTGAATCCGGGCTTTAATCGACAGATTTATTAGTCCCATCGGAGACATGAGAAGAAAACACTTCTAAAGGAACATCTGGTTACGTCACTGAATCGTGCAGCTGAGAAATTAAGGAAACAGAATTTATCTATATATTAGATTTACAAAATTTGCACCACGTCTTATTTTTAAGGTAATTATTCGTCTCCTAAAAAAAGACTCGTGTTTCCGATTTATTTTGTCCCCGATTCATTGAATAAATTAATGCAGTTTGAAATTCACATGGACTAAATATTGTTGTTTTTATCACTGCATCTTACTACCCTTCAGGTTATACCCATATGTAATAAATAACTACGTTAATGAGTTAAGAATGAGTAAAGTTGAAGTTAGAGGAAATTTAATGTGGGTAAAAAGAACGTTTAAGGCAATTTAGAGAAAAGCATCCTATGTACATCCAACTGAGATTTGAACCCCGATATCCCCATCATTGGCATTACAGTATAATTTGAAAGTAACGTCTTAGTCCATGCGTCCAACTAACTGGGTAAACTTTTTTTTTTATTATTATTATTATTATTATTATTATTAGCACTGCGTCTTACTACCCGTTCGGGTTATACGCACTTACGCTAATGTGTAATGGTAGGGTGATTGTGAGATGAAATGGAGGACCTACAGTTTAACGTGGAATCCGAACCACGGTGGAGGCCTGGCATACCTATTTTTTATTTAAATGAGTTGATAAAAAGCTTTAAAGCTAAATTTGGTCAACAATCCATATCATCATATCCAGTGACAAGTATTATTTATCACTTTCTTTGACTTTTATAGACTTTACGTGGGCAAGTTCCCTTCTTATCTGTATCGTCACTTTTGTCATATACATCGCTACATTTCCTCTATTCGTGTATCAATGCATGTGTGACTTGTTCTACTCTAAAAGACAGACGAAAGAAAGACGATGTCTCTTTTGTGCATTGGATTCTATGACATTTTTACTTTATCGTGACGTTCGGAGAAAAAAAAGTATTGTGCTTTTAAAAAAAATCTAACTGGAGATTTTGATGGGTGTTGGTTGACGTTTTATGATCCTTGAACCCCAACAAATTGTTTTTTCGATGACATATTTCTGTTACTGGGACTAAAGCTGAGACCATTCTATCGATCGGGCTGAAACTTGATATCCAAAGTTTTCATAGGAATCCCTAGAGGGATATTTGGAAGCATCTGATCCTAAAATTAAGAGAGAAAGTAGAAAAAAAACCAATTTTTTTCACAATCTGATAGAACGATTTTGATTAAAATTCGTATCCAGGAATTGCTTGTCATTATAAACAAAATGTAATATCTCATTTTCCTATGTAAATTACTTTGAAGGTAATTTACAAAAATGTAAATCTCAAATTTTGATATCTCCGGAAACCTTTGAAATAAAAAATAACTTATTTTTGTAAAGTTTAGGACTCCTAAAAATAATTAACTTTTATATGAAAGGATATTTTATAAAATCAATATTTTCCAAGCTGTAAGAAAATATTATTTTTTTAAATAGGGCTTTGTAAAATCGAAGCTGAAAATCCACTGCACAAATTACGTTTCTGTAACATCATATATAATTTTTTATTCACATACCTTAGGAGTTTGGAGTATGATTTAGAAAAAGGGGCGAGAAAGTCTGTGCAATGCACCCACCGTAACATTTGATTCATCTTTCTCTGTGGTCTAATAGGCATAGTCCCTAGCTACAGATTCAGTGGTCCCGGGTTCGATCCCCAGCACTTCCAGCTTTATCTGTGAAGCAGTGGGGCTTGGATGGGATCAAATCAACCTCGTGAGGAGAAATGAGGAGCTACTTGAATGAAAACCTAGCGAGTCCAATCTAGAAAATCTTAAGAATTGTATATAAATTAAAAACTTAAATAAATAACATATGATACATTGGTTAATTTTTTTTTTCTAATTTCCATGTTAGTCAAAAACTAGCATTGGCTTAATATATCACGAGTTTAAAAAAGAAAAAAAAGAGGCAAAATCTTGTAAGCCACAAGGTAAGAAGTATTGGAATTCTAAACTAAGACATTTCTCACGAATCAAAACAATGTCGAATCATTTTCCAATGTTTTCCCTTTTCTTTCTTTTTTTTGCGTCCTTGTTTCCCAAATCTTTTTTCCTCTCTCGCTCTCTGAGCATAAACATATACTTCTTTCTCTTGTACATATTTCTTTTTTCTCTCCTTTCAGTGTCCTTTCTTTCGTTCTCTCTCTCTCTCTTTCGACCTCTAAACGTCCCACATCCTCTTCTGCTCATTTCTCTTTACAAGTGCCGCGTTATGATTGGTGAGAACGTAGACTTGTGGGAGGAGTTTCCAAGATTTTCTCCTAGTTTTTCTTCGTTTATTTTTTATTATTATTATTATTATTATTATTATTAGAGAGAAGCTGGAGCTAAAGTTCTGGCTTGTTTACTTCTCTAGAGTCACGGAGACTGCGTAAAGGAGAGGTTTCTCGGTGTAAGAACCGACTAGGAATCATTCAATATGTTTACTTAGAAAAATAGGTTTATCTGGACCCGCTTCGGTGGCCGCATAGTCTAAGGCAGCGTTTTCAAACTAGACACCGTCATAATTACTATCTCAGGCTCCATGAGTTAATTTTAGAATATTATTTATTTGTTTTTCACAATGAGGCATCATTAAGTAGGTCAGCCAATTTTTTTCAAATATGAATTGAGAAAATTTTACAAAGGCGTAGCCTGAATATTTGATATTTTTCGTTTGTGTTATACTTTTATATTTGTAAAATTTAACTGTCGTCATTTAATGTTCGTAAAGTGTAGATAGTTTTATGAGTACTAAAGCATTTTTTTTTCTGATAAAAGGGCTCTTTCGGTCTATAAAATTTGGGGACACCTTTTCTAAGGTGTCGCTCCCTCGCAATAGACAGTACGGTCATTGACGAGGAGATCGGGATTCTAATCCCAGTCGAGTGTAATGAGGGGGTTATTTTCATAAGTAGTTTTTTTTTATGGTTTTTACGGAAGTAATATAGCAATAAGACCAAAGTATTGGGGACGCGGCAATAGCCCTAGAATTATTTGGCCATAACAGCAAGATATAATTATTTAATTTGGCCAAAATTTTCTAATTAAAAAATCAACGTAGTTAATTTCACTAAAGGTCAGTTGTCCCTAAAGTTATTTATAGTGAAAACTGACTAAAGGAAGTAATTTGGCCTAAAGTAAATAACATTGAATTTTTTAAATTATGTCTTTAGCACTGTGTATTTTTACCCTTTCAGGTTATACACCTGTGTACTAAATACTCTAAGGTATTAGGAAGGTAGAATTTAAATAAAGTGTACCTACATTTGGAGGGAGAGTAGAAAACCCTTGAGGTAAAACCACCCTTCTTGCACCCGGCTGGAATTGAACCCCGATCTCCCCGTTATTGGCAATCTAGTCTAATGTGAGAGTGACACCTGAAATCATATGACCACCGAAGCGGGTATACATGAAAATTAACTTAAAAAAAGTCACTGGGCCTCAAGCATTTTGAGTGAAATTGGACTTCACTAAAAATCAGTTCCCCTAAAATCATTTAGCTTTAAGGTGGTTGACTTAGACTGGAGTCCTAATACAGGTACCCATTTTATTTCCTTGAAAAAATATTTTAGTAGCATTTTGAATAAAATAGTAGCAAATGTAATTTGATGCATGAGAGAAGAATACATTGAATAAAAAATAGTAAAGCAGCTTGGAAATTGTGGCTGATGAATGGAAAGTGTGGAGGGGGTGAAGATCGTACTTAGGAGAGATGATAGAAAAAAAAAGGATAGAA
>CABFOV010000337.1:89722-106775 GCA_902141375.1 Timema poppense
TTTTGTTGTTTTTTTTTTTTTTTTTTACCATTTTAATTAAACTTGTCTGCTATTTTCAACATCTAAATAAAACATTAAAAAGTGAAAAGCGGAGAGTAATATTCCCAGTAAAAAACCGCCATATTTATACATCCGCTCCAGTTTGCCCAAACCAGTGTAATTTAATATATTTAAAACCATCGCTCTCTCTTTCTTTATATATATATATATATAATTTGCTCGATATAGCGTAGCTTTCGATAAACCTTGTGATATATATAAATAAAAATACATTGTTATATTAGGAGAAATTGCATCCCTATGTGTCCTCAATTTTTGACATAACCCTAACAACGAAGAGTTCCCAAAATTTCTACTATTTGGGTTGGAACTGATCCCATACAATTTGGATGAACAAGTTTTTAGTGTGTTCGATTTAATATCTCATCTTATAAAGTCATTTAGAAACAATCTTCGGATATCGCCAACCTGTTGCCTTTATTTTTTTCTATTTTTTTTATCATTTTACCTACAACATCTGTTTGTGGAAGTGAAAAAAAAAGAGGAAGGGTCATTTTTGTGCTACGATCTTCTCCCCCCCCCCTTCTCCACCCCTCAGTCAGGGGGCTGACACGAGAAGAACCCACCAAGACGTTGGCAGACCTGCATGCCAAGTGAGGGTTGAGGGTACCAAGCCCCCAGTCGGACGATGTCGCGATACCACGTGACGAGAATCGTTACAGGCTGTTTAACTTCACTTTTTCCCTCCCAGGTCTCTCTTCGAGTCTCCGTTCTTGTTTTTTTGGGGGGGAAGGGTGAGGGGGAGGGAGTCTCACAGCAGCCAGAGGGTGTTTTAAGAACACACCACAAAAACGATGTCGTTGATACAGTACACTTTTTATAAGAAGCTGCAGATTTTACGACCTGACGTATGAATATGCGAAAATGTTTTTTAATGTACTTTTAATCACCATGTATTACTATCCGTTCGAGCTATACGCACATGCACTAATTACGCTAAAGTGTTAGGGATGAGTACGGTTAAATTTAGAGGAAGTGTAAACATATTTGCGTGAAGTTAGAGCGTGGAAAACCATTTAAAGGATAAACCGCACTCAGGATACTCGACTAGGGTTATAACTCCGATTTCCCAATCATCGGCAGTTCAGTTTATTCCCAGAGTGATGCCTTAGACCATGCGGAAACTGAAGTGGGTAATATGTGAAAGTAAATATAGTAACTTTATCTGACAGATAAAGGTCCTTGCTATGTGCTTTTAGACAAGGCTCTAAACTATTACAACGATTAGAATGTAGCCTATAGTTCAGAGACTGGCTCAGGCGAGAAGTTTTAGAAGTGTGAAAAAGCTGAAATTATTTTAAAATAGAAAATCGTATAGAAAAATAGGAATTAAAAAAAACAGCAGTATGATAATTAAATCTAATGCCCCTTCCTTTTTTTTATCATGTCCATGGGCTGCAAAATTTGGATATTCTAAAAAAATTCTCGTGGATCTTAAAAGGTTTGTAAAGCACTGGTCTAATTTTTTTAAATATATTTAAAAAGCCTTGTTCCCCTAAATTGTTTGAAATTACATCGCTTGTGGATCATTACATTAAAAACTGCAAGCTATTATCTCGTTCTTAAATAGTTCTCGTCTTGTATGTCCTTGTGTTTTTTTTGTTCCAGAGGGCAGCAAGTGTCCTACCCCCGGCTGCAACGGTCAAGGTCACGTGACGGGGCTATACTCGCATCACAGGAGGTAGGTCACTTCAAAAATGTTCGTCCTAAATATAGTAGGACACGTAATAGCTACAATGTTTGGCTTTTTATATTTAAAAATCTACTATATCAAACCTCTTTCGTAGTTCAACCATTTTGCGTGACTGCATTTTTTTAACATTTAGTTATAATAGGCCTTTTCCTTTTAAATTCGATATGGATCAAGTGAAACATAACAAGTGTTTACCTAGTTTTATGTTGAAGGTTAATTTAAGAGCTTGTCTCACCCCACGAATAACCCCTAGCTTAGGCAGATAGTTGAGCTCGAGCCAGACGACGCATCGTGGTGCGGTTTCCTCTAGTTTTTTTTTAACCCACAGTGAAATTGAGGATAGCTTCACCATATATCTAGATCTACTAAAATATTCAAAACTGTTTTTTTTAGCACCACGCCTTACTACCCGTTTGGGTTACACTCCTATGAACTAATCAGACTAATTTACTGGGAATTAAGAAGGTGTTAATTTAGAGGAAGTTCACCCGCATTTTCGTGTGGGTAGAGTGGAAAATCATTCGGGAAAATCACCCTCAGTGCACCCGACTGGGGTTTAACCCCAATTTCCCCGTCTTCGGCAGTCTAGTCTAACACAAGAGTAGTGCGTTAGACTACGAGGCCAACGATGCGAGTCTATTTTTTTAAACTTTTAACTGATATTAATGCTGTTGTCTACAAATGAGTAATTCAAACAACCGCACTTCTATACTTTTTCTGTTTCAACCGTAATCTAGTTTTTGTTAGCCCGGTAAATCAGCGGTTTCAGTTATCTCACATTTTCGGCCAATTATGGGTACTTATAAATACTACATGGCATACCTTCAATATAAAACAAGGGCTCGTGGGACCATAGGGGTAATTTTGTGTTAGGTCAGTCATAAACAATTATTCAAGCTATCTGAAAATACGTGTTTGTTTGTGGAGAAGATTAAAACAGTGATTTGTTGAATGTGTAGTGTTTTAGTTCAGAATCGCTCTGGCACGTTAAAACACTATAGTTCACCTTTATTCTACGTAAAAAAGAATGCTGTGAGCTATCTGGATATTAAGGTGGCCGCCTCTCGGTCAGTGAGAAAATATCGATCGTTGTCAGGCAACAAGGTTTGAAATACAATGGTCAGTGTCGTTTTCTGGAACTACATTTTTATTCTGTCTACTCTTATAATCCTTTTCGCTTTTCACCTACAACCACTCTTTGTTATGTGAATATGAAAGAGAGGGAAGAAATATATAAAAGTCCTTATCTCACTGTTCTCGAATATCTTGAAATTGTATGCTAGAGCCCTTTTTCATCAAGTCTAGTCTCATAGCTCCAAAAAGATGCTTAGAAAGTCGATGAAAATTCTTTCTGTCATATTTTCACTTTTTTTTCTATTAAAGAAAACTCAAAATATAGGTTTGCTTAGGAAAATAATCTTGTTGGAATCTTTTGACTTTATTTTGGCGTGAACCATATTTTTAATAACACATTTCTGACATAATATTGCGTTAGAGCTGAACGTCTGCACGGCAATTTCTCACCTACCGAGGTGACCCCCTTAGAAAAAAATATTGTTTGTGATAATTTAGTTTGATATCCCATTAAATTATCCAATCAGGAAGTAAACTCGATTTAACCTGAGAGGTAGCACGCTGACCTTGCTAATTTCCACTATGGTGTAGCTAATAGGATCAGGTCATAGTGTAAGACGTCAAGGTAATACTGCTGCTTTGCCACTATGGTGTATCTTGTAAGATAGGGCCATAGTGTAATCATTCAAGGTAATATTGCTCTCTTGCATAGTTCCACTTTTGGCACAGCTTATAGGTTAGGTCCATATTGTAATCCATAAAGGTGAGACTGCTTGCTACATTTCAGGGTAAATGTAGTGTACGTGAACTAGTTAGTGGAAATTCACTACAATTGAGGTCGTAGGAGCTAATCGACATTATTTTGGCTAAGGTCCTTTCAAAACAATCACAATAAAATATGTTTATAGGATTAGTTCCCGGCTTTTTGTTGGTTGCATCTGTACATAAGTTGTGATAATCCTTAATTTGATTTCAGTTTATCTGGATGTCCGAGGAAAGATAAAGTCACTCCTGAGAGTAAGTAGAAATACCTTAAATGTAACCCTTAAAATAATTCACTAGTTTTATATAATTGTTTAGCACCAGGTGCTTTTTATTATATAATATATATTTGACTCTCAGTCTGTTTTGTTTTGTTTTCTGAATGCTTTTTATGTCTTCATCTATTTTCTAAATTTAATTTGCAAATTATTTCGGGTAGAGAGGTATTACTGCAAGTATTTTTTATTATTTTTTATTTTAAACAACTTTGTAGCAAGTTAGATTATACCCAAGTCCTGTTGACTCTGGATATGTTTTGGTTTTATTTTGGACATCCTTTCTGGCCAAAGTTTGTTCGGGCATGCTACAGAATCTGAGAAGGTTGATTGAGTATACACACCTTTATAAATACACCCCACGTGTATTCTTATCAAAAACAATACACAGATGTATACATATCATTACTACCTAGTTTAATTGTCTACTTGATAATTTCAAAAATACCCCAATGTTTTGGGAAATATTAAATTAATTTTCATATAGATAATTGAGACAGTCAATTCCAAACTTTTAAAACTCATCGCATACTACTTAAAACATATAATCAAATAAATTATGACAATGAAAGTACAAAATAGTAAATGGTTTATTGTGAATTTCTTGAACACACAGTAAGTTTAGTATATTATCTTCCAATTTTTTTGTTTGTTTCTTGATTATTATTTTTTTAACTCTCTACCCGCTCCTTAAGTTTTTTCTTCTCTTTGTCTGTGTTTATATAACTTCAGTTCTGGTCATATTACGGACATGAACTGTTCGATAAAGGTTGTCTATACTCAAATACAACTAACGATTGCATGGTTTACTGTACCGAGTTCATTGTTCTGCTTCGTTGAATAAAAAAATAAAATACACATTTAAAACATTTTGATACAACTGTAATAGATTAATTAATAATAACACAAGTCCAACCCTAAATAATTTATAAATAAAACACTGTATTAAGCAAAGTATCATGCCTAACAATTTAATATGTATATAGTTAAAGTAAAACTATTCTCAATATTTATATTGGTAATAATATTTGTTAGGATTTTATAAAACCGTTTCAATACACCCCCGGGCTATACGCATATTAATTAAGATAATGGGATAAGGATTAATAAGGTAGATTTAATGGGGATTATATCCTAATGTGTGTGAAGAACGTGTGGTAGACCATCTAATTTTTAAAAAAACACTCAGTAAATCCGGCCAGAATTCAAACTTGGACTTTCCCATTATGGGTAAAAACTTTAAATAAAAATGTATTATTCGTCTACTATTGAAAGTGTTTAGATAAAAACAAATTTCCTCTCTATGGAAAAGTGATGAATCGTATGATATGAGAAGTTACTTGAATAAAAAAGTAGTGGCTCCAGTCTATAAAACTGAGATTAATGGCTGGAGGGTTGTTTGTGCTGAACACATGACACCCTTCCTCTATCCGCAGGAGTTGCACTATATTCCTCAACAGATGACGACTCCTCTGTTGTTATTGCGGGCTGTCGCCATGGAGTTTTTTTAACGACAATATAAGTTTCAACGCCGTGTATTAAACTAACGTGCTACGAGCTAAATGTTAAGAATCATCATTATCTCTAATATTCCAGTCGTTGACACTCCACTGCTCTAGTGCGATTTACACTATAACACCACAATGACATTTTAAAGTTTTATAGCTCAAATTAAGTATTTGCACAATTCATGCTATGATCAAATAATCGTAACTAACCCCCCTTCCCATTTCCTCTGAAAAGACGTAGATCTTAGGATAGCATCATTGGGGAATAGTAATACATTTAATCCTGACTGCGATATCTCTGGAAAAACCTGCCCAGTAATTCTATAGCATGAGGAAATAAACTTCGTAATCAGGTTAATAACATAAGCTTCAGAGGCCGAATGGTTCAAGGCGTCACTTTCGTGTCATACTTGCTGATGACGGGAAGATAGGAGTTCTAGTCCCGGTCGGGTACACTGAGGTTGATTTTATCCTAAAGGGTTTTCCACTCTCCATCCACGTGAATACTGGTAAATAACCTCTAAAATGCTTCCGTTCTCATCCCTACCCCATTAGAATAAATATAATATATAAAGTATGTTCAGAGTAGGAATTGTTTTTATGAAAGGTCTTTTTCCCTACCCGAAATATATTATCAAATAGGATTTTAGTAGGAAAAAATACCTTTCAGAGGGTAATTCCTACCGTGAATGGAGTTTATGTATAACCTTAACAGGTAGTAGGATGCGGTGATAGGTTAATAACTATAAATATATCTGAATCAAATTTTGGTAAATATTAGCTCGAAAAGTGAGACAGACGTTTGAATATTTTTTTAATGAATATGAATTGAACATCCATAGTAATAATATTCCTTAAAATATTTCGGGCTTCGTCTGAGATTAAGAAACAAAGTCCGAAATCACGGCTGTAGTTATAAACAGGCGTCATCTGGGATGTGTGATGAAACAAGTCGTGTGAACAAGGATTGGTTGAACTACCACCAGTTAATAAACAGACCACAAATTCTTGTCAATACAACTTCAACACGTTTCAAATTATGTTTATTTGTAGCTACAGCTGTAACTTCGGAAGTTTCGATGTCTCCAACGCGGCTTGGGTCCGAAATCATTAGTTTTAATTCAAACACCGGCCACGAAAACCTTAGAAACAAAACGCAATTCCTGTTTGTTGGGGTCATCTATAAGCCACGTAATGATGTTTAGAAACTGTTCACATCACAGTGTTACATAGCACAGATCTTATACTTTAAAACGATGAAAAATTACATAATTGATGTTTTTACCATTAGTAAACAAAATTATAGATAACTTCCAATTTTGAGCTGCATTAAATCTTAGTCCCTCTTTTAGTGTCACAAAAGCTTCCCTATGAAATATTGACATTCACTCTTGACGTGGAAGGTTACGTAACACAGGTTGTAGGGGGGGAGGTGTCATGCTAAATGTATACTTGGTGATACTTGCGGGTTTGGGGCGAGATAAAAAAAAATCGTCACGTGGTTTATGGATATCCTATAACATATTAGGCCATACGAATCGATCGAAATACCTAATTTGGTTTTGTTTTATTCTCCAATGGCCCTGGCGAGAAGATATCCTCCCCGGTCCCCTGACTATAGAACAATGAACTCAGCGCGACAGAACCCTCTGAACTGATTCTGTTGTCATGTCCCGTCCAGTCTTGGCGATGCATGAGACAATCCTGAAATGTCCGACCCCCGGTTGCAATGGCCGAGGTCATGTTAGCACCAATCGCAATACCCACCGGAGTTTGTCCGGCTGTCCTATCGCCGCCGCCAGCAAGCAGGCGTCCAGACGCGTCACTTCTTCATCAGCATCGTCCTCTTCGCATCAGCATCAGCATTCAGGTGAGGGTTGTCTTGCGCCGAGAAAGTCTTGGTGCATGCGTTTGGAAGGGGACTTCCCACGATTGTTACTGTGTCCTCGATCAAACAACAACTCAGCGGATGATTAGAAGGTTCCTGCCACATTCGATAATGGATTTCACAATGGTCCACGTAAGTTTTGGGCCTCCGAATACTGGGTTGACTTGCTTCAAGAAGAGTTAGACCAGGATTACGATCAACTAAAATATTACTCAACGTAAAGAAACTAGTGTGTGATAACGATTCACGTAACATCACGTAACAAGCACAAACAATTAATGTGATCTCTTTGGGCCAGTTTCATAGTCAAATTTAGTTCGCCTCAAGTGCGGCGCTAGACTAAGTTCATGACTACACCTACCTAAACCAGAATGGAATGGGCCGTTTTCGCATAGGAAACTGGCCCATTCCATTATGGTTTAGGTAGGTGTCGTCATGTACTTAGTGTAGCGCCGCACTTGAGGCGTACTAAATTTGACTGTGAAACTGACCCTTTGAAAACAAATTGTTCACTAAAATGGAGCTATAGCTGTTAGGTCTGATTAGGCTTCAAGTACTTGCAATATAAGTTCACCGAAACAATCAAATAAATTGAGAAGAGGCCACGTCGTTTTTGTGTTCACGAGTTGTTGAAAAACTAAATATGTCGAACATGTTGTTCGCATACAAAATCTGCAAACAAATGAAGTAATAAAAAGCTCTTCTTGACAGGAACAAGCAGTACACTTCACTTAACAGTAACGTAACATAAAAGTTCTTCCCTGGACAATTATTAGTTTAAGTGAACGTTAAGTTAACTGCATCGTGATGGCTTGCATTTAAAATCACGAGGAGGGCTTTTACGAATCCGTTAAGTAAACGTTTTGTTGATCGTTTCTTGGCATTAAGGCCAATATTTTTAGATTCCTTATAGCAAAAATGTTTTAGCAGACATATGTAACATATTGCTTGAATAGATAAATTGATTCTATAGTTATTCACATAAACTGTTCTTGAATACCTGTCATAAGCATAGTGGCATTTGATGAAAACATTTTCAAATGAATGTAAAATGTTTTCATTCCGTGACATATATGCCAGAACATTTGATTTTACTTTATGTAGAAAATCAAACTTAAGCTTATCAATTGAAGTAATATTTTATTTAACGTGCCCAAAATAAATTGTTATAAGAACTGCAAGAATACTCATCTTAAAAAATGCGTTCCCTTTCATCCTACCTTAACTTAGGTAGATAATACGGCTCGAAACAAACATCTTAAGAGCCCATCTCAACTCACGGATAATACCTAACTTAGGTAGGTAATACGGCTCAAACCATACAGCTTAAGAGCCCATCTCAACCCATGGATAACACCTAACTTAGGTAGGTAATACGGCTCGAACCAGACATCTTAAGAGCCCATCTCAACTCACTGATAACACCTAACTTAGGTAGGTAATACGGCTCGAACCAGACATTTTAATGCCGGGATCACGATCAACTTAACATTAACTTAAGGTTAACTTAACGTAAAGGTTATTACCGTGTTTTTAAATGGAAGCGATCACGATGCAGTTAACTTAACTTAATATATGTTTTTGGAGGTATTTCACGTTAAGGGAACGTTACATGAAGGTTATCACGTGATCTAGCCAGACAATAATTATGCGAGTGACGTCTACAGGGCTATTTAGTAATTCATTTGTTGGTTTTATGACCAATGTATACTCTTTAGCTTAAATTCTAATGATCAGACATTAAAACAAAATAATTAAACCAAAATAGAAAGTTTATAATATAAGGAACGTAGGCTACTTAGAATAATTGGTACAACTTCTTTGGTCAAATTGAACAAGGGAAACTAATATATCAAGAAATTAAGTCAATAAAACAGGCATAATAACATTTCTAAAAAAAAATCATCATAGAGATTGTTAAGTAATAAAGTTAAAAAATTATAATTTGTATAGAAACAAGTAAAAATGTAATTCTGTGCGAAACACTACTAAGCAGTAGCAGATTAAAGGATTAACTTAAAAGCAATTAAAAATGTAAATTATCAAATTGACTAGATTAGAGTTATTAATATTATATTTAAAGGCCCTACAAAATTTGAATACCTTAGATAAAGACACTAGCTTAATGAAGGTCATGGCTTAACAAAATGAATAGGCAAATCAGTATGGCAATAATAATGAGCTTATTAATTGAATGATTAATTGTCCTTGTAAACACTTTAAAAATATGTTAACAAAGAAGACATGTTTTCTAATATTTAAGATATTTAACCAATGACTGTAAAAAAATTATTAATAGAAAGTTTAAAAAATTGACTAAGTTAATATTTGTGAAACCTACACATGTATAAAACAATTGACATTATAAATTTAACATGAAACATATTAAAATGAAAGTTAGACATAACAAGCAACATAATTTCATAAAATTAATAAATAAGTGCAAGTATTTAGTTAAAAACGTATTATTCGAGTCAAATTGTTTCTAAAATATGCTTATGTTACCTAACGAGACAAAATTAATTGAGATTTACTGGAAATAACAGGCATGGCATCCAGGTTATGCCTACTCATTTATGATATGTTATTATTATATACATACATATATATAATATATACATATAAGTTATTGATTTCTATGCAAGAAATATAACCAAAAAAGGAAAATTATTTTTCGCTATCAAAAGTTTGAATTAAAGTAACGTTCCTTATATGTGTAGTTTTAGTTCCTCTCCTTATAAAATTTGTCGGAACTTATAGCTGGGTGACGACATGTTTCGGCGATTACGTCATCATCAGGTATTCATATTGGGATTAAGATGTTATTCCCGATGTTAACACAGTGCAAACTATTCCAAGTATGTTCCTTATATTGTAAATTTCATATTTCTCCTTAATACAATTATAATGAATATAACTAAAATTAAATTTATCAAAAAAGTTCAATAAAAGATATTTATCAGATCGATTGAAAGCTGTAAACATTCACAGATCATCATTTTACAAATAGTACAAATCACGGATCAAAACACATAGGTACTCTAGGATACACATGTTTGGCTCGAGTTGTTACGTTAATGTACGTGAATCGTGATTACACATGGGTTTTCATAAGTTAAGTAAACCTTAAGTGAACGTTACGTTAAGTTAAAGTTAAGTTATGTTAATTGATCGTGATCCTGGCATAAGAGCACGTCTCACCTCACGGATAACACCTAACTTAGGTAAGTAATACAGCTCGAACCAAACGTCTCAAAAGCCCGTCTCCCTCCATGCAAATGAGAGTACACTTCCTCTTAATTCCACTTTCCTCGCCCATAACACATTAACGTAATTACTACATATGAGTATAATCCGAACGGTTAGTAAAATTCAGTGACAAAGAATAAAATTATACGCTAACTTTTTTTTTTGTTAACGGTGATCAAATTGTGGCCCTGTTGTTAATGAACGTTTGGTATCCACCCTGTCCTAATCTTAACCCGACGACTGTTTTCCCCCACAGTTACCAGCTGCCAGTCTGACTTCGAGTCCTCCAGTTTCGGCGGCAGCAAGACCCACATGATGGCAACCAGTTCTCCGTGCGCGAATGCAGCAATCTGACGTGAAGCCCTGCTACCCGTCCCTAGGGTACGGCAACCCTTCCAGCAGCAACAGTGCCGCGAGCAGCAAGGAGACTCCCAAGTCGTCCACTCCCGCTCAGGACTTCGTCCACTCACCTTACTACCCAGGAGGAGGCAGCAAGATGGTCTCCTCGAGCCTCAAGCAACCCAAGACCCCGGACAGCATGGACAACCACGGGGGGCAGTCTTCAGGGAAAGTCGTTCCCAAGACGGAGATGACCGGTGGGGGTAGCTGTTGTAGCAGTTCAACACCCTCCATAAGGACGGATCTCATGGTCCCCAAAATAGAGGCAGCGAATAACGGCCCTGGGGGTGGAGGAAACACCTGTAAAGCCTGCACCCCGCCTCCATCTCCCATGAGACAAACAGCCTTCGACCCTTCGTCATATCTCAACCAAGATTCCAACTCTTCTTCTGTGTCCAGTATGGACACCATGGGGTCTAGGTCCATGGTAGGGGGACCTCCTCCCAACCAGGTGACCCCGCACCACCATCTACAGCCCTCACACCATATAGTCCCGCCCCCACCACCCCCTTATAGCGCCATGGGGCTCTCGGAGGATCCCAGATCCTTGCCCCACCAGATGCCGCAGCGCTCGCCGTACGACGGCAACCCCACTATGGTGGCCACCTCCTCCGAGGACATGTACCACCGGGCGGACCACGCGGCGAGACAGTACGCGGGCATCAACCCCGGTGCCAACATTGCTAGGCCCATAGTGTCCTACTCGACCTACGACTCGACGGTGCCTGGTCATCGGCCGTACGACCCTGGCACGGCGTCTGTGTACGAAAGGTACGACGCCGCCCCTCCACCCTCGTGTAACCCCCTGCAACAGCCTCAGAGGCCTGCGCCGCCCCCGAGCATGTACAGTTACAGCAGTGAGCAGCACGAGCAGCAGGTGAGCAGATAGTCGGCTATGAGGCATGACACGATCAGTAATGGAATGGAATTAATTATATAAAAATACAAAACTTTTGGCCTATCAAAAATTAAACAATAAAAAAACATGTACTGTAAATATCTGTACATTAATATATCATTCTTTAACACTGGCGCGTCATGGAGTGTCCCCAGGGTAACCAAAGCTGGTTAAACTGTGCCTGTGATATGTTCTCTCCCACTCTGTCCCCATTTGACCAATCACACATAGGCTCTGCTCTACATATGCATATACCTGGTTATCGAGCGCCTCACGGATTGGCGAAAACAATTCCCAGATACAGTTTAAACCAATTCTGCTTACGCTGTCGACACTACACGCCACGTCTTAAAACTATTTTATTAATCTTAATACCCGCTTCGGTGGCCTTGATGTAGGTCAGGGGTCATCAACCTTCTTGATATTGGTGGGCTAGTTTGGAAAAAAATTTCGAACAAAAAATTTCAATTCTATATTTTATCATTCAGTAATTATTAGTTATTAGTATATTTTTATGGACACAATTTTTGTTTGTTAAATGTTTTGCGGGCCAGGTAAAATCATTGGGCAGTGTTGTTCTCTTTACCTGTTGCAGGTGAGAGAGTATCATCAAGAGGCAGCGCAGCAGCACCAGATGGCGGTGGCGGCGGCGGCGAGCATGGCGGCGGCGTCGGCCGGGATGATGAAGAACGAGGGTTCCTCCGAGTCTGACGCCAGCACTGGACCTCTTTATCCGAGGTATGTATATCATTCCTCGACATCCTTATCCGAGGTACGTATATCATCCCTTGACCTCTTTATCCAAGGTACGTATATAATCTCTCTACTTCCTTATCCGACGTATGTATATCATCCCTTGACCTTCTTATGTAAGGTACGTATATCATCCCTTGACCTTCTTATCCGAGGTACGCATATTATCCCTTGACCTTCTTATGTAAGGTGCGTATATCATCCCTCGACCTTCTTATCCGAGGTATAATGGAAAGAGCTCCAGCAACAGTAAAAGATATAGAATAAACTGTTTATCTATAGACGTATACACTGTTTCTTGGAGGAATGTACGTCTAAGAGGTCTATTATCCTGCCAAAATTCTACTACATGGAAGGATTGCGTTAAATGGCTGGTTTATTTAAAGCTCGATGGTGGATTGTCCTCAGGCCCATGTACCATTACGACCCCACGACGGGGGTGGTCCCTCCGGGGTTCCCGTCAGCCATCAACCTGTCCGTCAAGTGCGTGGCTGCAGCCCAGGCTGCTCAAGCGCAGATCAAAGGGTCCAAGCCTACGTCGCCGGGTGGTTCCGTCATGGACCTGTCTACCTCCAGCGTCACCTCCACAAGTCCACAGGTAGGGGATAATACTCTAGACTCTCCTCCACAGGTATTGGACACTCCCGAGTGTCGTGTCGTGGGGTGTTTCCAGGCTGAGCAAAAAGAATTTAAACTGTACCTGTGATATGTTTTTCGTCATTCGGTAAAATAGTCATTGCCCAGGTATCGATGAACATACATTCTCATAAGACGTTCCTTTCATGTTTTATAGAAAATGCATTATCTGACATCTAGAAAAGCCAGGTTTGTCTGTCCTTGGCCACGGATTCAAAACGGTTTTAATGGATTTTGTTCAAACTTGATATTAAATTGAATAGGGGGCTATACAACAAGGACAAATCTCCAACCTAGCCCTTCAATTAAGGATAGTTTACTTAATAGTCATTCTATTAAATTTAAAAAAAATTGAAAATTTCTTTAACGATTTTGTTTGAAATGGCATATCCAGGATTTGTTTGCCATGACAAATAGCACAGTACTGTATTGTTGGTTTTTGGCGCTTTGATTAATAAGTTGATGAGTTTGTTTTTATGAGTAAAACTTATTTAAGGGTAGTTTACTGAAAAACCATTTTTGAAAATTGTTTTCGAAGCTTTAATACACAATATGAGAAAGTTTTACGATTGGGTCGTACCATTTATTTAGTAAATTAATTAAATAATTTCAATTTTGTCATTTTCTGTCATTTTGTTACTCTTACAACTAAACATGTATATAATGTATTTTACCATTTATTTAAATTGTTAAATCAATTCAAGGTCTTCATAATTATTGTATTTGAAAAACTTTTTTTAGATTCATACCAATCTCTAATCTCTCGAACATAGTATTCAAGGGATTCGAAGAATTGAGGGTTCGAGCGTCTCATTTCTTGTTAAAATACTATAAATTTTAAGAGCAACCATATTTTTGTATTTTCTAAAAAGGACCAAGCTTGTATGGTTTTAGGGTACAAGTACAATCCTTTGTTAACCTCTATCTCATGCGATGTTTTGTTGACAGGCGCCGCAGTACGGGTCCAACAGTCTCAGCCCTCACTATGGAGGCAGTCCTCAAGCCGCCGCCAGTCCCCACCTCTCTTCCAGCCCCCAGGTGCCCAGTCCGCAAGGACAGACCCTCGACCTGAGTGTCAACAGGGTGCCGCCGACGTGAGTAGGAGGCTTGAAACAAACTGTTCCAAAGTTATCTCTAGCGGTGTAACTCTTCACTTCTATGTTGTTGTTTTTGTTTTATTGTAATTTTGGTGGTTGCTGTTTTTGGTTATTTTTTTGTTGCTGTTTTTCCGTTATTTTTATTTTTTATGTTGTGTTTTAATACCATGTTTTACCAGTCGTTCGGGCTATAATCATATATACTAATTTCTCCAATGAGTTAAGGATGAAGTGTATCCGAATTTGCGTGGAGGTATGAGTGGTAAAACCAACTAAGTAAAAATCATCCTCATTACACCTGACCGGGATTTAAACCCCACTCTCCCCGTTCTCGGCAGTCCTATATTGCGATAGAGATCATTTGACCACCCAAAGAGGGTACAGTACAGTTATATGTTGATTTCATCTAGAATAATTATTATTTTCTTGTACCGTGTCTTACTAACTGTCTTGGCTCACCCAGGGCCTGTTATCAGGGGAAAGGGGGGATTGGTTTTCATAAGGCTCCTTCTAGTATAAATTTAATAATTTTAATCAATCAAAATTTTAATTTATGATCATTTTAATAATAATAAATTTGCGAATATATTTTATTAATAATTATAATAATAAAAATAGGACTTGTAAAAAAAACTTTATATTAACAAATTTGTAGCTTCTACACAAACAATCATAAAACAAAAAGTCACTCTCACAATAAAAGTAATAAATATATACATGTTCTAAAATGTTTTAGTACTAATAGAAAAAGTATGTATCATAATATAAATAACTGGTTATTGACTTAGTAACCCTGACAATTTTAGTTTTAAGCAACTTTCACATTAGAGCTAAGTTTAAAGAGTTATTGTTTAGGTCATGTAGGAGACAGGGCTTGGGTATATGTTAGAGTCAGTCATTACTTACTCTTTACAACATTAGGGTAATGGTTTCAATAATTTTTTATCATTTTCCATGAAGGAGCGATCCACCCCACTCCCCCCCCCCCCCCCCNATGTCTGTCACTCTCCAGGATATCAGCATTTAGTTACTTTAAAGATGGGATTGGAAGGGTACGGGAGTTAAGGTAAAAACATTTTTTAGATTTTTGTATCAAACAAGATTTTATGTCCAAAAAAAAAAAATGTATTGATTCAATAGATACATCTAGTTTTACTTTCTACACATGGTCACATAATCAGTTGTTGAATATCTGTCATGAGTGTTTTAACATTTGATGAGAAAATGTTTGAATAGAAAAAGAAACGTCCCAGTCAAGTGTCATGATGCTCAATACAATATTCAACAACTGGTGAGCTTACTTACTACCTGTGGGAAAGTAAACGAAACATAGTTTTTTTTTATTTGATCCCGAAAACTGTTTTTAATTTTTTATGGACCCTTGTATATCAAAGGTATTGTGATCGTCAAAAAAGATCAAACTCGAAATGTTGATTGATGTAGACGTTTCATGACCACCTAAAGCAGAAAAATTTGTTTTCGCGATGATGTCATTTAGCTGTCTGTCGGCTACTGGGATTAGAGCCCAAACCATTTTATCGATCAGACTAAAACAAAGTTGGTATTTAGGGTTTTCATAAGGCTACCCAGAGGGATTTTTAGGACTATCCATCCAATCCTAACATTAAGGATAGTCTACCTAAGGGAGAAAATAGAAAAAAAAACTTAAATCTGCTCTAACAATTTTGATTAAAATTTGTATCTAGGCACTGTTTAACATTTTTTTTAAATGTCACCCTATTTTCACATGTAAATGACTTTGGGAGTATTTTACATAGGTAGAAAATTCTAAATTTGATAATCTCCGCAAATATTTGAGATACAGAATAACTTATCGTTGTACATTTTTTAGGACTCTTAAAAATGAACAATTTTCATATGAAAGAATATTTTATAATATCAATATATTCCAAGATATATTTTTAAATATAGAATTGGGAAATATGGAGCTGGAAATGCTTAAAATAAATAATATGTTTCCATAACAATGTACATTATTCCTTTAAACATTTCTTACAAGTTATAAGTTTAATTTAGATAGTGGAATGACAAAGTCTATTGGGTGCACCGTACACCTTGTCACAAAAAAAAACTAAAAAAATAGTGATCTTAACTCTCGTTCCCTTACACCCCCTCCTCTCGACCCCCCTCACATAATTCGGAACAAATTGTTTGAACTTTGAAAGCAAACTCTCCATGTGAATGTCTTATTTAATTTCAAGTCCGACATAAGTCATACCCCACACAACTCCACTATATTTCACACCCTTCTACACTGTGGGATTTTTATTCTTCTAGTTGTTTTTTCACTCACACCCCTAGATTGTCTTAACCTCTTGTGTTGTTCTCTCGTAAGGGAGATCTTAACTGCGGATCCCACCGCAAGAGGCGCTTTTTGCCGGATTTCACGTTTAAGGCCAGGCAGGCTTGAAAGAAAGGAAGCTGTTATATACACTCAAAAACAAGAGGAAATGAGAGACTTTATGAGAGGTTTTTGAATGGTGTGAGGTTAGGATGGTGTGGGGTTGACTTCCTTTTTTTAAATCGCTCCCGCCCGCTTCATTCATAGGCGAGAAAAACACGGTTTAATCACAATAAACGTGGGTTTATAATAGAGCTGCTTTCTTTTTTTGTGTATGAATCAAGTTTTACTATCCGTTCAGCGTGTTTACATTGTTACATTAATGGTTGAGGTATGTATAAATGAGAGGAAATGTAGTCAAATTTACATGAAGAGAGTGGTTAAAAAGGGGGGGGGGGG
>CABFOV010000337.1:114902-140921 GCA_902141375.1 Timema poppense
GGGGGGGGGGGGGGGGGGGGTTTACCGTGATGTTGAGGGGTTGAGGGGGGTTTCGGACGCAAGGGACCAATTCACTTGCTATGTGCCGTGCGTGTGGCGGCCTGGTAGGGGTTGGGTAGGAGGTATAGGGAGGGAGGAAGGGGAAGTCAGAGGAGCGAGATAGAGAGAGAAAGAGAGGTAGGTCAATTTTCATTTTTTCGAATCAACAAGAGCAGTTTGTTTTATGAGTCGGTGGCAATTAACTCGGTTACTCGCCGCAAAACTCCGTTACAAAAGAGCTGCGTTGAGTGTTGATAGAGGGAAGAGGGGTGATTCTATTAGCGGAGTATTATTTTGACTTTCGGCCATAAGAGGAACAGGGTTTGGATCACGATCGGTTGACATTGATTACTTTTTAAATATTTATTTTTTAAAGAATGGGATTGTAAATAAAAAACCTGAGCTTATTATTATTTAGTTTTTTTTTGTCATCGCGTCTTACTACCCGTTAGGGCTATACGCATGTGTATTAATTATACAAATGTGTTATGGATGAAGACGGTTGAATTTAGAGGAAGTTTAATTGCATTTGCGTGGATGAAGAGGGGAAAACCATTTAGGAAATGCCACCCTAATTATACCTGACCGCATTGCCAAACCCTTTCTTCACCTCTGACAAGACGTGTATTAATCACAACTTGTGAATGTGAGGAATCCCAGGCATCCACCGTGGTTCGGATCCCATGTTAAACTGTGTAAGTCCTCCATTTCATCTCACAATCGCCCTACCATTACACATTAGCGTTAGTGCATACAACAAGAACGGTTAGTAAGACGTGGTGCTAATAATAATAATATACCTGACCGGTATTCAAACCCCGATATCCCCATCATTGGCAGTCTCACTCCATTGCGAGAGTGAAGCCTTAGACTGTGCGGCCAGAGAAGCAGGTTATGAGTTTTTTTGAATGTTCGTGTATTTAGTTCGTTGGCTGTCGGAAATAAGTGTACCTGAGAGGGAAAAAGAAACACCTATGAGGGGTGTTATTACTATTATTATTATTATTATTATTATTATTGTTAGCACCGCGTCTTACTACCCTTTCGGGCTATACGCACTTACGCTAATGTGTAATGGTAGGGTGAATGTGAGATGGAATGGAGGACCTACAGTTTAACGTGGAATCCGAACACGTGGAATCCGAACCATGGTGGAGGCCTGGCATTCCACACATTCACAAGTTGTGATTAATACACGTCTTGTCAGAGGTGAAGAAGGGGTTTGGCTATGAGGGATTGTCAATGTGTATATGTGTATGTATGTGTATGTATATATGTACGTATGTATATATGCACGTATGTATATATGCACGTATGTATATATGCACGTATGTATATATGCACGTATGTATGTATGTATATATGTATGTATATATATGTATGTATATATATATGTATATATGTATGTATATATGTATGTATATATGTATATGTGTGTGTATGTATGTATATATGTATGTATGTATGTATGTATGAATATATGTATGTATGTATGTATGTATGAATATATGTATGTATATATGTATGTATGTAGGCCTAAGGCTTCGTTTTATATTATCATCCACTTCGATTTTCATTAGAAAAGAATGTTGACAGTCCAAAATACAAAAATACACATCTATGTTCGATTTTTTCATTTTCTGTTATATACAACATTAAAAATTTCTAGTAGTTGAATAACATGTTACAGAAGTTTAACAAAGTTCATAAATTTTGGACGAAACCTTTACATTTTTACAGTAAAACACTTTAATATTTTATAATCCTAGCAGTAGTACCCGATTTTGCCTGAGATAATCGCGCAATGAATTGTGTGGTTACCCCGGGCAAAGCTTTTCTTTATTTCTAACAGACAGAATTTTTTTTATTTACTTCAACCTAGTTTTTGGTAAATTTAAAAAATATATATTTAAAATTTAAATTTCCAGCTTCAAGATGCACATGTTTGGGCTACTAATTTTTAAATGTCAGTCCTCTGCTCGCGGTAGGTATCGCGTAGTGCTCATGACAAACAAACACACAAACTCTTCATTTTATTAATATAGATTAAGTGTTTTAAGTCTGACTACAGCCCAAACTTCATAGTAGGAGATTTTTAGAAAACAGAAACCATTTTCTCTCCAGCCAAAATGAATAAGATTTTATTATTTAATTGTAATTATTATATAGCAAATAATAATAAAATTATATCAAAAAAACAGCTGTGGGTTACGTGACTTGACGTATGAATACGTGAAGATAGAGTGTGAGCTTTCATAGGAATCCCGTTATTTGAAAACTGGGGACTCATGTTGTAACAATGGCAATGCCAATCATATTTGCAATCTTAGCCCGTTTTATTAATAATGTAAAGGGAAACTATACAATAATTCATAAGGAAGTATTGTTGAAAGCTTTTAATAAATTGTTTTAGGAATTTTATAACTACCAAATCAAACAAAGTCGGATTCAGACTGAGAGGACTGTGAGCCACACACTCCAAATTATATATCGGGCCTGACTGCGCTGGTGGCTTTCATCACGGTGTTCTGAGGCTCGATCTAGATACTTCACAACATAATACTCTCCCCACTTCACAACTCCTTCTTAAAACTCCACCATGGTAGTGACATGGTACAGCCGGCGCACAGTCCTGTGAGTGTGAATGGTAGTGACACGACATAGCCGGCGCACAGTCCTGTGAGTGTGAATGGTAGTGACACGACATAGCCGGCGCACAATCCTGTGAGTGTGAATGGTAGTGACATGGTACATCCAGCGCACAGTCCTGTGAGTGTGAATGGTAGTGACATGGTACATCCAGCGCACAGTCCTGTGAGTGTGAATGGTAGTGACATGACATAGCCGGCCCACAGTCCTGTGAGTGTGAATCCACCTTAAGACATATTTCTAGAATACCAAATTTTAGTTACTTTCAATGAATGTTGTTAGTCGAAAGTGTGCGTCCTATATGGTTTAGTAACTTTTCTACTGCCATTTAAGGTTCTCCCTATGAATATATTGTAAACACTCTTGTTTTCATTCGACCTACGATAAAGGGTCCGATATTTTGTAAAGCCCTGTCGTAAAGACTTTACCCCCACTGTAAAGGTCTAGTAGTAGCATCAAACGGTTTTAACAAAATGATGTTATCAATGTTCGTTTTCAATAACGGTTCCCCTAGGTCCCATTGCTATACAACGGCGGGCACTCCCAAACATGTTTTGTTCGTCGACCCAAATATTGATTAGTCACATTTACAATGTGCAAACCTTTTTTTTCTGCTGTGTACAGCTCAGTCCAGTCCACACAAGTTTTTTTGTTTTTTTCAAAATTATATTCCTTCCTCCCCCACTTTTTTTTAGTCAATGGTGAGGGGTTTTTTAAGGGGGAGGGGTGAATATGTTGGCAGCCTTGGGGTATTGTTGAAGCGATGTTTTTTGTTTGCCAACGAGAAAAGGGGGTGTGTGGTCAGTGCGCATTTAAAGGAAAATTCAATTATGATTAAAAAAATACCTTGACTCGAAAATGCAGCTAAAAATGTTGTTTGCGTTGTAGCTTATATTCGTCGGATAGCTCAAGTTTTAACTTTTAAAATAAATGGTACGACATAATCAGATAGTGTATTATTGTTTTGGAATAAAGTTTCTTGTAGGAACCCCGTCGTTATTAAACTATTCTTAAATTAATTTTTCTGCAAAAATCAAGTAGACAGAGCCAATTAATTACCAATCAAAACACTACCCGGAAATCCATTTTTCAAATAGTACTCATCAGTAGCCTGAACTAATCGCAAATGATTTTTTTTTAGGATAAGAAAATGTATTCATATTTATCATGTAAAACATTACCCAAATAACTATCCAGTTATATCCAATGAACTGCCAAACTTGATTATCCTTACAATGTCTTGTGATGAGTACAGGTTATGTAACTCATCATTATGTGATTTACTCCACGCATCAGTGTCCTCATATCTCTCTCTCTTTTTGTTACCAACATCTTTCTAGGAACCTTGTTTTTGAATATTCTAAATTTGTTTTCGTTGTGTAATTTAATATATCGCGTTTCACATTCATATATAGAACAACTGGTAAAACTATTGTTTTGTATATTTTGAATTTTACATTCCTTGACAATCGGTGAGATGTCGCCAACTTACGGACCGAGTTACGGCATGCATTTCCCGACTCATAATATTACATAAAAAACTAAAGAATCCTGCCTTCTTTGCGTACTATTTCTTAGGCATTCATTATAGTATCCCTCTAAACTAATGTCCCTCCCCCCTGTCTTCATTAATTTAGAAAGTGCGCGTAAAGAAGACAACGTATCTCTATCTAATTGTTCCAGGCTACGCGCCCATGAGCCCGCATCTAGGGTACGCCATGTCCGGGGTACAATCCGAGTACCCTGCGGGTACCTACACGCCCTACCCGACAGGGGGGTATCCGTGTGGAGGTGGGGGCGGCTACCCCGCTACGGGCTACCCCTCTGCCCCCGTGTCGAGTGGCTACTCGCCAGGACCTTGCTACAGCACGATGCCACCCCCACAGCATGCGCCGCCGCAGCCCTTGGATAAACCCTTGGGCCCCAAGGACGATGGGTAAGTGCTGAACTCTGGTTTTACTCAGATTAATTTTTTTTTTTAACTGCGAGAGATTTTGTTCGTGGCCCGACGCGAGCAACCACAATAGGGACAGCAGGAGGGAGGTATGTAAGGACTTATTAACGGTATGGGTCGACTTTCAAATATTGATTTTATTTAAAGTAGGATGGAAGGAAACGTGACTTAAGTTCCATATTTTTGCAGTTTTTGTAACAAACAACTGTTTTGGAGAAAACAAATATAATATTAACTCAGTAGATGTGGTTTATTTTAATTTTCTATTCATAGGAATCTCAACAGTTGTTGAATTTCTGTCATGGGCATAATAGAATTTGACCAGGACTTTTTTTTATTTTTATTTAAAAAGTGTAACATTAAATACCAGACCACCTTTGTGTTCTAGTGGTCAGAGCTCCTGGCTATAGATCCAGGGGGTCCCAGACTCTATCCCCGGTGATTCCAAATTTGTCTGTGTAGCAGTGGGTATGGAATGGGTTCAACTCAGCCTCTTGAGGTCAAGTGAGGAGCTATTTAAATGAAAACTTAGTGCATCGGGTCTAGAATACTGAGATGAATGGCCGGAGGTTTCGTTATGCTGATCACATGACACCCTCTATCCGCAAATGTATGCACTATAGTCGTCAACATACGGCAGCCTCTCGGTCACTATAGCTCGCTTACGTGCTGACACCTTGTAGGGGTTTTCTTTAATCATCAAACACTACTACACCCTTGACTCTCTTGTTTGCTATTAGCTCGTGTAGAAAATAAAATTGAACGTATCTATCTTGACGTGACATCTGATTTATTTTGGGTCAAAAACTTTTTATTGCTGTTATAATAACTCCGAAAATACTGGCCTTAATCTTGCTTTACCACCAATCCCCTCTTAAGCGCCCGTATCAGCCCCTGGCTAGAACTTAACTTTAGAAAATAATACAGATCGAACCAGACGTCGCTTCTTGCTGTAGTTTACTGTTTTCCACTTAGAAAAAACAGTGAAATTAAGACCAGAGAATATTTTTTACGATATTAAAAAAAAAGTATATTGTTACAGTAAAGAAAAAAAACAATGATACCAATTTCGCTATAGTCAAATGAAATATATAGAAAACACCAAAACGAAGGTGTTTTTTTTCCTAGCCTGATCTTATATTAATACTCTGGTTAATTGGGCAAGAGACTGGTTAATAATACCAATGATTGTAAAGCGTATCAACCAGATATCAGATTTTTAATTTTCCATCAAGACAGAGAGATGTTTTTAAATATTGATACATTTTTAGACCTTGCCAGAAATCTAGCTCTGCCACCCTATATCAGTGGGCAGACACTACCTACTGTTCTAAGGTGTCGGTACTGCTTCATACCACCGGGCTATTTGTAATCGTAGCTTACACCGGTCTGTATTGTAAGCTTCTTCTTTTTATTAATATTATTTTGACACCATGTCTTACTACCCATCCGGTCTATCCTCACATTCAAGCTAAAGTGTTAGGTACGAGGAGGTTCGATTTATAGCAAGTGTACCTGAATTTGTGTGGAAGTTGAGTGTAAAACCACCCGATCTTCCAATCATCAGCAGTCCAGTCTATTGCGAGTGTGACGCCTTAGAGCAGAGGTTCCCGACCTGGGGTCCACGAAAAGTCCTATGGGGGCTCGTGAAACAAATCTAGATTTTAAAACTATTTTTTATTTATATTTTCACATTGAATGAAAAATATTCGCTATTTACAATTTTCTTAAACATCTGGGTCTTTTTCCACTACTATCCGATTATACATTTTTTCTTGTATTAATATTAAATGAGTTATGTAGAGTACTATAAATGCGTGCGTAGGTTTTTAATCTCACCTCGTATGGCGGGGGAGCGTAAGGGGGGAAGTAGCGAATTATCATTGGCTTCAGGGGATCCTCTAGATGTAAAAGGTTAGGTGAACCATTAGGCCATTCGTCCACTTAAATGGGTTACTAATTATTGTGTAACTTATATATTAAAGTAACTTATATATTTTAGAATTTCTAGTTTGAAATCTTCACGAAAAATATGTTATAAATTTAATATTCAGATTTTGTTAGTGTAGTCCATAGCACTTGGATAATTCATTAATTTTTACGTCTGTTTTGACAAATTATCAGTACAGCTAAATCGACATGTAAGTCCTAAGTTTTTATTCGTGGTTAATCTATCATTTTTAAATTAAGAAATGATGTAGAGACCATAAGCCGATTTTCTTGCTGGAATATAATTTGGAAAATGAAATATATCTACTAAAACGATATTTTATAACAGGAGTGGCTTAAGGGCCTGGTGAATTGGGTGTCTGCCCAGGGCACCAGCTTGAGGGGGTTTGGGGGGGGCAAACATAGCACTAACTTAACTTAACGTAGTCTGAGGGTAATGATGAATTTGCTAAGCTTAACAATCGTTCACTTTTTGATACTAACAGGACATTTTATATAGCCATATAATTTTTTGTGGTGAATTAAATAGGATATAGTGCCATGCTATAAAGTTCTTACATCTGCCATCTTGGAAATTGGTGCCCTAATACTGTTTGTTTTTTGCAATTATCTTGTAAATTCTTCATTATTTCAAAGTGTGTGTTATAATAAAAATAGATAAACCTGAGAACATTGTCTTCAAAACATGTTCTCGTAGTTTTCTTTGTAATTCCAACAGTTTTTTTTACAATACAGCAATGAAATAAATTATAGAACCGCGTCTTACTACCCATTCGGGTTACATGCTCCAGCAGTGAAACGTTTCGAGTATGATAATATTTGTGGGGTTTTCATTCAGATTATTTTCCTATCACGCCTATGCTACGTGAGTTTTAGAATTATTTGGTTTGGGGATTATTTTCACACATTCCTACTATCCACTGATTGTATAAGGGGCCGTCAAAAATCAATCCCACCCAGTCGAAAAATTTACCTCGGGCCGCCCTTGTTTTAGAAAGATCCAAAATAGAAAAGTCTCAATTTGACCTCATTACTAGATTAAATTAATAATAATTTGTATAATACAGTATTAAGGTTGGATAGAATGTAACGCGAGCTATAATCGGTATTTTTACAGTTTATAACTAAACACTTTTTTAGCCAATGTAAATAAAATATCACTTCAGTAGACCAGGGTTTCCCAAACATTTTAAACCTAAGTGGCCCTTGTACCAGAAAAATACATTCTAGAACCCTCGAAACTACCATTAATATTTTGGACATTCAGTTACAATTAAATTTTAAGAAATAAAATTATAAAACAATCGGAAAACGTCACGTGTTCTGGCTGCACCTTTAGAAATGTAATATTTTTAGATTTGAAAAAATTGCCAGTCATAATTACTGATACTATTTTATAATGTGAAAAACAAAAGAGAATATTCCAAAATTTCCTCATGGGGCCTGAGATGGCTATGGGGGAGCAAAGTTTGAAAAATACTGCAGTTTATATGTTTAATTTAATTCTCTACATATAATAATTTCAAAAGTTTTTTAATATTTGTCATAATAATCACATAATAAGAGTTTTTTCTTCACTTAAAAAGTGTTTGCTCAGCTACCACTACACTCACAACCCATATTCAAATATTTTTAAGACTACTAGATGTATAAAATTAAACTAAACATATCTACTAGAGAAATATTTAATTTCACTTGGAAAACAAAAAGAAGAAAATGGTCATAAGAACTACATATTATTACCCAAACTCACGATCCCTTCCTACCCCACCTTAAAGGGATGTTTTTAAATCTGAATTTCCCTCTGGTTGCTTCTCTAACACAGCCAGTAGCTGCAGAAACCCTTTTATCAAAACATTCTGACATTTTCAAACCGAGTAGCCCATTTATTTATGTATTAACATATGTGTGTATAAAAAGCGGATATGAGATGTACAAAACAAAACTATGATAGATATGGTAGGCCATTTGAGGATGGATCTTTCTCGAAAATGTTGTTTATATGTTTGGTTTAAATAAACGTTTATGAAACATTAAATATCTTGATTACTTCACATAAACGCATCAATAAATTCGGGCTGAGATTTTCACTAGCCTTTTTCCGACAATTCGTTCTCCATTAAGGAGAATTTTCCACCTCCCCTCCCCCCACTTCTTTTATCCCTCCTCCTTACCCCCCAACAGCCATACACCCATCCACCTCACACTCACTCTCTCTCGCCCTCTGATGAGTCTAAAACACCCCTCACCCCCTCCCCACGACCTTCCTTCAAATACACCTTGAAAGCCCATTTTGTTAATTAAAGTAATTACTCTTCCTACACCAGAAATGCCAGCCAGCCGCCTTTTCCTAATTTGACGGGAGCAGCTCTTGGTGGAAGCTGAGATACACCACCTCAAACATCGCCGAGTCATCGACACGCGAGAAGAAGATATTCTGACTCACTTGTCTTCTCAGGCCAGACAGGTGGCGTCAGCTACGGGGAGTAGTTAGGACTAGGAGCTTAGAAACGGTTTCTTAGACATTCGCTATCTCACATCCCCGCAAAGTGGAGCCGATATTTTCGCGTTAAATCCCTTCCTCGTGATTTGTCTATTGCTTGAGATCTATGCAACCACACGGCCACTGAACGATCACTGTATCTTCAAGCCATGACTCTTCTGGTTACTATAAACTTACGATCACTGTATCTTCAGGCCGTGACTCTTCTGGTTACTATAAACTTACAATCACTATATCTTCAGGCTGTGACTCTTCTGGTAACCGTATGCTTATGATCAGTGTAGCTTCAGACCATGACTTTTATAGTAACTAAATTAACGATCACTGTATCTTCAGGCCGTGACTCTTCTGGTAACTATAAACTTAAGATCACTATATCTTCAAGCCGTGACTCTTCTGGTAACTGCAAACTTACGATCAGTGTATCTTCAGACCATGACTTTTATAGTAACTAAATTAACGATCACTGTATCTTCAGGCCGTGACTCTTCTGGTTAACTATAAACTTACGATCACTGTATCTTCAAGCCGTGACTATTCTGGTAACTGCAAACTTACGATCAGTGTATCTTCAAACTATGACTCTTATAGTAACTAAATTAACGATCACTGTATTTTCTGGCTGTGACTCTTGATATTTTATTTCATGCCCACCCTCTGGACTATCACCATATATAAAATAATGTGATGGAGACAAGGATTGTATAATTGAAGAATTGAGAGAAAAGTACTATTATTTGCGGGTAGGGAGATTGGGAATCCAATTTAATAAAAACCATCCTCAGTATATACGGTTGGCTATCGATTTCCGACCTCCCCGTCACCGATGAACCAGATTATATGAACTAGTGAACGTAGTTAAATGTGCCTAGTCTAGACGGGTAGTAAGATGTGGTGAACAAAAAAACATATTACGCCTCGACACAAATTCGAGTAAATTCCCTTTAAAATTCCACCTTCCTAATTCATATCCGATTAGCGTAATTAATGTATGCGATCGGGTACTAGTATGCGGTAAAAAAAAAATTACTGGGTCTGGTAACTTAGCTCACTTGGTATTGTGTCTTGTCTACTGAGCTACAGTAGCCCCATGACTTCCTTGGTGCTGACTGACAGCTTTGAAAAGTTACCAGACCAAATTATGTATCCCTACTCCGAACCATATGATCTGCAAAAACATGTGTTTAGCAGCTGTCACTTCTGACGGCCAAAATGTAGGTATATACCTAAATGTTGACTGTCAGAAGTCAGCTGTTAGCTGTCAGTCAGCACCAAAGAAGTCATGGGGCTACTTTAAGTATACCGGTTTCGATTCCCGTCATGGTCAGAAAATTTACCGTTGCTAAAATGTGGGATTTCCGGGGAGCTGAGTGTTGTGTTTGTTCAAGATTTAAGTTAGTTTACAAGTCGTGTTCTGATACGATCAGTCGGTAGATAAAGTACACGCTAAGTACTTCCACTCCATCATAGTAATTATCATATAGGGCCTATGAGTAAACATGGCGATGAAAAAATTCAAATTAAAAATTATATGACATGCATTTACTTCATCCCCTTCTGGTTTATCCAAGCCCCTTCTCCTCAAATATCACAAGACGTGGCAGGAAGGAGTAGATCGAGGGGATGGAAAGAGTAACTGAAGGAGCCAAATAGATTCCAATTCGTTTTATTGGCGATGCATCATCTTCCTACTCCGCCCTCCCTTCCCCCTCTCCCACAACACTTCTCTCCCGACTGGTCAAAACTTTCAGGGCACGAATTATGGGATAAGTTGGAATCTTTCTTCAATAAAACTCACTTCGCCTTGAATACATTTGAAGGATACGAGGGAAAAAGAGGGAAACGTCCAATTTTTTACTCAAACTGAGTTAGTGATTCCATCTGTTAAATAATCATGAAATCTTTCTAATGCACTTTAGGTTATGGTTGAAATAGGTCTCTGTCATATTTAAATTATTTAAAGAATAATTGTTTACATATGTCCTTATGGAATTTGAGATATAAAAATTGCTGTCCTGAAAAATGTGTGTAATGTGGCTCCCCCTCCCCCCCTTTCTTCCCTAGTACACTTCATTTTTACCTTCCGTATTTGGAGAAAGGTTTGTGTCCTGCGATGTTTTCTGATAGCGGTCGAAAAAGGGATCAATCTTGGGGACACTTTAGGCGTAATATTTTTATCACAAATTTGGGCTTTACGTTTATGTACCAATCACGCTAATGTGCTAGGAGTGAGGAAAGTTGAATTTAAATGAAGTGTTTCCGCACTTGCGATGAGGGAGAGTGTAAAACCATTTAGGAAATACCACCCTCAGTACACCCAACCGGGATTAAAACCCCAATCCCTCCGTCATCGGCAGTCCCTGTCTATTGCGAGAGTGAAACCTAAGGACCATTCCATCACCTAAACGGGTTTAAAGGCGTATCGTTTAGACAAGTTCTGCTTACCCTGGCAACACTCCACGCCATGGTACAAAATTTTAAAATGTTTACAAATTAACCCTTAATTATTTGTTTCCAGTATGTTATTATTATTATTATTATTATTATTATTATTATTATTATTAGCACCGCGTCTTACTACCCGTTCGGTTTATACGCACTTACGCTAATGTGTAATGGTAGGGTGATTGTGAGATGAAATGAAGGACCTACAGTTTAACGTGGAATCCGAACCACGGTGGAGACCTGTCATTCCTCACATTCACAAAAAGTCCAGTATGTTGAGCGTATTTGCCTTAACATAAACTCAGTTTACACTGAAAGGCCTTACCTTCCATGATTATACTATGGTTTTATATTATAATATTCTGAAAATTGACGCCTAGACACAGGAATTGAACCCGTGACCTTTGGCTTAGTATGCCGCTGCTCTAACCATTGAGCTATTCAGGATTAGTCCCGTGCACATGGTAATTCTTCACTCATATTTTAAGGCAGAAAGTCTATGATGGTGTCATTTTTCAATTTTCAGAATATGATAACTGTGTGGAGTGATCCCTCACTAACTGCATACATAATAGTTTCAGCTATTTGATTCTTAATTATATTATAAGTTACGCCTGGGTTGGGCAACCCTGTCCTCAATCTCCACAAGTGGCGAATTTGCCATAAAAGTGTGTCAAATTTGAGTTTGCCAGTCCTCCCAGTAAAATAAAAACTTTTTCCTGACGGCGTGTGCTGGTTGTAACTTGATATTTCCTGCATATAATTGGAAACATTCCGCTTTCTGAATGAGTCATTGACGCAACACTGCACTCCTCCAATACTTCCCTCACCTCCCTTTCCCAACACACTGTGACAAAAACTGTGACTTCAGACAAAAATATTGTCAAATTTTGCACTAATGGTTGTTTTCAAATTTAAATAATTGTCAACTTTTTCGTCCGAGGCAGTTTGTTGTGACTTGTTGTCAAAGTGCACATATTTTGGATAAACTTGTTCAAACAGTTTGTGTCGTTTTAAAAGTTCATTTGAGCAACCTAATTTAACACATTCTACACGTAGTGGCGAATTTCACTTCTCATTCGCCATACCTATGGCTATATTGCCCCCCTCTGAGCTATCCTTAGTTAAACAATGTAAGGCAAGATCGCTACCTTTCATGGTAAACGAAGGGAACCTATTTAACAAGAAGATGTCATGGTGTGTAACGGTCAGTTCAGGTTTTTTTTCAAACAGCATTTGATTTATAAGCCTATATATTACTTACACTAATGATCTAAGGATTATAAAGGTTTAATTTAGAGGAAATGTAGCCGCATTTTTGGGGAGGGAGAGTGTGCAACAATTTAGCAAAAAACCTCAATGCATACATCTGATATCGAACTACGATCTCCCCGTCTTCGGCACTCTAGTCCAACGCAAGATTAGCGCGTTAGACCAAGCGGCCACCGAGAAACACCATAGCAAAATTGGAAGACAAATTATAGAAAAAAACTATCCCACTGATTCCACTTTCTTCGTTGCGAAGTGAAGAACGTTATCTTATATCTAATATCCCAGCTAATCAGCTGAACACGTGAACAATGCATCCACTGAAAGTATATCAAATAAACCAGCGAAGTTACCATTATTAGGTAAATAGGATTCAAATTAACCAGGAGTCTCCAAACTGCAGAATCTCACTAGTGTGACTTGTAAGTTTATGGGAATTAAATACTCGATCGGGTTTGTTTGAAATGTATTTACTGCCACTCTTCAGGAAGATCTGAAACCTAGTTTACACGCCAAGAGTTACTGGCTTTCCATTAATTCAGTAGCTGGCCGTCTGACTGGGTGGACAGCCGCTGGGCTCTACTGTACTGACCCGTTGTTCACATGGCTATAATTAGTGGCATAGTTAAAGGCATCGTGGTTTTTTAAGCATGAAAATGCTTAATAACGTAGAGTTATTTTTCTTGAGATATTAAGATTATTTTTAAACAATCTGTGATGAATTATCAAATATTATATATGAGGAATAGGAGAGAGTGTTGAGAAGGAAATGGCTGCGTAAGAAGACTCTAGGAGCCTTATCAACAACATTATAAACCCTGTGTGGCCAAGATCTACCTAACTACTAAACTGTTATGAGAATAACTTTATAGAGTTAAATAGCACCAACCATTCAACGCGTGGACACAGCAACACGCAAAGATGTAACTCTAATATAAATATTGGAAATAACACTGACATCAGCCAAAAACTTTAATACTGTCAGTTTTTCCTTGTATCGAAGTGGCCAGTAAAACAAAAAGATCTGAAGGATATGACTAGCCCAGCTGCTGGCCAACTCGCACAGTCAGTAGCTCAACCGATCTATTCACATGAACCCAATGTCTCACCTGCAGCTACTGGTTGTATTAACTCGCAAGCCAACCATTACCTTGTAAACTAACCATAAGCCTCATTAATGCGATATGGTTCGTTCGAAATGTATTTTACTATGACTCATCAAGACAATCTAAGCTCCATTGATGCGATCGGGTTTGTTAGGAATGTATTTTACAACGGCTCATCAGGACAATCTAAGCTCCATTGAATCGATTGGGTTTGTTAGGAATGTATTTTACTACGACTCGTCAGGACAATCTAAGCTCCATTGATGCGATCGGGTTTGTTATGAATGTATTTTACTACGACTCATCAAGACAATCTAAGCTCCATTGATGCGATCGGGTTTGTTAGGAATGTATTTTACTACGACTCATCAGGACAAGCTAAGCTCCATTGATGCAATCGGGTTTGTTAGGAATGTACTTTACTACGACTCATCAAGACAATCTAAGCTCCATTGATGCGATCGGGTTTGTTAGGAAAGTATTTTACTACGACTCATCAGGACAATCTAAGCTCCATTGATTCGATCGGGTTTGTTAGGAATGTATTTTACAACGGCTCATCAGGACAATCTAAGCTCCATTGATTCGATTGGGTTTGTTAGGAATGTATTTTACTACGACTCATCAGGACAATCTAAGCTCCATTGATTCGATCGGGTTTGTTAGGAATGTATTTTACTACGACTCATCAAGACAATCTAAGCTCCATTGATGCGATCGGGTTTGTTAGGAATGTATTTTACTACGACTCATCAAGACAATCTAAGCTACATTGATGCGATCGGGTTTGTTAGGAATGTATTTTACTATTGCTCATCAGGACAATCTAAACTCCATTGACGCGATCTAGTTCGTTCTAAAAGTTGTTTAGTATCGCTCATCAGAACGGTTGATAAAGACAAATATCCCAAAAGTGAGCTTATTTAATCCCCAATAGAACTCTTTAGTAACAACCTTTTGAATTAGTTAATCCACTCGTCTTCCTCATTCCACTTGCTATTTTTGACGAACGTTAGGACCTCCTTGACTTGAAGTTTTATCATTTTATTTATCTTCCGGTTCTAGTTTTTTTCTGTTTGTGGTTGCACGCTCGCAGTACATACATTGCCCGTAACGGCAGCAGACAATCTTCCTTCAGTTTTGCTCGACCTGCCCCCCGGGGAAGGGATGGCAAGGAGCTGATTCAGTGCCCTACCCACGGCTGCGATGGGATGGGGCATGTCTCCGGGAACTACGCTACCCACAGAAGGCAAGCCTCCATTAGCAATCTCTATCATTCTAGCACCTGGGTGGTTCCTTTACCGAGATAATAACCGTGACCGTTGTTCAGTAGTCTCTCTATCTACATTTTTTTTTTGTTCTGTCATACGAAATACTTTCCAAATTTGAAGGAGGCTCGTGTAATTTATGTCAGATGCGTCCTTTCATTAGAGATGGGTAGAATCCTTTATTTCTCGGATCCAAATCTTAAATTTTCTCTTAAATCTTGAGTCCGAGTTTGAATTCTCGAATTTTTTTTAAATGTACCAATTTATTTAGAGTGAAAATATTTAAAATTTAATTTTAAAAAAGTTGTTGAAGGCTTATTGCAGTGCCAAATATTTTTTATCGTTATTTTTATCGCTACATCATAAGCAACGAAGGGAATTCTTTCATGTAAAATATATTATATAAATACAATTTTTGTCCTTTTTTGCGATGTTATTGTTCTTTCAACTATACAAGTCTATATATAGTTATTATTCCTTTTATTAATTGTTCAAAATTGTAATTTAGAGTCAAGGTCTTCATTGTATTTGAGATATTTTTTGAAGTTTTTACAAATCTCTAATCTCTCGAATACCATAAGATTAGAGGAATCGAGGATTTTAGCGTCCCATCTCTAGTTCTTTGTTCTGATGTTTTAAACTTGTTGGAGTGCTTAAATGATAACATATTATACCATAAATGTTGCCATAGCATTAAATTTAGGCCCAATATCCTGCTCTGCAATATCCTTTTCAAACTGACTGCTTAACAAATGTTTACTTCATCAAGTTTAAATTGCGTTTGGTAGATTATTACGTGCCTAAGTCGTCGTTATAGTTCTGACCGTGGTAATTTTACTCAACCTGAAATATCAAAAATAAACAAACTATTAAATACTGTAGAATATATTCGTTTACTTTTATCACAGTTTATATAAAACGTTTAATGCTTCAGCGAGTTAAATAATCAGAACAGTCTGACATATGCATGCTACGAAATTCCCAAGCAATCTGTGTAATATCATGATCAAATACACAGTTTTGAAAACCTTCCTGGGCAATTCTCTGATAAAAAAAAATCTCCTTCACTCTTTCAAATCTCGAAAGTATCTGTGTTCACGTGTATCTCTAGTTTCCGTTTGCATTTGGAGTCAATGCCAATGTTTATTAGGTTGATCGACGTTTTTGGTTATTTTTCAAAAGTTAATATTATTTCATTAAAATAATCCCCTTTTAGAACTTTAGATATGAGAATTTCCTTCAATCGTGTCAAGTACTCCTGAACGCTGATTTGGTATTGCTTGCAAAATTCTCAGTAGATCATTGTCTATTTTTTTATTGATTGAAAAAAAAGGGAAAAGATTCCCTCTATTTCGTATTTATTTTGTAATAATTTAAGTGTACGTCGAACCCTCATTTATTTGGTTGTATTCTTGTTTATTGATTCGTTATTGTTTGGACGCCGTCTTGCACTTGTATTTTTTTTTAATGGCGGGAGGGAAGAACCCTACCACGTGGATTGCATTAAACAAAATGATTCAATGCCTTGAAATTAAACCCAACATTTTTAAATACTTAGGATTCAATTTTAAAAAAGTCCGTAGAGCCAAAAAGTGGGCAGCGTTTTCCTGAAATATTAAGAGCCACCTCACCCCCCTATTTTGGCCGTGACGTAATGTTGACCATGATTGTCTATTCACTGAGGTCAGGTCCTTGCCTTCTCGACTTCCCACCATCTTTTGTGTACTATGACTGTGGACGTTTGTCTCGATGTGCATTTGTTGTCCTGTTTTTTTAAATTATTGGCTGTTGTAATATTTGTGTGTTGCTATCTGCCTGCTCTACATGTTCCTTGTGTCCAAGTAAAGCTTATTTGAGATCATCCCCTTGGGACACACATGGTAAACAACCTAGTCGTGCAATTAGAAATGACCTATGGTATAGTGTCCTAGATCAGTAGCTCCATTACCTGTACACATCTACGTGAATGGCAGTTCTAATGTTTTTAAAAAGGAAGAAAAATACACTTTTTCAAATTAATTCTTAGAATTAAATGCTATTGCATAAATGTATAAATATGTAAATTATAAGTTCTTATATAAGATAGTTTTTTGCGGAAATAAAATCTAAAGATAAAACTCTATTTGTATATTTGTCATATTTGTGAGCGTTAATGGTTTAGTTGGAAATCAAGAGATAAGTTCGAGCCTTTTAATTGAAATACTGTTTAAATTATAAGGATCATAACTAGGTAATACTGAATTATCCTTCAAAAGATTCCAATTACTGCTTTACAGTGCTAAATCAAATACCGCCTCTCCCAGGCTACGTGTCGGATCAGTTTGTATTTATATCCTAGTTTAAGCAATGTAATAAATTAAATACCTCCTTTTCCAGGCTGCATCCCGGATAGTTTGGTATCTATATACTTGTTTAAAACAATGTAATAAATTAAATAAATACCTCCTCTTTTAGACTGCACTTCTGATAATTTTGGGGTATACCCTTGTTTAAAGCAATGTAATAAATTAAATATACCTCCTCTTCCGAGCTGCGCCCTGAATAATGTTGTGGCTATATCCTTGTTTAAAGCAATGTAATAAATTAAATACCTCCTCTTCCAGGCGGCGTCCCGAATAATTTTGGTGGCTATATCCTGGCTTAAAGCAATGTAATAAATTAAATACCTCCTCTCCCAGGCTACGTGCCGGATAATTTTGTGGCTATATACTTGTTTAAAGCAATGTAATAAATCAAACTCTTCCTTTCCAAGGTTACAAGGCTGATCAGCTAGGTATTTATTTATGTTATTGTTTCTAGCCACCTTATGAAATAAAATAACTCCTCTCCCAAACTGCAAGCCTGACAAGCAAGGTGGCTGGTTATGTTCCTGTTAGTGTACGAATCAAAATATCTCTTTTCCCAGGCTGAAAGCCTGATAAGTTAGTTGGTTATGTTCCTGTTTCTAGCAACTGTACGAATTAAAATACCTCTTTTCCCAGGCTGCAAGCCTGATCAACTAGGCAGTTATATTCCTGTTTTTATCCAATGTACGAATTAAATACCTCCTTTCCCAGGCTACAATCCTGATAGCTAGTTGACTATATTCCTGTCTCTAGTATGTATTTCTCCTCTTCTATGTTGCATGTCAGTTGGTCATGTTTCCGCAGCTTGTCAGGGTGTCCCAGGGCGGACCGCACTCAGATACAGGCTCACTCCCAGGAGCTCAAGTGTCCCACCCCGGGATGCGATGGTTCCGGTCACGTGACAGGAAACTACTCGTCTCACCGCAGCCTTTCCGGGTGTCCTAGAGCCAACAAACCCAAGAGCAAACCCAGGGATGGACAGGATTCTGAACCGCTCAGGTATGTATTTCAGGTCAGTGTAGCAATTGTGTTCATCCTATTTTTTTTTAGAAGGAAAGCTGAAAAAGTGCCAAACAAATAATTTGACTTACAGTTTTGTTTTTGTTTTTACAAAATACCGGAAGCAAAACATCTTGCATTAAGATTGTGTGATTTAAAGTCATTTAACATTTAAATGATCTAGGTTAAATAATTTATAATGTTTATTATGATTATTATTATTATTATTATTATAGCAATTTTTTGATGACCTCAAAAATTAGGTCAGAAGCTCATTGAAAGGTTTCGGGTAGATAAGATGTGATGCTATAAAACACAAATAAATAAATATTAGCCAAATAATTATGCATCTTTATTTTCTAAAAGTTTCTTCCCACCTGAATGCCATCCTAGCTATACTTTTTGAGACTGAGAAGGATGTTTAAAATGGAACTTTCAGACGAGAAACAAGCTGTTACCTTTACTCCCATTAGACTGGAACCAGGATGCACTGTACGTAGTTAGTTTATTAACCCTCCAAATAACATTGTTTCCTTAACAAATGATATATCAGTGTTAACCAAACTTTACGCCGTCACGTCGTATACCCCTTTTGGGACCATGGTTTAATCAATATATTCCTTCCAGTTCTTGAAAATAAAAATAAAACTAATAATTGTTATATTGTAAGGTATAACAAGTCGTTCCAAAACTTTATTGAGACCTTAAAGGTAAGCTAAACTAAGTAAGCCATGACAGAGGAAAAGAAAGGATTATAAGAGTCCATTACATTACGTATAGATTTGCGTTTGTTTATCAAACCTAGTATCGTCAAAATATATTTTATGAATGATATCACTCATTTGTCACCGGGTCCTTTGCCCTCGTTCTCGTGACCCAAGGGGCTACACGTACCACAGTTTGGGAAGCGCTGCTCTAGACCAGGGTTTTTGGTTATTCCCGACTCACGACTTTGTAAAAGGTTACAGAGAAATGTGTAATGCAAGCTATATTATAGGTGCTCTAACGTTGGAGTGTAGGTAACTGAAAGCTAGCAAAAGTTACTAAATCTACTCTAATTTCCCCATTTGCCAAACCACATGATCTGCAAAACAATTTGATGAGTTCTGTCATTTTTAATAGTCTATATTTTCACAATAAACAATATTTTGTTTTCAACTACATCGTTTTCTTTTAAGCGGTTTTACATTATTGAAACATTAAGTTATTAAAATAACCATTTGGATGTTTCTTTTTTGTGGCTCTGTGGTTCACTTATAAATGCCTTTTAAATGAGAGCTTCTAAAAGGCTGCGTTCTATTCACAAATTAAGATGGTGAACCAGATGAAACGAAGTCCGTTGATGACGTCACACAAATTGAGTTCGGTCGTGTCTATGCCCATGTGTTTACAAAATAAAAATGTTTTATTTCTAAACCAATATTATGTGTGGGTTTTTTCTATAAGCTGTAAAAACTAAAAACACATTTATACATTTTGGTGGCAAGATTAATAAAATACGAGTGTGAGTATAATTATGTTTAATTTTTTTATTTCTACCTGATTCGGTGACCGCATGGTCTAAGGCGTCACTCTATCATTACACTATACTGCCGATGACAGGGAGATTGGGTTTCAATTCCAGTCGGGTGTTTATCCTAAATGGTTTACCATTTTATCTCTACGCAAATGCGGCTATGCTTCCTCTAAAATTCAACCTTACTCATCCTTCGCTAATTATCGTAATTAGTACATAATGCGTATAGCCTGCAAAGGTAGTAAAACGTGGTAATAAAGTATTATTTCATACGCATCATGTTGCCACAGTCGTGAAACAAAAGTATAATAATTTTATTAATGTGTTTTGTTTTATTCTTTCACTGAGTTACTAAATGGCCAATTATTCGGTAATCCTTAGATAAGTATTATTATAATCGTTTGATAACACTTTTTATTGATAATATATTACTACAAAGACAATAATAATTATTCCCACAAAGGTTAACATTAGTGACTGTCAACCAATGTTTTCAATACAAATATTCTGCTAGCTGTCAGATACCCCCACTCCTGTGCGGAATGGTCTTTAATTTTATGCAAATTTTCACCTTTTTTTGACATTTCAAAAGGTAATGGCGTATCCATCCACAGCACAATTATTGTTGGTGATTTTAACAGGTAAAGTAAAATCGCATCGCTTGTTTAAAAGCCAAGACGAAGTATACTTAGCAGTTGTATTAAAAGAGGCATACCAATATTACCTTGACCCTTCCGACTTTGTTCAAGGTCACAAACCGAGTGATGAGTATTGTTATGGTTGTGAAATAAAATAAACTATCAGAACGTGTCCTGACGACTAGTTCCCTGTAAGATTGTGATTGGTCCCCACACCTCATGAAGGAGGCGTATATTTGGCCGGCATGGGGCTTGTTGGCAGTGCCGGATTTAAGTATTATTATTAACACCGCGTCTTACTACCCGTTCGGGTTATACGCACTTACGCTAATGTGTAATGGTAGGGTGATTGTGAAAATCTTTGCCGGGACCGAGGATTGAACCCCGGCCGCCAGCATAGAAGTCTGACACCTTACCCCTAGACCGCCTGGTCACCTTCTCCGGATTTAAGAAGGGGAAGATTGCCCCGGGGTCTCCACAAACATAGGGCCCCCCCACAATAAAGAAAACATTAACTCTAATTCTCTATTGTAGATGCCTTCTTGTTTTGTGCCTACAATAATGTTTTTCTTGCATGAAATAATTAGGTAACAAATTTATGGATGTAGTGTTTAAATAAAATAGAAAGATCCCGCCGGCACTTTAAAGATTTACCGGGGAAGTCCCAGTTGATTATCCAGTAACAAAACAGTTGCTTGGTTTTTACCTTTTCTCAGACACAGAGGAACACAAGGGTTGCCCTGGTGATCCTAAGGACAGTTTTCCAGTCGTATAAACAAAAGTTAGTGGAGTAAATATGAACTCTGAGGGGTTCCCTACACCATAAGACCCACCACCTTGGAAACAAGAGAGGTGGATTGTGGTTGATGGGCCCTCAGAGTCAAGATGGAGAAAGGCGGCTGCCCTGCAGCCCTCTGGTACCATCGGGGTGACGGAGTTCCCCGGCAGGAATGGGAATAGAATAGTTGAGTTAGATTAGTTTAGCTTAGTTTAGTAGTTAAAATAGCTAAATTAGGGACGGGGGGAACTAGGTAGGGGGTATATTAGGAAATTCAACCTCTGCTGGGCTCTTGGCGGACTCGGGAGTGAAATCCCGGGCACTATAAAGGGCCCATTGGGGGACGGTACCAGGGGCGTAATATACCTAGGGCGGACCAAATGAAACTAGGGGTAGTTGAATTTCAATTAAATTAATAGCCAAAATCGGTGTTGTAATGTTTAAAAGGAAATTCATATTATAATTGTATAAGTAAGTCCAAATTATGTGGAAAAACGGCCCGGATTTAAAATTTGTAGGATACCGGGTTTGTAAACACTGAATAAATCAAAAATATATAATTTATATGGGTTTATAGGGGGGGTGGGGGGAGGGGGCGCAGTGTATGCAGACCTGGGGCCCTCACGTATATAAATCCGGCACTGCTTATTGGCGTCGTGACTAGAACTTTCAATCTTTACCTTTCAACAATAAATTCCCGCTACTTGACTGATACACCCTTTTAACGTTATGAATGCTGTTGCATTCAATTTCATACTTATCTTTTTCATTCCTAAATGCTAAACAAACCAACCCTTGATGATTATTGTGGCCTTTCAACTGTCGTAAATGCCTAAGTTACCGTGAACGGAATATGGAAAACAAATTATTGTGATATTCTGGTGTCAGTACAATGACACTTAAGAGCCCGTTTCACCCAACTGATATTCAGGTAGATAATACAGCTAGAACCACCCGTCATAATGTAGTGAGGTTGTCTGTATTCTACTTTAAAAACAGAGGAATTGAGAGCAGTGAAACGGTTTTGATATATTTTAAAAAATACATTAAAAATTAGAGAAATAATTATTTAAAATACCCGCTTCGGTTGCCGTATAGTCTAAGGCGTAACTCTCGTATTAGACTAGTCTGCTGATGACGAGGAGGTTAGGGTTAAAATCCCGGTCATCTGTAATAAGTATATTTTGATAAATGGTTTTTCTAACCCCCCTCCTTGAAAATACGGGTACATTTAATCTAAAGTGATCCTTCCTTATTCCTAGCACACTAGGGTAATTAGTACATAGACATATAAAGCTAACGGTTAGTAGTCGGTAATAAATCACTGGTTGGGGACCACTGCTTCTACTAACCTTGTATGTTACTAACACCCTCTTTACTAACAGATGTCCCATACCAGGATGTGATGGGTCCGGCCATGCGACGGGGAAGTTCTTGTCTCATAGAAGGTAGGTTGGTTCACCTCTGTGCACAGCCATCATGTCACTGTTTAGTTTACATCGTACTCTAGTACAGATTATTACACTCCTGGGCCTAGAACTTATAATTAAATTCAGCACACATACTATATTATTGTAACTTATTTAATAGGTCTTAATTTTCACAGGAAGAGAACTTATCTTACGGCTAGAGGTTGATTTTAATTTCTTGTGGGTTGACCTTATTGCATGGAGGTAAATGTTGGCCTGTAATGGTTCGAAAGCTTACCTCAGTATAAGCTACAAGGTATTGGATTCGAGTCTCAGCTTGGTTGAAAAATGTATCAGCGGTGAAATTGAAAGTTAAATTTCACAGCGAAGAACAGGGTACGGATTTGTATGACATGGTTACCAGATAAGATAGTGCCGGCTTCAAATGAACTTTGTACACTCTTTACTTTTGTAGTAGGGAAATCCCCATTCCTGCTTAAGCTCTGCAACTAAGCTGGCTAGATTATTGTTGAAGGGGGTAGCTATTGCTTCTGAAGCAGGTATTTTTTTAAATCAATTTTCATGTCAAGAGTGTATTAATTGATAAGGTTTTTAATCGCATACGGATATATACTTGTTTCGATTTGTAAAGGGTTTACTTGATCTATTCATGTGCATTCTTTACGAGTTTTGGTTTAATTCTATGTAATTTTTTGTTGTAAATTTGAGGCCATATTTTGTAACATTTTGGGTGTAATTATAATGGTCATTCTTAAGGTCATCCAAATCCGGACCCTTAAGGGGATCTAGTTTGTATCCACAGCACATGTCTGCCCATTGTTGACATGTCTGCTTACTTCCTACATATCTGCCCACTGCCCACATATCTGCCCACTGCCCACATGTCTGCCCACTATCCACATGTATGCCTACTTCCTACATGCCTGCCTACTTCCTACATATCTGCCCACTGCCCACATGTCTACCCACTGTCTACATGTCTGCCCACTGTCCACATGTCTGCCCACTGTCCACATGTATGCCTACTTCCTACATGTCTGCCCACTGTCCACTTGTCTGTCCACTACCCACATGTCTGCCCACTGTCCACGTGTCTGCCCACTGTCCACATATCTGCCCACTGTCCGCATGTCTGCCCACTGTCCACATGTCTGCCCACTGTCCACGTGTCTGTCCCCCTAACCGTGTGTGGTTCTCCCCTCGCGCAGCGCCTCGGGCTGTCCCATCGCCAACCGCAACAAACTGCGGGTGCTGGAGAACGGCGGCACCGTGGAGCAGCACAAGGCGGCGGTGGCGGCGGCGACGGCCATGAAGTTTGAGGGCGTCAACTGTCCGACACCAGGCTGCGACGGTACGGGTCACATCAACGGATCGTTCCTCACGCACCGTTCCCTCTCCGGGTGTCCCATGGCCGGGCAGACTACCCTCAAGAAGAACAAATACCCCCACGATGACATGAGCAATATGTACCCTAAACCTCCCACCGGTAAGTCCAACCACAAGCTTCAGATAGAGAGAGGGTGCAGGGGTGTGTACCTCGTGTGATAGCGGTGTCGAATGAGCGTTCACATTTCAACAGAATAACAAAATAACGGCAGAACAGATAAAGCTCAACCAAAAACACTTCTGATTTGTCGGGGAGTCAACAGTCGAGATACATGTGTGGCGCTACTTATTTGTTTGTTACCCGTTTTGTCTTTACACATATGTACTCTTCATTTACCCTGAATGGATATACCCTCATTTTGGTAGGAAGCTCCTTCTGGAAGCCTTATTTTGTAACAGAATCCTACTGTATAGTAGTACTTTGGTAGGATAAAAGGCCTTTTAGGTAGTAGAAGGCCTTATGTCGCAACAGAATCCTACTGTATACTATTATTCTGGTAGTACAAAAGAGCTTCAGTTAGTAGAAAGCCTGTTCTGAAAGGCCTTATTTCATAACATAATCATACTGTATTGTAAAATAAAACGATAAAAGACCTTCCAGAGTGGGCATTCCACTCCAATAAGGCACTTTATCCTATCAAATACTAGTATACAGTGGATTCTGGTATGAAATGAACCCTTCCAGAATGGGCCTCCTACCAAAATCAGGGTATATCTTACCTTGCACGTTTCCACTAAGGTTCAGCTAAGAATATAGGACCATAGTGAAGTACATCAAGGGAAGACTGCTACATTTCAAAGTAAACTGAGTGTACTAATTAATCTAATGTGTTACGGATGAGGATGGTTGAATTTGGAGGTGGCGTACCTGAATTTGTGTGTCCCATTTTAGGAAAAAATACTACTCTAGAAACACTTGACAAGAATTTTAACCCTGGTCTCCTCGTCATTTGGGCGTAGGGAAGGGCTTTACTTACTCTTTGTAAGGAATAGGTATTTAACTTGACCTTGAGTGTGTTCCCTTATATATATAGCATTGAGGAGTTTTTTAAGAAGGGGATGGAAGTTACATATTTTTAGTTTTTATAGCAAAAATCTTTTTTGTTCAAAATGTATGAAGCATTACTTTACTAAATACGCTTAGTTTCATTTTCCACACATTTCAATATTAACAGTTCTTTAATATTGTCAGAGGCATTTTGGTATTTGAACAATATATTTTTCAGTTATTTTAAAGATGCCATTATGCCCATGAGAGATATTCAAGAACTGTTGAGATTACGATGTAGTAAACTAAACTAAACTTATCTAGTGAAGCAATATTTTATTTATTTTAGTTAAAAAGGTTTTATAATATAAAATCTGTAAAAAAATATGGGCATCAACTAGCATTCCTTCCTACTCCACCTTAATATTAATACAAATACAAATAGAATGAGTTTAATTAGTTGAGTCAATTGGCTATACATTCTAATCATCGGGCTTATTCCTGATATTACATTGGTACACACATACACCCATGGATAGGGGGACGAGGGAGAAATAGGCTTAACCCCTCTTCCCTCATTTCCCCCCTCTAAGATCGTAAATAGTTTTTAATAAGAGCCTAAAATATATTAGGTACGACTATAAAACATAACATGGAAGATGGGTCGAATACGTAGGCTCTCCTAAACTTCCCAAATGGAAAAAAATTAAGTAAAAATAGATTTCATACATTATACATTATATGACACCCCCCCCC
>CABFOV010000337.1:141090-186967 GCA_902141375.1 Timema poppense
ATTTTTTGACCCCCCCCCCCCCCCCCCCACATACCCTCACCCTAATATAAACTTCCGGTCACGCCACCATAATACTGTATACTTCTCGACAAAATAAATAAAATCTATTTAAAAGCGCTTGTTGTAATTACTAGTGTGGCCTTGAACAAATCACTGATAGTTAAGGTTATCTCAGTTGATTTTGAGTTTTTGGTAATCTGACGTCGATGAATCTGGCTACGATATTGACCAATTCAGGAGGTCCTTGGTGCTATCACACTTGGTACGAGTTCCCATCCTGGGTTCTGTTTTCTTCCTTCCTGTCATTGGTGCATGCCCTCTGCATTGTGCTTATCCTCGCGATGTTGCTCATGTCACCCTCCCAACCCCGTACAGCTTTTATTCTACCCAGTAAAAAACACAAAACTGTAAGACTTAAAAAAAATAACATTCCCTGTAGTTTTAATGAATCAATTTCAAAAGTGAGACATTATTTTCTGCTATCACTGTCTCCCTCACATATATTTTTCCTCCCTCCTTCCTTAGAAACAATAAATGGGGAAAACAAACCAAAGGGTGTCTAGGAAAGTTTCCATAAAGAAAGCACGTTTCTGAAGAAAACTTTGAAATATTCTAATATCCTATTTTAATAGGAAAAACCTAAGCCAATTCAATTAATGTAAGCACACAGGTTGCAAATTATTGTATTTATGGCATCAGAGCATGCAATAAACGATTGTAATAAAAGTTTTAGTTATAATCTTTTATTGTATACTTGGCAGTATAACAGCCCTTACGCGTCGCAGATGGTTGAAATATCTGATACCTTGTGATAATAATTGATCGATCAGATGTAGCTGACGATTTTCACACGTCTATCACAGACTCTGCTCTAAAATATAAGTGAAAAATCACCCTGAAAATTTTCAATCGATGAAATGTGGGGATCCCCCCTTCACAGTAATAGATTAACTGCCGAGGGTAAAAAAAAAAGTGTTAATTTCATATAAGGCCCTTTCAACGAAATTTGTACTTTAGTTTCATTATAAAATAAATGCTACCAACATTTGTTTTAAATATCTCTCTTTGACATTATCTAGTAAAACAGAACGTCGTCGTTGATGTGATTAAAACCAGTCTTTGTCAAACACATGCTTCCCTTATGGAGACTTGCCATAGCTACGGTTTGTGGCTTCCATAGTTCTGTTGCTAAGGTCAATACAACATTGGTGGTGAGGTAGAATATCGAGAGGGAGGAAGATGAAATATTCAAAATGTCATCACAGTTATACACTGAAGGTAAATGTAGAGATTTGCCTAATCCTTAGGAAATTCTGTTAGCAAAATTAACTGCTTTAATCTCTCAGTTATTTGGGGTACTTTGCTCTGCCATGGCATATATCTTTAGTTGACATACTTACTAGTGTTTATTTTATCTCATCTGTGAACCAATTAATTTAATTAGGTATCTAATCATGTTACTAAAATTTAAATCTCTAAGAACTTTTAAAAAAAAACTAAACAGCCATTGTATGTGTACTCTTTTACAATTAAAGGTCTTATCTTGACTGATTACACCTTGGCCCTGTCTTATAAGCTACACTATAGTGCAACCATACAAGGTGGCAGTATTACCTTGACTTATAACACTATGATTCTATCTTATAAGCTACACCATAGTGGAACCAAGCACGATAAGCTTGCTGATTTACAGGGCAAACAGAGTGTAGGCATACGTCATTTCAAGTGGTCAATCCTACACATCTAGAGTTAATCCCTTATTTTTTGTTCATAATATAAAATTATATTTAGTTGTTATAGAATTGCTTGTGGAATGTAATCTATATGTTAGATCAAGTATAGCTTAGGTAAGATAAACCAAGGAATGCTGACTGTACCAATTATATGCATGATTTATCATAGTGCTTTATTTCCTCTTTGATAACATTCTATTATACATATATCCATAAGTAACTAACAGTTGAATTTTAATTTTTTAATTATTATTTTTTAAAAGCCTTAGTGTTTTTTTCTAAATATCTCTCAGGCTAGACGACAAACAGGCCATGGATAGAATTTAAATTACTTCTAAAAATATTGTTTGATTTTATTGCAACAATTAAATAGGTACATATTTTTTCAATACAATTTTGAAATATTCTACTATACTTTCCATATTTTCCTAATTGAATAATAATTACTATTCAAGATGTTTCAAATGGTATTTTAACCTAGTTCACTTATTTTACTGTCCACTTATAGGAGCTATACAGATCCGTGATGGACTAAACTGATAAGCTCATGTCTGTACAAATAAAACTAGCATTGAATTAATGTTTTTAAAAAGCTTTTATTAAAATTTCATAACACAAACAATATTAAAACACATTTGAAAAGTATTCTAAACTTTCTCATTGCATTTCCAGATGACTGTTGTACACATTTAATACATCTTAATATCAACCAAGATGTTTCTCCGACCCAATAATCTTATAAATCATCAAATTCATTCATGTACTGATTACAGCCTATGGCCAGGTCAACTTCTTAAAATGCCTCCATCTTTATCTGTTCCTCCACCACTCTTAACCATTATTGGTTTCCGTTGCTCTCCTCTCGCTCACACACTCTTTGCTATCTGCTCCTTCCATTTCGTTCTTGGTTTCCTTTGTGGTATTTTCCCAACTAACTTCATCTTCATAATACTCCTTAGGATTTTTTGCCTTTTCCATCTTTATTATATGTCAATGCCATCTCACCCTTGCTTCCTCTATTATCTCATTTACTCATTACATCCTCGATACATAAACATACCATTTCTTCCTTTACTATCTCGTGTAATCTAACATCATCGTTGAGTGACCATATCATCTCACCATTTCTTCCTCTACTATCTCGTGTAATCTAACATCCTCGTTGCATGACCATATCATCTCACCCTTGCTTTCTCTACTATCTCGTGTAATCTAACATCCTCGTTGAGTGACCATATCATCTCACCCTTGCTTTCTCTACTATCTCGTGTAATCTAACATCCTCGTTGAGTGACCATATCATCTCACCCTTGCTTTCTCTACTATCTCGTGTAATCTAACATCCTCGTTGAGTGACCATATCATCTCACCCTTGCTTTCTCTACTATCTCGTGTAATCTAACATCCTCGTTGAGTGACCATATCATCTCACCCTTGCTTTCTCTACTATCTCGTGTAATCTAACATCCTCGTTGAGTGACCATATCATCTCACCCTTGCTTTCTCTACTATCTCGTGTAATCTAACATCCTCGTTGAGTGACCATATCATCTCACCCTTGCTTTCTCTACTATCTCGTGTAATCTAACATCCTCGTTGAGTGACCATATCATCTCACCCTTGCTTTCTCTACTATCTCGTGTAATCTAACATCCTCGTTGAGTGACCATATCATCTCACCCTTGCTTTCTCTACTATCTCGTGTAATCTAACATCCTCGTTGAGTGACCATATCATCTCACCCTTGCTTTCTCTACTATCTCGTGTAATCTAACATCCTCGTTGAGTGACCATATCATCTCACCCTTGCTTTCTCTACTATCTCGTGTAATCTAACATCCTCGTTGAGTGACCATATCATCTCACCCTTGCTTTCTCTACTATCTCGTGTAATCTAACATCCTCGTTGAGTGACCATATCATCTCACCCTTGCTTTCTCTACTATCTCGTGTAATCTAACATCCTCGTTGAGTGACCATATCATCTCACCCTTGCTTTCTCTACTATCTCGTGTAATCTAACATCCTCGTTGAGTGACCATATCATCTCACCCTTGCTTTCTCTACTATCTCGTGTAATCTAACATCCTCGTTGAGTGACCATATCATCTCACCCTTGCTTTCTCTACTATCTCGTGTAATCTAACATCCTCGTTGAGTGACCATATCATCTCATCCTTGCTTCCTCTACTATATCATATTCTCCCTATACTCCAACTCATTCCATAACACCCTCGTTCTTAGTTCTTAACACAATGTTTTTCCTTGTGATAACCAGCATGCACCTCAAAACTTCAAACACATGACCTCCACTCTTCTGGCATCGCTTTAGTCAAATGTCCTTGTTTCTGCTGTAAATGTGACTATGAGTACATAGTACGCCCTGAACAACACTTCCTTACACTTCAAGGGCACTTCATTTCTCCATAGCAGGTCTATTACACACTTATAGAACAACTCTCCCTACTGTCCTCTTTTCATTAAATCCTCTCTACTTCCACCTTTCGCCTCAATCACGCTTACAAGATATTTACATTCTGTACTTTTCACAGCTCTACCACATCCAACTTAGGCCTTATATTCTACCTTGTCATCACCATCACTTCACTTTTACCATGGTATATTTCATTCCACACTCTTTCGTTTCCCCAGTCCATCCTTGTTGTTGTTTCTGCACTTCCTCAAAACCTAAATCTTTTAATCAGTTCAAAACAAATTTAAAAAAATTCCAAATGTAGGTTTTTATTAAACACTGTAATTTTTATTTGATTTCCACCTAGTGTCTTGTTTCTGTGTTGGTTTTGATCTGTTTATTTATCTCAGGCCTATGAATCCATAAAGTTAGTTTGAAATAGTAATTTATGTTGGTTTTTTTTGTTATAATGTTTGTTCTCTTTACTAGGAATTTTCTTCGTCTTTTTGCTAAATTATTTTATTTTTATTTTTGTTATAAATAGCCCCTTTCCTGACCTTGAGCTTTGGGGAGACCATTTACTTTTGAAGGTAAGGAAAAAAATAAGTTCCTTGTTTCGCGATTGTTATTTTTTTGTTTGGTTTGCATGTTTTTTTTTTCTTTTTTTCTTATTTTTTTTCAAAACTCTTTAATCTGTATTGTTCAAACACAACAATGTGTTATCAAACCATTGTTAATAATAAGTAGTGCAAATATGAAATATCAGGGACAAGAAATGTTCGTTATTAATGGTCAAAACTGTTTGATGTTTAATCTATAAAGCTAACGAATGAAAATATATATTAATTTGTAACAGTGGCGTGTCATGGGGTGTTGACAGGGCAGGCATAGTTATTTTAAGATGGGAGAAAAGGGTAAAAAATATTTCTGGCCATTTTATACACATACAAATTTCAATAGTTCTTGGATATTTATAATGGGTAATGTGTAATTTGACAAAAACCTTTTCTGATCAAATACCGCGATACTCATGACAAATGAAGGTGCAAGGGAAAAGCGGGTAAATTCACAATACACACATTTTTCAGAACAACTTTTACATCTCAAACACCATAAGGACACCAGCAAATACATCTTTTAATCAATTTAAATATTATAGAGACCTCTTCTAACCATAATCTAAAGTTTATTAGAAAGGTCTCATGATTTTCTAAAAGATGGTAGCACTAACTCACTTTAAATAAAATTGTAGTTCCTCCCCCTCCCCCGCTTTCCCTCTATATACTTAAAAAAAATTCAAGAACTGTTAAGATAGCTAGGTGTAAAAATTAAATTAAACTTATCTACTGAAGCAATATTTTATTTATTTTGGCCAGAAAATGTTTTTTTTTTCATAGAAAGTGCAATTGTACATGTGATATGTTTATCATTCAATGGTCAGGTATCAACATTCCCATGTGAGTTATGTAGTGGAGAACCCATGTATAATTATGGTCAAATGGTAACATAGTGGGAGAGAACATATTATCACAGGTAGAGTTATAACAAGCATTGCTTACCCTGGAAACACTACACGACATGGCACTGATATATAATTTTTTTTTTTGTGGCTAAAGGAGTGTCTACTGCGTTCTAGCTTGGACTCTACTAATCAACCAATTGCTTAACTCCACATATTAATGCGCCTACAAAGTAACAACTAGGTGTTGTATGGTAACGTCTCTAATCAGAAAATAATAGATAAATTAGTTGTTTTAACAACTGCTACATAATATTAGTTATATTGTCAGGTATACAAAAGTGGTAAGTTCTACTATAATACAATCAATGTTGAATCAGTACATGAAAGAAGATCAAAAACAGTTTCTAGCTGTCCTGTAAAGCCCAATGGTTGACAAATCAAATTGATATACACAAACCATCTTACCACAAACCATCTCAACCCAAACCATCTTACCCCAAACCATCTTACCCCAAACCATCTTGCCCCAAACCATCCTACCCCAAACTATCTTACCCCAAACCATCTTGCCCCAAACCATCTTGCCACAAACCATCTTGCCACAAACCATCTTGCCACAAACCATCTTGCCCCATGTGAAAACGCTCCACTACACGTCACTGAGAAGCCAAACCTTCTATATGTAGTAGAACCAACGAAATTGATGTTAGTGTGTCAAAGTATCCATGGATATTCCCAGAGAACCTATCTATCTAATAAAGTTATCTAAAGAAGATTGTCTCCAATTTAATAATATCATCGTGTTTCGATCCCGGTCGGATGTGGTAAGAGTGAGTTTTCCTAAAATGGTTTTCCACTTCCCTTTCACGCAAACGAGAGTACACTTCTTCTAAATTATAACTAATAGTATCTAACACATTGGTGTAATTAGTAGGCCTATATATGCGTATAACTCGAATGGGTGTGCTAAAAAAAACCTTAGTAGGTGAATTTATAGAAACTATATAGATAGAGTTTCTGATGTCATATAAAAGTGGTTGCGGTATCTAAAGAGAGGTCTTGAGCTATAGATTTGCACAAAAAACCACAAAACGTCTGAACCAACGACGGGCTTGAACAAACAATAAAGTTGACTTAGGCCATTTCTCGCCTAAGTTGAACGACCAGTATTTAAAATTAATACGCTAAAAACTGAGACTTTTTCTATAATCTTTTATGAATCACATTACTGTAATAACCAGAACATCAAAATATTTATAATTGTCACATTCTCGTGTAGTAGGCTCCCAAAACAATCGGTTGCTAGTACCTTTTCTTCTTGTAGTCCAAAATATGACGATAATGTCGACTGCAATCTCATTTGATTCACCGCTCTTTAATTTTTTAGCCACAGTAACCAAAAGCTTTGTTCACTGTCGAGCTCATGATTGCATACCAATCATACACTTGGCACTTTTGAAAAATAACCCACTAGGGAATCGAACCAAAATTGATTGTGCTATGTTTTAAAGAGAGCCGGTGCTAGGGTTTCTTGTGCCCCAGGTGTATTCTGTATAATATAAATAAACCGTAACCATTGAGTAACGCGAAATAGAACTAATAATAGATTGGCAAAATACCGGACAAAAAAAGAAATAAATATAATAAAAAAGAGAGAAAGAAATCAAAAATAAGCATTTGCCATCCTTCAATCAATGAGTGCAACAATATAATTCCTTTTCTCCAAATATTTTCGGAAGCTTTAGTTAAAATATCAAAGTGATTCGCCAACAAAATGACCTCGAACATATATTTTTAAACATCATCATTAGATTATTAATCTTGAGATTGATTTGCTACAACTCTCCACTTTTACCCATCCTGGACCAATATTTGTTTACATCTTTGTAACTCGTTCTGCTAACATCGTCCGCTATCTGATCCATTTACTCCAAACTTGGTCTTCCTCTTGAATTCCTCCCTTCCACATCTTCGTCAAACAATCGTAGTGTCTCGGTATATGGCCTATTATGTTAGCTCTTCTTTGTCGTGTGTCGTTCCAAAGTTTTCTTTCTTCATTTTTTTTTATTAGCACTTCTCTGTTTGACACCATCTGCATCAATGGTCCACGTTTCACATCCGTAAAGCCCCAACGCTTAAAAAGTCTTTAGGAAAGTTTTGGTATTGACGCAAATATCTAGATGTCATTTCTTTATTTAGAGACAAATATTAGCGTATTTAATTTAAATAGTTTTAAACGCTTAAAAAAATACATTTTGTTATAAAGCACCTTTAGGACGTTTGTGAACACCAAGGTTTGGCTAATATCTCCAATAAGTATTGCCCTGCTCGTCGAAGGTTGAGAACAGGACAAGTAGGTACAAACCCCACATGACTCAACCTGTTCCAGAGGAACCTGAGCGACCAACAGCTTGTGATGTGTTGCAGGTATGGAGGGCCCCATGGTGGGTCCAGGTGGAGAGGACTTGGTCACCTTGGAGGCTGAGATCACGGAGCTGCAGAGAGAAAACGCCAGAGTTGAGTCGCAGATGTTGAGACTCCGCACAGACATCACCGCCATGGAGGCCCACCTCAGGCAGGGGGATAAGGTAGGCCCATCTCAGACAGGGGGATAAGGTAGGCACCCTTCAGGCAAGGAGATAAGGTAGGCCCACCTCAGGCAGAGAGATAACATTGCATTCTTATGTTGGGAGTCAGGATGGGATCAACATGAAGAACAAAGTGTACATCAAATTTAGGAGGCACGGATACAAAAACACATGGCTGCAACTAGGAACTTTCGGAAGTCATAGGACGGCCACCTAGCTTATTATTATTAAACACTTTGTTTGAAGTTTGGAACGCACTGTTCTTATTTAGCAGAACGCACACGGTAAAAGTTCGACATGAGTGTTACATGACGCCAACCAACACTGGCACAAAGAAGGGCTTTAATGAATGTATTCGTGTGCCACACTAATGTGCACTCATACTGTTGGTTATGAGGTTAGGCCTAAACAAGCATGATATTTTAAACATGTTTTGACAATTATGACATTCTTGGTCTTGAAACAATGGCTTCTATACTGTGAGCATGCAAACAGCTGGTTCATGGCACGGAGTTGTGTCCGGTACTTCATCAGAGGATTAAGGCTCACTTATATTTTATTCATTCCTTTGTATTTCCCTATATATTTCATTCATCCCGACCTGGAATTTGCATGCTCACAGTATAGAAGCCATTGTTTCAAGACTAAGAATGTCATCATAAGCTAGGTGGCCGTCCTAAGACTTCCGAAAGTTCCTAGTTGCAGCCATGTGTTTCTGTATCCGTGCCTCCTAAATTTGATTTATACTCCATTCACGGTAGGAACTACTCTCTGAAAGGTATTTTTTCCTACCAATATCCTACTATATAATAGATTTCTGGTAGGGGAAAAGGTCTTTCAGAAAACAATTCCTATGGTGAATGGGCTTTACATTCTGTTCTTTATGCTGGTCCCTTTTTGGCTCCCAACACTAAGTTAGTTATATATACTTTAATGATCAACAATTACCACCCTTTAATATGTTTCTTCTATTTATTTATTTTACAACACATTTTTTTAAACAAAAAAATTATATGCATAAGTTTAAAAATTTTGAGTCAGAGTGAATAAGCATTTGGTAACTATTTATAAAATGTCGAGCCTTCCTAAGGACCTTTGTTTAAAATCATTTTGTTTGTTCTCATTTAGCATAAGTATTATACCATGGTACAATTAAACCCAAAGGCTATTTTTTTGTTTTATTATCTCCCTATATCTATTCTTATACTCAAATCTATATTCTAGTTATTATATTCTGGGCAGGCTATGTTGTAATCTTTGCAAGCACTCCAAATATAAATTAATTCACCTATGTACTCAATAAATAAGCTATTATGGTTGTTAAGTATGGTTATATCCGCAACTAAATATAGTATTCTCTAAATGAGTGAAGAACAATCCTGAGCATGGCACGGCTCTTGGATATCTAATTGGAAAGAGCATTGTCGTACTAAGCCAAAGGTTTGATTCCCGTGTCCAGGAGTAATTTGTCTATCTAAAGAAGGTAAATTCATTTAGTTATTTTAAATTTAACAAACAGACGCAGAAAAAGGCTGTAAACGGTCATTGATGATGATGATGATTTCATATGTATGAATATGACAAACCTGCGTGCTTATTCCTTGTTTAATGACTTTTGTTTCCAACAGAATGATAACGCACTAAGTGTAATCCACTGGCTAAACAACTTCCAACAGCCGGTGTATTTTTCTCCTGGGAAAGATGAATACTTAATGAAGAATGCAATGCAGCTAGCAACCTATCATAATGAATGTAGCACATACTAATTGGCTCTTGGACGTTCCACGAAACAAAAGGTGATTCTATCACTTGTTATTTATTCCAAGATAAGAGTGGAATTTGGGATTTATATACCCTATTGGATCCATTTATAATATAAAACCAATGATTACTCAATTATATGAAGGTGGGATAGTATTGAACACAAGTTAATGTTCATATTTTTTAGTTTTTAAAGCATGTTTTTTTTTGGTCAAAATAAATCAAATATTGCATGAATACATATGTTTAGTTTAATTTTCTACACATAGTAATACCAACACTTCTTGAATAATTGCTGTGGGTATCTTAAAATTTAATGAGAATTTTTTTTAAAAAAATAAGAGAAAATTAACATAAAATTTCAATATACCTGTAACAAATATTCAAGAACTTTTGTTATTATGTTTTGTAGAATATTAAGTTAAACATATTTACTAAAGCTCTATTTGGGTAAAAAAGAAATGTTATAAAAACGGCAAAAATACTGGCCTTATCTTGTGTTACTTTCCTAGCTTAATATGTTAAATATACATTTTAAAATAGGTAGAGAATTAAATTACTAATTTGATATGTAACTAGCAATCCTTTTAAATAATTTGATTATGTTTTTAACTTATTTCTATTTTTAGCAGAAATAATAAAATCGTGAATTATCACAAAACAAGTATAGGTGTCTTATTTAACTTTATTTAATTGATGTACACTAAGTCTTTTCAGAGCTTTAGCATGTTTAGTGTTGACAAAACAGAAATTATGCTTGATTAATATTAATTTATTTAGTAGTTAAAACCTCTAAAGTCATAAATTATAAGGTTGTTTCTAATTGATGATAAGTTTAACTAAACAATCTTATATTACTTATAACTAACTCTCTGGCTTTAAGAAACTCAAAAGTTCATGGCTTCCAATACATAATCTCACCCATTCAACCCTTATCCTGAGACACCTCCATCCAATCCCTAACTTGAAATACAAACTCCTTCAATTACATGTTAACATTATCCTCCCATCAATGTCTTGGTCAACCAAGGGGTCTTGTATCTTCAGGTTTCCCAACTAAAAAGTTGTGTGCACTCCTGTCATTGCTTATACCTGCCCCATGACGGCCCTACCTCATCCTGCGTGCCTTGACTATCATAAATATGTTTGGGGATGAATACAAACTACAAAGTTCTTTGTGAGGTAACTTTCTTCATTCTCCTGTTTGTTCAACCCATTTAGACCTAAATATCTTTGTCAGCATTTTGTTCTTATAAACTATCAATTCATTCAATTGGTACAGGGTGATAGACTACGCTTCACATTCGTGAAGAACGGTTAGGATTATAATTTGTATATTCTCAGGTCAATATTTATAGACAGAAGACAAGACAACAATATACAAGCTGAATAATAGCTAGTATTGTCTGCATGAATTCTGTATTTTACCTCCGCTTGGATTTCACTCCAGTCTCATCATCATCATCATCATCATCAACTGTTTCCAGCCTGTGGCCGGGTCAGTTTAGTAAAATGCCACCAGCTTCCTCTATCCTTCCATCAGTCTTCCGCCTATAATTTATTCCATTCTTCTAATCTCACTTGCACACTTTCTACCAACAATCTCTCCAGACTGGCATTTTACTTTATTTTCTCGAGTATTTTTGTTTGTTTCGGCCACTGGCTTACCAAGACTACACCTGTGTAACGGGGCCGCCGCTTATAGGTCCTCAGGTAGATCTTCTCTTGGTGGTAGGTAACCTTCCCTAACCGAGGCTATGGGTGCTGATGGTGGCTTAGCTCACCATCATCATCACCAACCCTCTCACTCCCAGCCCACCCAGCCAGGAGCCAACTGGCCAGACCCTGTTCCAAGCTTGTTGGTGTTGGCCCTGGCCAGTCTCCTGTCTCTCGTCTGCATCTGACCTAGTTTCCGCTGGGGTTCCACCCAACCTCCCCCTGGTGACTCAGATCACACCACTTGGCGGGGAGGTCAGGATTAAGTAGGAGAAGCTAAGCGCAACCCACTAGGTAGCTCCTTGTATTTCGTGTCGGTACTTCGTTGTTACACTGTATATTAGCCCAGCTCCCAAGTATGTGAATTTGTCACTTTTAAAACATACGTTGTTGTTCTCAATGAATGATCAATTCTTTTGACATAGTCATGCACTTGGTTTTATGTGTTTTTAAACAAAATATCTGCATTATCTACCACCTCGTTACTACCCAGCAAATCTTCATCATCTATGTAAGTCAACAATTATTATTTAACGCAATTTAATGTCAGAGCCCCCGCTTCCCCCAAATGGTATTTTCTATATTCACCTATAAATTGTCAAATACGAGTATATTAAAAAAAATTAAATTAATTTGGTTGACTTTTTTCATCTTGTGGGTTTATTAAGATATAGAATGATCATAAATCTATATTTCATTACTTAAGTAATAAAGCTTCACCTAAGAGAACACAATATTAATAATATTTTATCATACAAAATATAGCGGATTAGCTTCCAAATTATGTAAACCATATTTCTTGACCTGTATATAAATAGTCATGACTAAAAGTGATAAAGCTATTTATCCTTCCTATTAGACTGAGATTTTCATTCAAAATTTCATAAATTCTGATTTCAAAGATTTTCTAATTTTTGAACTACATCAATCCTGGGGAGTAATTTTAAATTTATGCTTATTTTGAAGAAAGAAAAAAAAATTACTATCCTTACCTGCACAATTAAGTTGGCTCAGAAAAACTCATGACCTGAAATCTAATTTTTTATATCTTTTTCATGATTTAAATTACTATAAAAAAAGGCAAGTTCTAATTAATATATTGATAGTAAATTAGAACCTTGTTTACGAATTTAATTTGAATTCTTATTTTTTAATGCATTACCCACATTGGTGGCCATGCAGACTAAACATAAAGCCCACCTAACCTGATTTGGAGATGACAGGAAGGCCAGGGTTCAACTCCCTATCAGGTGTACAGAGGTTGTTTTTTTTATTTTAACTAAATTGTTTTCCCCTCTACCTCCGCACAAATACAGATATATTCCCTCAAAATTCTACATTCTTCCTCCCTACCGAATTATTGTAGTTAAATAAGGGGTAACCCATATGGGTGGTAAAACATGGTGTAATAATAATAATAATAATAATAATAATAATAATTTCAATTATTTCATCATATATAACTAAAAATAATAATTTCATCAGCTTTACCCAAATCTGTTCTCTCTCCAAATTCAGATACAATTTATATTTTGTCAAACACTAAACAGGCTCAAGAGTACAACAATTAATAACTAAGGGGTAGCAAGTGTGTAAATAAATATATCATAATTCATTCAATTTTAATGATTCTATTGGAATAGATAGAAAGGTGTTTTGTGAATCTTCCAAGGGCCATTTAAGGTTTCCTACGCTGAAGTTGGTTTTTCAATTAAGTATTTTTTCTAACCAGGAAGTTAAATGAAATGTTAAAAACTATCCTAATAGTCCTAATTAATAAATCAAAATTCTATAATTTAGTGAGCCAAAGAATAAAATCTAATTTTAATAATAAAAAAATACCCGCCCTGGTGGCCGCATAGTCTAAAGCGTCACTCTCATGTTAGACTAGACTGCCGATGGCGGGAAGATCGAGATTCGAATCCCAGTCGGGTGGTTTTTTCCAAAATGGTTTTCCCACTCTGCCTCCACACAAATATGGGTACACTTCATCTAAATCCAACCTTACTCATCCCTAACCCACTACTGTAAAAAGGGTATAGAGGTGCAACCCAAACGGGTAGTAAGACGTGGTGCTAAAAAATAAAAATAGAGATGCTTAAGTTGTTTTAAAGGTAATCACAAATTTCATATTTATAACTATTTGGATTTGGTTTGGAGTGTTTGTAAAGTATAAACAATAAAATATTAAAATAATGTCATTATGATGTCATTAGATAAGCTATTGTGATTAATTATATTAAATTAATGGTTTTACCAGTTGGTTTAAGATGTAGTCCTTTTAATTGATGATTTTTTTATTAATAATTATGCTAAAAACAAGCTTTTCTAAAAAAAACTTTCTTGTACATAAACTATAATCATGTCTCATTTTGAAAGTTGCTTACAAACACATTTGTATAGGCTTTTATTTGTGGAACATACTATACAAAAATAAACCAGACATAGAGAAACAAAAAACATAGTGTTAAAAGTTCGTGGACCTAAGCCACACATTGTAAATATGTACTGTGCTTCCATGAATTATTATTGTAATTAAATATTATGTTTGCAATAAACATATAACTTTTTGTTATAAAAATGAAAATATACCTTTTTGTAATAAAGCTTATATCCAAATCTTATAAACAAAAGAAAAAGAAAGTTTTTATATTTTTTTAAAATCATAGTACCATGAATGTATTTACTATATTTATTATCTTACATTTTTATCGTTAGAAATATTAATCGATAAAGGAAATAGTCTTAACTTAAAGTTCAGTAAAATATTGTTCAAGTAGCAGTGGTATTTTCAGTTGTAATTGGACATAAGGTTATTTGGCTTAGCGATACATAAAACCAGAACTAAAAAAGCATATGTCTCATTTAAATTTGTTAACTCTCGTAGTGATTTAATTAATTTTCCTATCACAAATAAATACACTTATTGTGTAGAAAAATGACATTAATTTAATGAAATAAGTTTTTCTATCACAAGGTATATGTTAGGTTCAACTCCAAAAGAAAAATATTAGAAATTAACCAAAGTTATATATTTCATTGGTTGTTTTTTATTTGTAGAATAAAAAATTCATGAATACTAAATTGGTTATCATAAACTAGTCTTCAATGTGAAATTAATTTATCTGAATAATGAAATAGTTTTTATTTTCGCTCCCAAAAGCTTTATCAAATGTAGTGCATACTTGTTAAAAACACTTTAAAAAGAATAACCAAGTCCCCCTCTTTTTTTAGAAAAGTGCAAAATAATATTCTGCATTATGTGAGAAAATGTAAAAGATAATCAATAAATGTAACAACTTTTAATTCAATTATAAATTACAATGTTAAACACATGATTACACAAATAAACATATTTGTTTCTCTAAAACTGCCAGTTTATGTAACAGACTATTAGCTTCTATTTGTTTTTAAAATAGGTTTGATAGAATAAACATACTGTATTAATTCTAATGGTGTTATTTAAGCAAAGTGACATAATTAAAATCAATTGAAGAAATTATACTTAAATTTGGTATTTCAAGTACTAAATTTAAGTGTACTTTCCTCAATTGATTGATTTTCTATTTCAAGTACCAAATTTAAGTGTATTTTCCTCAATTATAAAAGGGACTCAAAGTTATTTATACATATTTTATTTGTATAGCTAAATTTTGTGACCATATTGATTAAATTACAAAGATAATTTAACAAAACTACAGCAAAATAAATTGTTAACTGTATTTATGGGGCTTAAGTTGTGCTACCTGAGGTTGACCTATTTCTCCTTCTAATCACCAGACACTAACAAGGTCTAAACCTGATTGCAGGAAAACCAAACAATCAGCCAACGTAACAACAACCTAAACGAATACTACGAGAGTTTAAGGAACAACGTTATCTCCCTGCTAGAACATGTCCGACTGCCCAATGGAGGGGGTCCCCAGGGGGGGCATCAGGAGAAGATCGGTCATGAGAACTTTGACAGCTACCTCAGTAAACTGCAGACCCTCTGCACCCCTGATGGATACTGTAGCGACGAGGCCAACAGGCCACTCTATGAGACAGTGAGGTCTGCCTTGCAAGACTTCACAGTGCTGCCAACACCCATCTGAACCGTCGACTCTAAGTAGATGTGCGTGCGGGTTTATTACATACATGACTTACGTTTCTAAACTAGTTTTCTCGGTCATCTTAGGCACATTTATAGCTGGTAAATAATCTAACAAGAGAGTTATGTCAGTTAAAACCAGTTAAACGATTCGATGATATTGGTATAGAAAGACAAATACCCTAAAAAATATGGTGGGTCAAAATTGAAAAAGCTATAATATGTAAATATAAATTTGTACCCCCCTCTCTTGTTGCTAAACGATAAAAAAAATATTTTCTGAGGCTAAGCGCATCGATTATTATGGTACAAGAAAATTCAGATCATATTTATATATAATATTAGTTGTTTCAGAGTACCACAACACGAAATCGAAAGTGCTGAAGAGTATTTTTGGCTGAATCTCATTGGACTGTTTATATTAGAAATCTTCATCTTTGGAAGTAAGTTTGAACCACTTTGTAAATATTCGCAAAAATCATATTATAGTTTTGTTGTTCCAGGAGGTTTGGTGCTTCAGATTTTGTTTAAGGTGTTGACATGTTTTATGATTATGTTATTTTACTGGCCATGATATTACTAGATTTTCACAATCTCCATGGACTGTTGACAAATTTGTATCTGTGAAAAGTTTGTATATAGTATAGCTATGGATATTAATGTGTTGATATAAGCATTTTTGCAACAGTTTTATTTTGTAATGTCAGACAGATCACTTTCGAGATGATATCAGCACAGAATAAACAGGATCTGTGTTTGCATGTGGATAGGAGTTTAAAAACATGTTGTACATAACGGGCATCACAGAACTCTTTAACTTGAGTCTATTTCTGAGAATTTGACAACATTTGATGTTGATATGTGAACACGGAATCTAAGTATCGAATGTTTTCACCATCAGGGTATTCTTCTTATGATGACAATACAGCACAATAGTTTATGATAACTTGAAACATTGGATTGTTGTAAGCACATTAAACGTACTATAATATACTTGTTTTTTTTTTCTTGGTTTCATTTTACTTTTTAATCGTCTGTTTTAACGTGAATGTTATTCAATAACATATTTCCGTTGATTGTCGGTAACTAATTATATGTGTTTGTTCCTTATTTTAAAAATTAATTTTGTTTTCTTTAATTTGTAAAGTACTAGTGTAAATTTGGGGCGGGACAGGCTTGTTGGTGGGGGGTTAAAATATGCTTTATTCCTTGCCAAATATATCCTGGAAAAGCATTTAATATTAGTAAAAATGTGTTCTAATATACCCTTCAACATGTGGGGGAAAAAACCTGTACTTTTACCAGACTCATTCTATAAAATATCTTAATCCAGGCAGGAGTTTTATCGTAAACCACAAACTATAAATGTTTTTTTTTACTGGCTCATCTTTAGCTCCCTCCCCCAAAACACATACAATCTTAAAATCTCCCTACTCCAACACACATGATTGGAGAATTTAAATATTTATATATATATTTAGGGTTCTTTCTAAACAATTTATCCTTCAGTATCACTGAGGTAAGTGTGCTGGCTATCCCTTCTAATTTGAAACACAAAATTATTTTTACCTAAGTCTTACTATTATTTAAAAATATGCTCAGGTAAGTAAAGTGAAAACATTGTTAGAAATTACTAATAGTTCTAGTTTTGTCACAAAATGCTTTCCTATTGATTTGTTAGTATCCCATAGAGTAGAAACCCGATATACTCTGTATTCGAATATAGTGCTGTACCTAAAGAGTTGTTTCCTGAAATAAAACAAAACATTATTACTGTAATAGTGAAATTCTTACTTGTTGAGATTCATTAAAGAGAGTGATTTTCCATTGGCACGTATCATTAGGCTCGCATCCCTGACCACCAGGAAGCATAATTGTCCATGAAACCCAACAGCCAATCAGCTACTACTTGCTCCCCCTTGTCTACAGATATAAAATACATGTATATCAAACCTTCACATAGTATTAAGTCTTAAGTTCAGTGCACATGTCATGACGTCAAATAAAACTTATTTATAGTAATGCATTATGTTGTAGTTTCACCCTATCCCCATCCTCTCACCCCGTCGTTTGACATTCTATAGGTCACCTTCCGATATAACAGGAGGAAGGGGAGGGTGGAGTTTGTCCTCCGACAACCGCACTATATTGGGATTCTACTGTATTGTAGAAATTTTTTTTTTCTATCAAATCTTTATATGATTTTATAACTATACCCAATGAGCCACCGAAAATTTTGAAGTACCTCCTGGATTAATATAATTCCTGGCTTTGATTCGTATAAGCAATAGAGTTTTTTAAATGTGCTATTATATCACTAAGAATTTATTTACAAATGTTTCTCAAAAACTTTCAATCAATTATTTGCAATCTTAATAAAGTTGATTTATTTTTTAATGTTGTGTCTTATTTCACAACAAAGGAAAAATATATTAATTAGTTATTTTAATTTGTAATTATTTTGTTTTAAGTTTATGTTAATAGGCCTACATCAGTGACTTTTAAATATTCAGAAAAATATATTAAAATCTTTTAAAAATAAGGACTCTTAGCCAAAAGTGAATCAATTTTCTCTTTGTATTTTAAACACAGACTTACAGCACTTATGTTTAACAATTTAAACATTCACAAAACACACTTTTTCCAGTCGGAAACTAATTTAACTTTTAATAAAGAGGTCCTGATGTGATCCAAGTTAAAAATAAAACATCAATATTGAATTTCACCATGTAATTTTTTTTTTTAGTATCTACCTGCCATTGATTATATTTTATAGGCCTAAATTTGGAAAATGAGAAAAGAGTATGGGGTTCAAATTGATCATTTTAAATAATTATAATTTATTTTCAAAGTAAAATGTTTATTTATCAATTTATTAAATTCATAATTTGGTAGAATAACTTTTTAACTTGTGAAAAATTATGTATGACTTTGTATATTGTGAAATTTTAAAGATCATTACATTTTCTTGAAGTTATTTCCAACTTACTCTAAGAGATTTAACGATAATAAGTATTCTATAGCTATACTTTTGTTGTCTGACAACTACTTGTTTAGTGTTTTACTATATGTTCATTATTATGTAAGTTATGTTTGCTATTGTAAATAAGATTTTTTATGATAACTGTGAGTTGATATCAAACTAATTTGATTGGCTTTTCAGTGACTGCGACATTACTCGGTGGTTAACCACTTGGCTTAACATATTTCTAGGTATGTAAGTTTGAGCTGATTATTTTTATAGCCGAATATTTTGTGACCGCTTATGAGATGTAAGAAAACCCAAGTAAGATATGTATTTTTTTTTGTTTTTATGACAAAAATGTTTGTTTGACTAAAATAAATTAAATATAGCTCCAGTATACATGTTTATTTCAATTGTCTACTCATAGTAATAGCAACAATTCTTGAATATCTGTCATAGGGCATCACAGAAATTGATCAAAAATGTTTGTCCTCGTTCAAAAAGTCTCTGTTCAAATAACATATGCTCAAAACAGTATATCTTTTAAATAAAACTTTTTTCTTTTTGAGGTATTTTGTTAAATATATTTGGAAAAATACATAGTAAATGTGGATAGAAAACATATAAAATGGAACAAATACAATATAGCTTTTACAATATTGAAAAAGAACACACTAGACAAAGTAATAATAGCTGCCTCTTGAAGAAAATTGATCATTACCGCCCAATCCCATGACCTAGGTTTCATTCTATCGGAACTCACAACGTTACGCATAACATAAATTCTTAAAAAGAGGAAACCAAAGAATACAAAAGGGAGAAAAATAAAATAGGTAAAGGAAGATAGAACACTGAGTAGAAAATTAAACAAGCATATCTAATGAAGCAATATTTAATTTATTTTGGCACAAAACAGTTGGGTTTTTATTACATAAAAACTACAAAAAATATGGACCTAAGCCTGCATCCCCTTCCAACCCACCTCAAGTATCCTTTTTATGACTCTCCAAGTAGCTTAGATTTAATAAAAGAGTAATAAAATCTAATTTTTCATCCAAATAAATAGTGTGAAGTCATGTGTCAAAGAATATTAAGTAGTAATTCCCCTACACCCCTCCTTCTCCTAAAAAAAAATCCCTTTTACTTTCGAACATCACTCAAGATTGATTTCAATCTTATTTTGCCCTCCCTGCCCCCTTCCCTTCCCAATTTTGTGTGTTTGTTTTCACTTTTGTCTAAAAAATCAATTTTTAATCATTTATCACCTTAAGAGAAAACCTCTTTTCGATTTTTTGAGGTATTTTGTTTTATCTATATGTAGGAAGGTAGGTACAGGAAAGGTGGATAGAAACAATTAAAGAGAACGAACACAATATGGCTTTTAAAATGAAGAGAAGAACACAATTCACACTTAACTCTAGTGGCGGCATTTTAAAGTGTGAACTGTGTTTTTCTTTTCACTGTCAGTGTTTGTTCCCTTATAAATTTTTTATAAACACTTTTTCTGTACCTTCTTACATATAGATATAACAATCATTTATCATGAAATAAATGTGGACCTATATAAGTAGATTTAATAATAATTTATTTTGTATATTTCATTGCTTTTCAAAAATTGCAAGCAGAGACAAAGTAAAACTTTAATCTCCAATTTGGTATTGGTAAAGCGATGGGCTTGTGTGCAATATTTGTATTATGTTCATACTGTACTCTTTGTTATGTACCGGTGCTTCTTTCTAGTCATACACGTGCGTGATTGTTGCTAGTTTTTAAGAAATTAAATCAAATGTACAGTAAAATACATCAATTCTAGGTGAAGAACAATCAGAGGGAATAAACTCACCACCTGTTAAAAGCTCAAAAAAATAAATTATCAGAAATTATTGTAGATAGGTTTTTATTTTATTAAAGCTTAGTTAAATAAATCTAGGAAAACAGATAAATAACCAAAACTCAACTCACACCTAAGTCATACAAAAGTATTATCCAGGTTTAAAAAAAACAGAACATTAAGGTGTTTCTATAACATAGTGTGAGTGTAAAACCATAGATAAACCGAACAAGATTTTTAAAAAAGTGGTTAAATGCCGACTATTTGAACAACTATTGATGTAAATTTTTATTGTTATTTTATTTTGTATTTTTGTAACCAAGTGCTGTGACTACAAAAAAAAAAGTTGCTTTGTAGCCTCAACGAAACCAAATGCCAAAGAAGAGAAATATCTGCCGTGAGGGCCCCCGAAATGAGGGCTATGTCACTGGATTGTAGATTGTTTGACAAGCCACTAGGACATTTCAAGGTATTATATGTGATATTATAGTGTATGTAATTTGTAAAGTGAAAATAAAAGAAGATATTTCTAACAGGTAAAATGTATTTATCTCACTGCAGAAATTGACATATAAGTTTGTAATTTCATCTCAAGGATGTAACCTTTTTGTTACTCTTTAAGTAATAGAAAAAAACAAACATAAAATTTAAGATCTTAAAATGCCCAAGTGGCTGCATAATATAAAGGTTTTGTTTTTTGTGGAGAAACAAATGTATCATAGCCATCGCAACATTACCATTATAGAATTATAACAGTGTAATATATTATGTGTTACTTGTGTTACCTCACGTGGTTATAAAAAAATTATTACAAAAAATGTATGTCAGAAAAATATTTGTGTGCCACACTATGATTAAAAAATTAAATACAAATTGTATGTTTAACTATAACCTTCCCTTTTAAACACCTAACATGCCCATTTTCTAAGAATTGTAGTAGTATTACGCATAGCCTATATTTTAAATATCTAGGTACTGTACGATTCGTTTACCTTGAAAGGTATCAAATCAAGATCACCTCGCTTGTTTACATTAAGGCGTTGCTTACATGATACATCCATAATCAGGGTCGCCACTATTTTCTTACGACCAAATTCTATGTTTTTTCAAGTTTTCCAGAAGGAATCCTCAGTTTTACAGACAGCATAGATTGAAGAGTAATACAATTTCACTCTGCATCAAACTGACTTGTGTTAAGTCATAGAACGTACGTTTAAAACAGGACAATATAAGATTGATCAGAAAATACATCTTCTTTCCCTTCAGATCCATTGTTTAGGGGGTAATAAGATATGTTTGAATCAGCATGCTTAATTCTTCAGACCACTTTTCTTTTTTCTCCCTTTTGTAAGTTTATTGTTTCTTCTTTAAGGAATTTGCATTGCACTTTCCATACTTCCCCCTGATGAATTCCGATAGAATGAAACCTAGGTTGGAGGTATTGGGCAGTAACGATTGATTTTCCATAAGAGACCGCCTTCACCTCTTTGTCCAGTGGCAGCACTGTAATGTGTGAACTATGTTTCTCTTTTCACTGTAAAAGCCACTTTGTGCTTGTTCCCTTTTATTTGTTTGTATCCATATTTCCTGTACGTTCGTACGATTACTCTTAACATCACAGGACTACCAGATTTTGTCATCTTGTCACTAGGAGATGCTGCATCACTTCAACATTATTCCTATAGATTGTTATGAACCAAAAATAGTAAGTATGAGATACAGTGTAGTAAATAAAACAAATATGGTCATCTAAATCATTTTTTGTTGTTATTGTTGAGATCATAGAATAAATTGCTTGCCTCAGAACTCGATGTTTATGGTTTCAAACCTAGCTGGGGTCAACAGATTTTTCTTGCTCAGTAAAAATCTGTAGCACAGCTTCCTTAGGAGGGGAAATAAAGCCATCGGCCCCGTGTCAATTGTGTGATGTAAAAAGAACCCCAGAAGGCATGAGATAATACCTTTCCTGCAAAATTGGTTGGACTTTTCGCTCTGACTCATAGAAATTCTTATGTGGGGATATAATTAGTAAGGTTAAGAGAGTACACATTAAAAACCTCAAATAAATTAAATGAAAACATTATTATCATTGCTTGTCTTAGTTATTTTCATATCAAGACAGAAAAAAGCCTGATGACTTCCGAGTAACTATAATACTAATTTGTACAAAATAGGAAATTACCGTAACATAAGAATTAAATATTTGATAAGGCCCTGACACATAATTCGTATCCGTGGGTCCGTGATCCATAAGAAATCGATGCGACCGTATCAGATTGCTCTGGCCAGAGAGTCCTTATCCATAAGTCCATACTCCGTAGAATTTGACCCACTTTAACTTTCTAAGGACTAGTTTATAGAGACTACCAATCACAGCTGAGTAAATATGTGCATGTGTGTTGGGATCCATCTTAAAACATCAATCAATTGTTTATAATTAGATTTTAAAGATAAAAAAAACATATAGGTATACATAAAGGAAGCATGAAAATAATATTAAAAATGCTTGATTTGTTTACATTCGGAATACTAGAACATAGATTTGTTTTGCATTTGCAGTATAATTCATCTTAGTTTTATGGTTAAAATCGTGTTATTTATTGGGATTGTAAGTTAGGTACATTTTATGTATACCTATCCTGAAAGTTTTCTCCTCAAAGATGTCTTTTTTTTTGTTTATTTTATCAATCATCTGACTTGTTGGCGCTTGCTCCTTGTTGTAGACCAGCGGTTCCCGGCCTTTTTTCACTTGGGTACCCCTTGGCATTTCATTTATATAAATTGTTCCCTTGATACTAGCAAAATGTTTAGTCAAATATTTCAGTAGTTGTTTTAGATTTATATGTTGCAACTGAAATAAATGAGTTAGTAATGGGGTTAAAAACAATATAATAATAATGTGACTAAACAGTGTATATGTTTTTCATTCAATAAAGAATTAATTAATTAATGATTATAAAAGTGTTATATGTTTGAAATTGAAATAATTTTCTCAAGGTCAAATATAGAAAAAATTCGCACCACCCCTCGTCATAGCGTCGAGTTAATTTTACAACTTTTGGTTAACCTTTGTCTTACACTGCTGGCATATGTAGCTTTTTCCGCTACTATAAGTTACAAATATTTTCACGTATTCCCAAAAGTTCTGGCACGTACCCCATGCTGGGAACCCCTGCTGTAGACAATTTTCTTTTGAAATTTGAAGTTTTCAATTGGAAGAAGTCTCTGACTATCTCATTGGTTGGAACAGTCACGGGATTATGGATATGGATTGTGAAATCGTGAATAGAATTTCTTAAGGGCCAGGACTACGGATACGGAGTCTGTTTCAGGGCCTTAAGATTTCTTACACAAAACACGATATTTGTTTATAGTATGGGAGAATAGTGTCAGAAAACCTTACATTGTGGCAGATTTAGTGAAAAGTATATCTGGGTAGTTTAATTCGATTAAAGACCCATCTACAGAATATGTAAGCTCCGCATCCTTAAGGCCCTGAAACAGACTCCGTATCCATGGGTGTGTGGTCCATAGTCTGTAAGAAATCAATGTCACAGTATCAGATTGCTCTGACCAGAGACTTCTTCTCCATAAGTCCGTACTCCTTAGAAGTTGACCAACTTTAAGTTTCTAAAGACTACCTATCACAGCTGAGTAAATATGGGCATGCACATTAGGATCCATCTTAAACACCGAAATAAATTGTTTACAATTAAATTTTATTTTGTGATTGGTTATATTCTTGTTAAAGATCAAAACCTATATAAACATAAAGGAAGCAGAAAATAGTTTTGCTTTGTTTACATTCAGAATACTAGAACCTAAATTTGTTTTGCATTTTCAGGATAATTTCTCTTAAATTTTATGGTTAAAATCGTGTTATAAATATATTTATTTTGATTGTACTAAATTTTAAGTATATCCTGGAAGTGTTCTCAACTAAGTTTGTTGTTGTTGTTGTTGATCATCTGATTGATTGGCGTGCTCTCCCCTTGCTGTAACTTATTTTCTTTTGAAGTTTTTGATTGGACGGAAGTCTCATTCTCTCTCATTGGTTGAAATGGTCACGTGATCACGGATATTGACTGTGCAATCGCGAATACAATACTAATACCAATTGGTTCTACACATACTCGGTACTACCAAACTTTGTGATGCTGATTTCTACACCTAATTGGTATTACAACCCTAGAACCAATTAGTTTTACACATGCTCGGTACTACCAACCGTTGTGAAACTGGAATCTGTATATGCTCATTATAACAAACCTATTACCAATGGGTTCTACACCTGCTCGGTACTACCAAGTTTTGTGATGCTGGTTTATACACCTGATCGGTATTACAACCCTAATACCAATTGTATCTACACCTTCTTGGTACTACCAACCTTCGTGATAATGGTTTCTACCAATTCTCGCTATTACAACCCTAATACCAATGGGTTCTACACCTGCTGGGTACTAACATCCTTTGTGATGCTGGGTTCTACAGCCGCTCGATACTATCAACTTTTGTGATGTTCGGTTCTACACCTGCTTAGTACTACTTATCTTTTTAATAATGGGTTCTACATCCTCTCAATATTACAACCCTAATAACAATAAGTTATACGCCTGATCAGTACTACCACCTTTGTGATGCTGGGTTCTACACCAGCTTGGTACTACTAAAATTTGTTATTCTGGGATCTACACATGCTCGAGACTACCAACATATGTGATGATGGGTTCTACACTTGCTTAATACTAGCCTCCTTCGTGATGCTGGATTCTACTGCTGTTCGGAGCTACCAACCTTTGTGATGCTGATTTCTACATCCACTCGGTATTACAACCCAGTACCAATGAGTGCTACACCTGCTCGATACTACCAACATTTGAGATTCTGGGTTATACACAAGTTCGGTATTACAATTTTAATACCAATGGGTTCCTCACTTGCTTTATACTACCAACATTTGAGATGTTGGGTTCTACATCTTCCCGGAATTACAACTTTAATACCAATGGGTTCCTCACATGTTCATTACTACCAACATTTGTGATGCAGTGTTTAACACACACTCGGTATTACAACCCTAATACAAATGGGCCCTTCCCCTGCTCGGTACTACCAAACTTTGTTATGCTGGGTTATACTCATGCTCAGTATTACAACCATAATAGCAATGTGTTCTACACCTGCTCGGTTGTACCAACATTTGTGATGGTGGGTTATACACCTGCTCAGTCTTACAACCATAATACCAATGGGTTCGACACCTGTATGGCACTACCAACATTTGTGTTGCTGAGTTCTGAACATGCGCGGTACTACCAACTTTTGTGATGCTGACATGCTCAGTATTACACCCATAATACCAATGGGTTTTACACCTGCTTGGTACTACCAACATATGTGATACTGGGTTCTACCCCCGTTCGGTAATACCAACCTTTGTGATGCTGGATTCTACACTTGCTCAGTACTACCAACCTTTGTGATGCTGAGCTCTACAGTCCGGATAGTGGGGATTTGTTCCTGGTTCAAGTACAACACCAATGGTGTGGATGTTCCAACTACTATCTACAAATAGTGGGATAAACACATGTATCATCAAGGGACTGGAAAGTTCTTAAACAAGAAAACGTTCTATTTTTTATTTATTTTTCCCCCCAAAAATGTAATCGGTCAACACTTGTTTGAGGACACTGCTCTTATCTTCTTAATGACTGGTTTTCACACACTACAGACTTTTGGGTTATTTGAATCTCACGTGGTACTGCCTATTTCCCTCTATTTAACTTATGTATATTTTATCTCAATGAAATTTTTATTGAACCACACACTCTAGTTTCTAAAAAATAAAATACATGGCAACTCATCTATCTTTCTTCAGGAAGGTTCGTAAAGGACATGCCTTACTCATCTAGATATAGAATAATATATTTTATAAACAATGTAGGACACTACCATAAAGAACTTAACACATATTTATATCAATGATATTTATTTTTTTGGCCATGCCAGGAATCGGACCTGGGACTCTTAGTTCAGTAGACATACACGATACAGACTGAGCTAAGGTGTAAAACTCTTGATTGATATCAATGCCTATAATATAACACAAATATTATACTTAAATGTTATCAATATTGGACGCAAATAAATATTATTGAATTTTCTAAACTGATCTTCCAACCAAAATCAACCTACAGATATTGGCCCATTTTTTACCTGTAAATTGTGTTTCATGGTCAGATAGTAGGCCTATTTATCTGTGAGCACTTCCACTCACTGTGTGATATCGATATCGATTCAAATGTTATAATTGATTTTATGACTCAAAATCATACCAGAAAAAAATCTATAAGCTTAAGACTGTTGCAAATCCCACAATATGCCTAAAATATTTAAAAATATATATATATATAAAAATCACTATGAGTTAAATGCTTATTAATTACTAGCAGAAGTGCATGGAGTAACAATTTATTCTGCTTCAAGCAAACAGAAAAAGAAAGAACTCTTCATTTTATTGCTTCCAAATCAATTTTTAATGAATTTCAAAACTTTTAATCAAAATTGTAAAATTCTGGCTTCCATGTGTACATGAGCCACTAATTTTAAATTTTCAGCCCTCTGCATGCAGTAGATATCACACAATGCTCATGACAAACAGACAAACAAACTATTTTATCAATATAGATTGCCATATTGACCGGAAAATAAGCCACACTTTTTTTTTTTCAAAAATATTATTTATAAAACCTTTGAGGACTGAAGATATATTATATTTAAATAGTTTATTATCACCACAACAGTGATCATGTTAAAAAACTTAGAGAATCGAATGGTTTTTTTTAAACATCATAATTATAGCAAATTTAACTAGGAACTGGATTAATTTTATTACTATTCGAAATTTGTAAATAATATTTTCTTCAATTCGAACTCAAAAAACCTGCTTTGCATGTGTCTATCGACAATATTTGGAAATAAGTCAATCATTGAGGACATAGTTGTAAGTCCACTAGTGGCTTTGGGTAGTGGTCCAAAAATACCATTTGGTTTGGTCCTTCAGGTATTATGGCATAATATTCCTCCTCGTTGATGGTATTACCATACTTCTTCTGACACAGCTCACACTTAAGAATGTGTTGATGGGAGTTGTGTACAGTCCGGGCCAGTAAACAGATCTTATGAAACATTAACACTTGAAAGCTCCAAAATGACCAAACTTTAGGTGGGTGTGTTGTATTAACTAAGTGCTGTATGTATAAAGACCTGGTCTAAAGAGTCTATAGGATGTTGTGTAATATTTCTCCTGAATATCCTGGTGTACAACAAATTTCCCTAGTAATTTGCTGGATCCGGTCGACTGATGGTCTTGATGGCTGTCTTCCATTAGTTGTTGTATGATCTGTTGGCTCTCAGGATCATTTATTTGCACTCTCTCACGTTTCTGAACTGATTTTACTAATTGATAATCCCTGCTAGTCTCGCCGGAAGTACCAAGAAACTGTCAAGTGATCTTAATGGCTCCTGTTCCAATTGTTTTTGTTCGTTGAAAGGGAATTGACTGAAAGCTTCTGATCCTTGGTGTCGTCATCTGCTATAAGAAGCTCTTCTTGAAGGTCTAGGCCTAATGTACCATCTCATAACACTTCACAATATGGGGCCCCAAAGTGTGCAGAACCTGAGGATCTCTCTCGAAGGTTGGAATTTTTCCTCCAACACTATGATGTTCACGTCAAAGGGTTTAGGATCTTGACTTTGCTTATGGTAACCTTAATTTATGTTAGTGATCTATTAGGTTGAGTCATGAAAGGTTGTTATTCGAGTATAGGTGTTTCCTAACCCGTGAAAAAAGGTTAGTTGAAATGGATCACAGGGTGCCTGTAGTGGAAATATATTTGATTTCACTTTTGATAGTGCAAATATACTTGAATTTTGATCAGATTTTGGAAACATACTAAACCTCCTCTCACTGAGTGAAATGCTGACTACGGCAGTGTTCATCAACATTTTGTGACTTCTAATATTTATAGTTTGAAAATTACTGATACTTTTATTTTGAACACCTCTTGAATACTCCCCTGTGGTCTGTCTTGTTTGCTAGTTGTTACATAGGTAGTTGACCTTGTAAATGACCTTGCAGTGGGAATGTTTGCCTTCCTCGTCTATTCTTAGTCTCTACCCTAACACACACACCACTCCCCTCTACATGCTATAGGAAGAAATAAATAACTGTTTTGACTACACCAACATTACAATGGCACAGTAGCTACCCTATTTGTTGTATTTTCGACTTACCCACAACTCCCCCTAAAAAGCTGTACAGTTTGCAATCTTGGCTGAGGTGAGTACTCTGCAGAGCCCTATTGTTTATCTTATTAATTTTGTGTACAAGAATAAATGAAAAACTCAGACGAAACATTTATTTTAAGAATGTTTGGTTGGACAGTCGGTTGGACAGTCAAGTATTTACAAATTGGCTGGGTCCAGAGAGTGAATTATAATAAGACTAAAGGACATTGTCTTTGTGTAAAACTAACTTTGGTATAAGTAACATGGAAGTATCTTTAATCCAATCTCATGCCAAAGGAAAGAAGCACATTGACAGATTGAAAGTTGCAAAATAATATTTGACTTTGTCCGTGCACCCAAAAATAATGTCATCTGTAGGCCTATGTGGTGAAGGAGTACATTCTAGTGCTAATGACCACGAAGTAGTTTTGAAACTCAAAATTAAACCTAGTTTTTCTATTCAGAGTTTTCTTGGCAAACATGAGGTTTATTGAGCTGAAATATTGTGGCTATTAATTAAATAAAGACACATTCTTATGATAGAAGTCTTTTTGCTTGTAGTGATCTTTTCAAAGTTACGTTTTAGATACTGATATTGCCCAGAAATTCCTAATACATAAAAATAAACTTGGATATGTCATTGTGTATGGCCTAGGGTAGTTTTTCTTTCTTTCTTTCAAACGTGAGCTTGCAATTATGGCTAAACAATGCTCATTTTACTCCACTTCATTTGATGAGATAATAAATACTGTGGCTTAGAAGACCCAGATGGATATTGTTGTTCGCCTCTGAAATGGAAATTAAATTCATACAAGATATTTAATATCTGACTTTTTAGGTCAAGCAACAGCTCATGATATACTAATAAACTTTATATTTGTAATAAAAAAAAGATAGTTTGGATCTTATAAAAAAGCTTCAAGTTTCCATGGATGGGCAAAATTATTTCGGTAGGGATGTAGCGAAAATCTGGGCAATTGTACATTTTGGTATAAAAGCACAATTTTTTTGTCACATGTCTTACATACCTACACATTGATTTTAAGGACGTGAGCCACCTCAGCTCTCACCCGATTCACCTGTGGCAGCCATTTTTAAAAATGCCACTTATTAAAATTATATACCTATTCTCTTTTATGCATGATTTGACAAAAAATATCCGTTTATGTGATATTATTTTATATAGATTATTTTTTTAATTTTTCTTTTAGATTTTGAATTTGTTTTCTAATAATTTTGGCTAGCACCTAATGTACACTAGACTTGTGTTTTAAATTGTGCCCCTCGGGTACTTTTAAGTGTAAGAACTGGGGCATCCTGTTTCACTTATTCTAACCCTTGAGAAAAGCACTGCTGTATCATTAGAATTTGCTCCTGGAGTTCCATCCTAGTCTCCCTGGAGTTGGGCCTTTAAACCTTACCTCAACACTTTCATGAGTTATGTGTTCCTCCATTGTTGTGTTCTTAACTAGAGATCTGGTCTTATTCCTTCAATATTTAAAAAAGTAATACTTATTTTATTTACTAGGCCTACATGTTCAGATTATACACATATAAAATAACTCTAATGGGGTAAGGATGAGGAGGGAAGCATTTTAGAGATAGCCTACCTGCATTTGCAAGGAAGGAGGGTGGGAAATAATTTTATATAAAACACCCTCCAATAGACCCGACCAGGATTCAAAACCTAATCACCCCATCATCAGTAGGACAGTATAACATGAGTGACGCCTTACCAACCAGAACCCATACCATTAATTTAAGACTTTCTACTTTGTGTGTGTATATATATGTATATACACACACACACATAAACACACCTAATCACGCAGTTCCCTTATGGGATAGGCAAGAAACTGTGCATATAGCTCAAAAATCAACTCTAGTCTTAATCTATCCTCATTTATTTTATCTACACTTCCCTAACCTTGCATACTCCCTTTGTTTCAACATCCATACACCAAGACATATTTATGTGACAGAATTGCAATTACTTGCTTTATAAATAATAAACTGATGGCTTTTATGTATCATAACAGACTTGTGCTTTAATTAATTCTGGTGGATACAACTTTAGTGATGGTCTCTTTCTCTGATCATTGCAGGCCTGTGCCATGACGGAACTGTACCATATCTGCAAAACGATTGATTTAAGTGCTCGCCATGAACAGCACAAAATTGATCTCCGGGATCTTGCCAGGTTAACTACTATAACATTCTCCTATTCCTGATCACTTTAGAGTACAACCTTCTTTATTCCCGTCCTCGACCATCTCCCCGTATGAAGTCTGCAATGGTACGACAACCTTCACTACAGAGTGACGACGCCACCAGAGGTACCAGCGCGACCGGTGGTGTCTGACCCGCGTGAACAACCATAGCATGAAAGAGTAGTCCAAGGTGAGCATGAGGCCGAGGACTCCTGCAGTCACCATGTGGCTTCGAGGCATGTCCACCTCGACACTGTCACCCAGGTCGAAATGGTGCAGTGACACAACTACACCCAAGTAGGTGCTGACGACGACAAGAGGAGCGAACGCAAAGAAGGAGATGGCGTCAAAGAGAAGGTCCCGGTGAGCGCCGTGTTTCAGCCAGATCGGAATGGACTCTCTTACGTTGTACCTGCATCCGACAGTTATTTAGTTCCTGTTAGAACGTTTATTTTTCTTAGCGCCACCCCTTTCGGGCTATACGAATATGTACCAGCTACTGTGTTAAGGGTGAAGATGGTTGAATTGATAGAGGGAGCGTGAAAATCTATTTGTAAAAATCACCCTTGGTACACCCAACCATTATTTGAGCCTCAATCTCTCCGTTATTAGCAATCCAATTTATTGCGATAGTGATGCCTTAGACCATTTAATCGCCGAAGTGATTACTAGCTATGAAAATAAGTAATATTTGCATATCATTTATATCAAAAGTATTAAAGGATAACTACCATAAACCAATCTAGCTGTTAGATGAGAAACTTCTAGGCAGTTGTGATGGGCACAATCGAGTAATAGCCACTATAATAAGCTTATGGCATTATGGATTTAGGAGGCTGACATAGGGATTTGATACTAATAACAAAAGGCCATAAGCTCCAAGTTTTTAACATTAGGAAGATAAGAGAAAGAAAAAATGGTAATGTACATTCATGGTAAATAAATTGATTGTACTTATTTTGTGGTGAATGCTTTTAATTAAGCTATCTTTGATTAAATAGCGCGGTTTTTTATCTTCTTACTAGGCAAATGTCAGTGCGATTCTTGTCACTTTCGCTTTTCATTGCATTGACACATTGTATCTTAACGTACCATAAAAATATGTTATGCTAGATCTATTTATTTGTAATAGTTGACTATTGTAAGGATGTACTTGTCATGCTATAGATTAACTATGCACACATTTTAGAAAATCAGCAACATTAAGGTATGTTTTTCATTCTTTCTAATTTGTAACCTATCTTCTTTATTTAAGATTGTGAGGATCACTGTGGCCAAGTAATAAAACTCAGTAATATTGTTCAGTCTCTGAACTGTATATATTTAATATTGTAAATTAGCCTTTGTGAAATAGTTTGTTTAACCTAGTTCCCTATTTTAATTGGGTTGTATGTGTTAGTTGTTCTTTGTTCTTTGATTCCCGCCGGTTTTGAGTTTTTCCCTCCTTTTTTTTTGAGAGTGGAAAGGAAGGGGGAGGGAAGGTCGTTTGCTTTTCGAGAGTTAGTTCTGCGTGGGACTCTGTACGCGTTGGTTGTCTGCTATGACGCGATTACATCTTTTGCTTTATAAATCATTGTTTATGTGTGTCGGTGCTTCAGACCCTAAAGGGGCCTCTTTGATCTAAAACAACACATATTTGAGAAATGCCGAGGAATTAACGCCTTGTTCCCTATTCCTTCCTATGCCAACCCACAAGGTAAACCTCCATTGTCTCGGAAACTCATTTAGTAGAGGTAAGCATTTATCACAGTGTTATATTGATTACAGTCCACCCTTTATAGTTTTTGTTGTTGTTTTGATGCTAATAGTTTGTTGACTGGAAAGAACAAATATGATTTGCTCGGTTATCTTGTGTACGTTACATCTGTGAATAGATAGTAATGAATGTTAAATATTTAAGGAAATTTTCACTTAGCAACCAAATCATCGGTTTTAAATAGAAGTAGCGCAGTAACCCTTCCAACCAATAATGTCAATTCTCATTTAACTGGTAGGAAAGATAAAATAAAGACTGACTCAACGGAGTAAAATTACTCAAGCAAATCTGAAAGAACTAATTACACAACACAATACAGCCACTCAATTGTGCCCACCAAATATTTCATTTGTTACAATGATAAACCAATAGCTATGTAACCTTGGTGTCCTGATGATGTTGTAACTGTACCCACAAATCTCGCAATGGCTTGTGTCGGACTTGGCGAGCCATTTCTCCAGACACGAGCGGTGGATGTGCGCTGAAGTTCCTTTACACCTACAGAGTGTTAGGAAAGTTTCATGCTCATCGGACTCCCAGCAGACCCGGCAGTTAATTTGTGGGGTGAGCTCTTCCTCTAGTTTGGATTTCTAGAAAACACAACAGTGTCTTACTGCCAGGCCATACATATACTTACGTGCTATGGCTTAGGAAGAGCCTCCCTCTAGCAAGATTTGAGACCCAGAAGACAGTAGTGTGGGTGCACTGTTAGCAAGGGGAAACTGGCAAGAAATAATTCTACCACCAAACCCACCCATTTCGAATCCTGATTTACACTACCTTTCCAGGTTATACGAAACAATATTCACTCAAGGAATAAGGAAACTTAGGATTTTAGACCCTCATCAACATATACTTACATCTAACCTGGAGTTGACCCATTTTTGGTAGAAGCTCAGTGTATTCTCATGGAGGGCTTTGATATAGTCCTCGGTCTGTGATGAGTCCTGTAATGCCATTAAGTTCTGTTGTTGCTCCTCGAGAGGAGCATGGCCCCCCACCCCCCGGGTGTTAAGGCCCCTCATTGCCGAGCCACTTCAAGAACCAACATTGCGGTGGTACTGCCACCCAACGCACAGAGGGAGCCCATGCGATAAACTAGAAGAATTTTTACAGCGAATAGCTGTTGCCATGCTTACGCTCTATTGTTGCTTTATGTAGATTTTCTTGTCGTCATGAAAACACACCTAATCATACTCTAATGGTTTACAGAGGCATTATAACAATTATTTTAACAAAGAATAAATTAGCAGTAGAGCAAAGAACACACTAATATGAGGAATCCTCATTTTAATTAGTGCCCCCCCACCCCTGGCCTAAAAAAAGAATGGATTACACCACATCATTTTCTAATATAGGCAACAAAGAAAGTCTACTTGTGGTTAACAGATAGCCTAATTTGAAATAAATGATGTGCACAGCAACACCCATCAGATGGCTGTACCCTGTTATTGTCGCATATAAAGAGATGCCATAGTCAAGAAAATACATAAAACTTGGTCACTGTGTACAACTTAGCATTTGGCTCGATAAGCATGAGATGCTATTTACATATGGAGAATGAGGTTCATAGGCCCTTGCACATGAAACTCGAGACCTAATTTGTTTCATACTTTTATTATCATGTTAGAGCTGGTTTACATTTTAAGCAACTTCAAACACTGCTGCTGCACCATCTAATCTTTTAAAATACAATCTGTATCCTCTTCTCTTAGTTCTAAGAATCCTTTAGCATGCCATACAATTACCTCGTAAAGCGAAAAGAGGTTTTCCTTATAGAGTTATATCATTATATATTCGCATCCATGTCCTTTTCCTGTGTTTGTCCATTTTGTTATACCTTTTATTTGTTCCTATCTATGTGTTCTATTATTCTTTACCATTTTACTTTTTTTCCTCTTTTGTGTTTTTTGGTTTTCTCTTTTAGGAAGTTGCGTTGCGTGTTTCACACTCCTCCCTGATGAGTTCCGATAGAATGAAACCTAGGTCGGTGGATTGGGCGGTGACGATCAATTTTCTTTAAGAGACATCCATTACCTCTTTGTCCATTGGCAGCAGTGTAAAGTGTGAACTGTGTTCTTCTTTTCATTGTAAAGGCCATATTGTGTTTGTCCCCCTTTTATATGTTTCTATCCACCTGTCCTGTACCTTCTTCCAAATATAATACAATTACCTCGTAAAGCGAAAAGAGGTTTTCCTTAGAGTTTTAGCATGCCATATGTAATGAGACTAGTTAAATATGGCCAGGCTTAGGTTTGTTTAGCCCTCGAGTAACTTGGTTTTTCATACTATTCTAAAATTACAATATGTATCCAAAATACAGCTTGGCCAACAAACATGATAAATGTTAAACCAAGTCTGTTGAGACATCAACAAACTCATGTTAAACACTCTATAACAACCATCCTACCAAAAATGACACCGATATTCTTAATCCTTTTCTAATATAACTCTGACCCTTCCCCACTACCTTGGTATCTATTAATTTGTCCTGTAATGTGAATACATATAAAGCAAAAATGGAAGTATGTAGAATAAAATCAATAAAACACTCGTATACAGTTTGACTCAAGATTTATTATGCATCCATCTATAAAAAGAGTACATGACTGATCCTAAATATGACAGATGAAAAGACATTAATATAACTACCCTGTTAGTATTCATAAAAACGTACACGAGATGCACAGTCAATTATGGAGCATGTAAGTACAGCCAAAAATGTATTCTACACAGTTTAATGTATATCGGCTTAATCTTGAGAATAGTTGCAAATTTGTGGTCAAGAAAATTATAAAATCTTAATGCAAGTCAGAGGTAATGCATTTTAAACATGCTATGACCTCAAGTTGTAGAAAAATTAAGCACAAAGAAAAGAAAAAAAAAAAAAACAGTTTCTAAGCACCTTACTCAGAGTGGCCTGATGGGGATAAGAACCAAAGGCATTGAGATACAAGGTGTTGGAGAAGAACCCACCTCGTTAAGAGTTCTTCCTATGACGTAAGTTGGAAATGTCCCCCACATGCCTCGCCACATTCATAAATGAAAAGGTGTATCCAGACAAGTCAGTGACATTCCCAACATGTTGAACTGAACTGAAGTGGGGGAAACTTTACTTGTACATAAATGTGTTAGGTTGCTTATATTTTTATTTGCTGTTAAAGTATATATTTTAATGAATCACTGCCTTAAAGCTTCGGAATGTATAATAAGACAGCGTAGAAACAATGCACAATAATGCAAAGTGATGGTGAAGGATGCCTACATAAGAACAAACACACTTCTCTCTTTATTTCTTCTTACACATTGTTTCAAGTTCCAGAATTTTTATTGTTTCTCTTTATGTGAAAAACAAATATTTCTGAAAACTAAAACAATGCATAACAGTGGAAGTGTAAGAAGAAATAAAGATTCTTAAACAGGCCTAACCTAACAGGTTGGCTCCCTTCACATTATTGAATGATACATTATAGCTGTTTAAAATTAAGAACAGTTAAAAAGAAATAATAAGACCAAAATTTGTAGCATAAAATTAATATTATTAATACTGTGACAATGTACACTAAGATCATTATAAACCTTTTGAAAAATAATAATAAAAAAATGGAAAGGCTAAATAAAATCAATGATTGTCAAACAATTAAATATTAACACAATGATACATCTTATATACCACCTAATCTATCAACACTTTCAACAATAGCCTAATCAGCAAACATTAAAAAATGTGGGTCTAATACTTGCCCTTATTTAAAACTGCAACTATGTCAAAAGGTTAACACAGAATTGGGTTTTCTTTTTTCTAACACTTTCTTTTCGAAAATTAAATTAGAACTGCTATAAGATAAAGAAATAATTCTTAGTTACTAAAATGTATGAATACAAATACTTTTATTAAAGATATTTCATACCACAAATACACACCTAATATTATGATAAACAGTGTAAAATATATAAATATCAATGAATTTCTGATTCACATTTCTAATCAGGATGAAATAAAAATTTGTGCCTAGTACTTGTGGTGTCAGTACAAAATAAATAACTTCCATTTGACTATATTAAGTTTCATCATACAAATATGAAAGGAACAGTGAAAACATGATGTAAAAACAGTTCAAAATAGAAAAAAATAATATGTTTTTTACAGAATTACATCACACAGCACAGCTTTACGATGATACACCCATTAATGGTAGGCATTAAAAATGTGTTTTGTTCAATCAAACCTGTAATACGATTGATCACTTATACGCCCACATCAACATACATCAAATGATTGCTTCACACATCACGTGTGAATGATGTCACCAATTAAGTTTACCAATACAGCGATATACTACCTACTAACAGAGAGTAAACTACTAAATACTAATATATATTTTCCTTAATTCAGTCAATTTACACAGTATCTAACAATGGTTGACAAAATTAAAGCCGTTTGCAATCAATAATAATGTCATATCTATTTATAACAAAATAAAATTGTTAAATCTCGCTCAACTTTTAAAACAACAACATATAAATGAGAGCTGCCCCTGAATAGGCGGTAGTCTGGGATATTTTGAAAAAAGAACTATAACCTGAACCAGTAGTATGACAACCTGCTAAATGTATATATATTTATATACTTGAGAAGACAATAAGAATAATTTAATTTATCTAGAATCTAAATCAGCAATAGCATGGTCTGCAGACCCGAGAGGATGAGGTTTAAAGCCTGGTCAGGTTCAACGAGTTGCTTTTCCTCCCAGGTGAATGCTGATGCAATCACTTAAAATAAACAATTAATTTTCTGCAATATAGTCATGGAAGTCTATACAGGCAAAACTTGAAACAGAAAAAAACAGAATTGCATTTCCTATAACAATGATTTATTTGGAGACAAGAATAAATAATAAAGGAAAGACAATTTAAAATATATTTTATCGCTATCAGCGTTGAGAGATAGTATTTTACCAGCAATCGTTTGGTGACAGCTGCCGATAACCTGACTTGTATAGAACAGCTATAACCATCAGGAAATGAGATATTTATAGCTTTAAAGCTATGTCAATTTTATAAAAAGGAAAAAAAAAGAAGTGAAATCTAGGTATAGCAAAGATATGACTAAAAAAATTGTTAAGTTCCATTTTTAACCTCTTTAGATCGATGTTTTAGCATTTTCTTATGAAAATGTACAAGAACTTTACCAAAAAATCTTAAAATAACAAACAGTTCACTTAGTCAAGAAATTAATTGTATATGTGTTTACACAGTCTACAATTGATATTTTGTTGTCGCTATCCTGGGGGCAGGAAGAGAAGATTTGTATTACAGGTCGGTGTCGTACCAAGCCGCCACCTGGTTGTTGTCCTGTGGAGGTTGGGGCAGCTCATCCAAGTGGTCAAAGTTGAGCGTGGTCGAATCGGGTCCGCCTACCACATCCATTGTGTCCATGGGGCCATAGTTGGAGCCCCCTCCCCCGTGGTGCGAACCTATCTCCAGACCCTGCATGGAGTCTATTGGTATCTGGTCATAACCTAGAAGGCACAACACATCATGTAACACACTTGATGATAAGAGAAAAGACTTGAATTAGTGTTGAGGCCTTTTTTTTTTAGGGATGGGCCCTCAAATCCTCCAGATCCCAGACCAATAATATGACATTTGGCACAACTCTACTTTTTTTTTTCAATAATCTCTTACTATGTGTCCGGGATATGCGCACATGTACCAATCATGCTAATGGAGTAGGGATGAGGAAGGTACAAATCAGAAGAAATTTACCTGCATTTACATTAAGGGAAAGCAGGGAACTATTTAGGAGAAACCACCCTAAGTACAACAAACCGAGATTCAAACCCCATAGTTTTGAGCAGGTTTAATTCAGAATGAACAAATTATTCAAAGGGTTTATTCAATTGTTGTAGATTAAGGTTTTACTTAAATCTGTATAAAAATAGTTTTGATTAATGAATAAGCTAAAGGCTAAACTGAGGCCATGTGTGAGTGAAGAAGCGTGAGCAGTAAACAGGGGTGTACTGGCAGGTTTCAAGTGGCCCTCAACGTACATTCATAAACCAATGAAGCTATGTTTTACTGTAAGATGCAGTAATGTATTTATACTTTTATTCTTTGCAAATTTAATCCAGAGGATATTTCAGCTACAATATTGATGACCAAGTCAATATTCAGTCCACTTAAAACTTCAGCTTCTACTTTCTAGGGAAATTATCCTCCGACCGGTACTTGTGTAATTTAAAAGTTAGTATTAGTATTCAATAAACAAAACCTGAAATGTCCTTTTGATATTTAACTGTGTAATATATGAACAACATTTAGAATGAAATCAAGATAAAAGAAGTATTTTTAATAATATGGAGGAAAACCTTATACTTTATACTGCTGGGATTATAGAATAAGTAGTACTACTCCATTAAATAGTCATTGAAACTCATCAGAAATATTTGTCGAATATTATAATTTCCTGATCAAGCAGGCAAATAAAATAAACAGAAGGGAAAAAAGGCAAAGGCAAGACAAAAAACAGAAGAATATAACAAAGATTACAAACAGGACACTAGAAAATATAATCAAGAGGAAGTGTTTAAAATATATTTAGTTAAAGTGTGTACAAGCTTGAAAAGGTCAGTAAAAATGTCAACACACACATGGCAAAGCCTTTAAAAGTCAGTCAGTCAGTCAGTCAAAATGTCAACACACACACACATGGCAAAGCCTTGAAAAGCTAGTCAAAATGTCAACATACATTCCTCTAAAGAGAGATCTTTACGAGTGTATTTACTCTAGGAACATGACATAATTATTAACAAGATGTACTTGAAGAGAGGCCCACTGTTCACAGAACTAGTAGATTGGTGTACGTACCTTGCTGGTAGCCTCTTCCTCCGTGACTGCTGTGAACGCTATCGGGGCCCTGGCCATACATACCATCATAGCCCTGGTCTGGACCAAGCATGTCCTGCAATGGGGTATAGTGCAACAAACATACAAACACACGTGACGTGCAAAACTAAAAACCACTAGTTTCTAGAGCTCAGCCGATTGGAGTGGCAGAATATATTAAGCTAGGAGTCGAAGTCTTCTAAAGTAGGTTCAAACAAGCCCATTTACCAAATTAACGACTCAGTTGGTGGCAAAAATCTGACTATGGTCGATCTACAATGAAAACCCCTTTTCTTTTTTTACATTTGAAGATTTTTATCTTTCTATATATTTAACAACAGGTAAGAAGGTTAGAAGTAAATAAATGAGATGAGACAAACATGGCTTTCTACAATGAAAAGAAAAACACTGTTCACATTTTGCATTGCTGCTACTGGACAACAAATTAATGGCTGCCTCTTTAAGAAATCAATCTCTACTGCCCTAGGCATTAAAACTATAAACTCTTCCAGAAGGAATGTGATCCACAAATTCCTCTTAGAGGAAACGCAAAAAAAACCACAAAAGAGGAGGAAAAGGAAATAGGCCATATAAATAAAAACAAGTTAAATGAATGATTAACATAAAGATATTTGAGAGTACAGGCTTTGATTAAGCATCATGTCAGTTGGTGTTTAGTGACTAATAATAAATAGGTTTGTCAACTGAAGAAGCAAAGTGTTATCAGAAAAAGCTTAGGTTTCTAGGCTGTGCTCACCATTTTGAAATTGTGGTCAAGTTTTGTTGGTGTAAAACCAACTAAAACCTTTAAACTTAAATAATATATATTTTTTTATCTCCTTGTCCTACTATCTGCTCAGGTTACACACATATATAATAATTATTCTAATGGGGTAGGGAGGAAGCATTTTAGAGGTAGTTTAGCCGCATTTGCTTGGAAAGAGAATGGTGAACCCTATAGGGAAAAACACCCTTAGTAGACCCGACTAAAATTTGAACACTGATCTGCCCGTCTTCCCTTACTTGTCTTAACATAAGTGACGCGTTAGACCATTCAACCACTGAAGCTGGTTCAATCAATGGTTAAATTGACTAATAAACCATGGGGCCTACACTATCGGGTCCCAACAATGTTTGATGTTTGTTCTAGAACTAAGAACTGTTACTCCACCCAGAATAGACACAATAACTACCCCACCCTTTCAAGGTGGCGCGATTCGGCTGTTTCTAACAAATGATCTGTGATCAGGGGAGTATTCAAGCCTTGGTATATCTTGTCAGTCAGTCTACATATAATGGCCATCAACTAGACAGTGCTCGTCTAGTTGAACCTTAAGACCCCTTTTTTGTTATTCAAAATTGAAAAAAATTGTCTTTTCTCCAAAATTTTGAAATTGAATTTATTTTAGAGCTCCAATATTTCTTATTGGTTCCTCCACTGTATTGCCTTAGTGTACCCCCATCTCCCATCAGCGCAGCACAAGTCACCATTCCCCCTGTTCCTGTGGCAATTCCCTTTGTTCAGCAATTCACAACCTCTTGACAAGACTGTCATGACAGGTGGAAGCTGCTAAGTGCTCATACGCCAGTGTTACTCTAGCCCCAACATCCTATGTCCAATAATACGGCACGACGACTTGCAAGAAGCAGACAAAATTCTCAAGATAATTTTAAAGTGGTGGCAAGCAGACACCCTAATGTATCAGCCACCAACCTTAGGTAAGGCAAATGCATCTGTTTGTGTTATGTTTTAAATAATGAACTAGCCCAAACCTCTATTTCAAATAATTTCATAAAAAGTTGAATTTCAAGATTTTTCCCCCTTACATAAAGGATGAAGAAAAACTGTAATATATTTGTATTCCACTCCAATTGTTGAGCCTCACTATAAAAAATGTGCAAAAGTCATACTACTAAGCACACAATTATAAATATTTTTAAGAACATAATGGCCTATTTAACTATAGATATGTATTTTTAAAAATAAACAAAAAGTAAAATTATCTCACTAAACAAAACACATTTAATAATCAATTAAAGCTTTCAGACTAGTGATATAAACAAAATTTCAAAGTGGGTAACAAATTTTAACACATACGATAATAATTTCAATAATGCAAAATATATATTTATTTGAGCATTCACAACGAAACAATGTGACACTAACCAACCAACGTATGACATGCCTAACAGCTACTTAATAATCCATGGATGTGTCTAACACAAAAAAAACTTAGATATAATTATTTTGAAATAAAACTTTTAAATAACTACTTGAAATAAAAAATCATACAAAATTCATGGAAGCAAACCAAATAACAATGTCTAAGACACTACTGATAAATGTGCACCAAAAGAGTTCAAAATGTGTAAAGCCAAAATGAAGTTTGGCATGCTTTGTATTTATTTGAATATAGACAACGTCTAGGTTGGCATTCAAAAGTTTCGACAATGATTGAATGTATTAAAAATTTATTTCTAACAGGAATGTCATTATGTAGATCTTTACATCTACTGGGGGGGAATAAGCTATACTTTACTTCCAGCTAAAGTAACTATTAGGTAATCAGAGTTTGAAAACCAAATCGATATCCTTTAGATGTAACATAGGTGAGAGGGAAGATATTCAACCTGAAAGGGAAGTTATTTTTTTGTAGGTTATATATACCTTGATAGAAATAAACATTTGTTTGAGGTACTTAACATGCAATTTCCGAACCAACTGCACACAAGAATTTCTATGAGCGAGAGTGAAAGGGCTTAAAAATTTTGACAGGAAAGGTATTTTCACATACCTTACAGGGTATTTTATATGCCACAATCAACATGGAACCACCCACTCCAAAGAGAGTTGTGCTATGGATTTTTAGCAGTCAAGAAGATTTTGTTGATTTTAAACCTCTTACAAATGATTTCTTAATTTTCAGATAAATTTCAATGTCATTATAAAAAACACAGAAAAACAAAATTAGCTTAGTTTATGTATGAGTTGTGTCGAATAGTAAAAGGGAAGTGGAAAGAAATGAAGGGACAAAATTATTTGTTTTCTATCAAGGCCTAATCTAAATTTCAGATTGGCTTGCATCACTTACGTTACACTACTTTTCAATGTTTGCACGTATTTATATAGTTTTAATTGATTCATTGATTAAAGTTTAAAAACCTAATTCAAAATTTATTTTAAAAAAAGACTGCTATTTATGTGGATAAAAAGTAAAATTGTATAACATGCAAGATTTAAAAACTAGATCATGAGTTAGCCTGTGCAGATTTTACACAACCAGTGAAGTTTTTTAGTCTAAGCTTTATGTTATGCTTTTTGCCTTTTGTGATCAGTAAAGAGCAAAATTCTAATTTTTAATTTAGAAACCAAACTGTCCGTTTTTTATTGTAGCGATGAGGGGAAAAAATGCCATCCTAGCTAAGCAATAAGTTACATACAATATATTAAATTTTACTTTAACAAGATTATAAAAGGTCAAAAATACAGTTGTTTATTTTTAAGTCCTTCTAAACCATTAAATCAATATGAAAGTATTAAAGTTGATATTTTTAAAAAAATGACTAGGAAAGTAGAGGTCATAGGAATGAAGTTTGTGAGGAGCATTTTAGCTGTCATGAGAAACAAGATTAGGAATAAAGTTATTTGAGAAAGAGTGGTAGTAGGCCTAGAGGGAGTACATGAGACAGTAGAGAAAGCAAAGATGTGATTGTATGGTTATGTAATGAAAAAGGCAAGAATACCAAAGAGAATAAATATTTGAGATAAAGTATGGAATAAAAAGATCCCAAGAGAGACCGAGAAAAAGATGGGAGTAGCAGATAACACAATGTGTGCAAGTGAACGTATAAGAATGGAAGAAATTAAAGGAGGAAGATAGAGGAAAATTACTAAACCAACCTGGCTGCACGTTAAACAGTTGACGATTTTTAAAAATTTCTAATTTACGTAAGTTATTAAATTCTATCTACCTGCACAGGCTATATAACACAGCTTTAAAATAATTAACAAATTTGATTAATAAAATTACATAGTCTCTTAACTATTTAAAATAATGAACATGCAACAAAGAGGACTGAGTATAAAATCCAATAACCTGTCAGTTTGTTTGACAATCGTCATCGTTACAGTTCTAGTAGACTTTTGAGGGAGCAGACGTAGGCGTGCTATGCGCTCACATGTTGTTCTAAATTGTAAGGACCTATTTTTCACTTTGAAGACGATATTCTTGTTCCAGGATGTGTCACTTAATACTATAAAATATGTCTATACTGTTTCAGGTACAAGTGAGAATAATTTATTTGTATAGTTATGCTAACACCTTTCATTAAAATTAAATGATTAAAAAGTTGTGTATTTAAAAAAAAGAATTGAACTAAAAATTCAATTACCTATTTATTTCCACATTATTAACAAGCCTGTGCGAAGATTTGAAATTCCAAATCTTAGGCCCTATCTTACAATGTCACATTAAAGTTCTCGTAACTTAACCGTTTGTTAAACTTAGCATTGTGTTTTACAATACTATTTTTATGTGAGCATCAAATTACAGATAGGTGCCTTCCATTACTTCTAAGCATTAACTTTCTCGGAGCGCTATATTTGTATCAAAGCTTTTGATTGGCCTAACTTGACCATAGAGAATATAACCAAGTCATTACAACGTCTATGAAACTTGTGAAAAAATCAATCAAAACGAGTTCAATTCATCAAATTTGTTGAGGTTGTCTGCTATATTTTATCGTATTTATTTTCCTGCTAAAATGTCTGTTGAGAATCATAAATGCGAACGAAGTGTAAATTTTAGCAAAGAAGAGGAAATGTTGCTGATTGAATTAATAGGTAAATACAAACAAAGGATTGAAAATAAACAAACTGATGCTGTAACATGGAGACAATAAAATGAAGCTTGGCAAAAACTTTAATAATAACAATCGCCTTGAAAACAATATGGCGGAGTGTTTAGCGTTGTTAATGTGGACGTGATGTTTGCTAACCGGAAGGTATACCTCGCGTTAACTTTACGAGCACATTACGTAAACATTAGCGCTAACCAAATATTGTAAAATCAAAAGTAGTGGTCGTTATCGCTTAACCTCATGTTAAGCCCTAACGAATAGAATAACATGACATTGTAAAATTGGGCCTTAATCTATTTTGTTTAACAATGAGGTCCAATTGCTAAATCTATCCTGATCAGGATCACGCTACTCATTTTAATGCAGAGCTTGCTAAGAGACATGTGAAACTCATTAGTTACTTTGAAGTGATCATTTAAATAAAAACACAGCCATCAGCGAGTCCGTATTCGGTTTAATCCCAACACTCGTACCGATTTTACTTGATTTGAAAATCACATAGAAGTAGCAAAATGGTACAGCATTGGCATGCTAATCCAGGGTTCCAAGTTAGATTCCAACGCCTAGGTGACATTTTTTCAACAGCTGGTAGTTGAAACATAAAATTTTAGTATTGAAAGTATTTAATCTTTTAACCTACTAGTATAAGATATAGAAATATTTTTATGATAGTTATTTTTTTGCCTTTAAGCCTTATAGAACACCACCCATTTATAACAAGTGTGTTGAGTTGAAAGCACTAGGACATTTCTCGAGCTAAAAGAGGCTCTTGACTGACATAAAAAGCAAACACACACACACCACAATCACACAATTTATAAATAAAACAATAGGCGGAGAAAGCACAGGTGTGATAACACATTAATCGAAATTACTTCTATCTGGCTTGAAATTTAAAAAATAGCCTACTTACATAAGTTTCGCAGTGTGGCAAAAAAGCTTTAAACACAAGCATATGTGAGCCAAAAATAAGTTATATTAAACAATATTTTAGTAGTGGTTTTGAATTAAGAGAACCAATTAATCGAATTTGATATATTATATAGACATATATTTTATGTCAAATAAAAATGTGAACATACATGTCAAGAAAATTGTAACAGACTTATTAAAGTTTTAATGTATGCATGTCTGGTAAACATTATTATTATTATTATTAGCACCGCGTCTTACTACCCGTTCGGGTTATACGCACTTACGCTAATGTGTAATGGTAGGGTTATTGTGAGATGAAATGGAGGACCTACAGTTTAACGTGGAATCCGAACCACGGTGGAGGCCTGGCATTCCCCACATTCACAAGATGTCTTGT